>CM069148.1:18961575-19122402 GCA_035221665.1 Okamejei kenojei | reverse complement strand
CTCGAGGTGTTTTTCGTCCTAATTTACGGACAATATATTACCCCCCAGCAGTTATCCGGTTCATTGTAAAATCCTCGATATGAAAAAGGGATTCTGTAGATATGAAATATAAGTATATATATGTATATGTGGATGATAATCTGTCCAAAATTGCAAAACATAAGTGAAGATCAATATTAGTCTGAATTGCCATAGGCAATGGACTCAGTTCTATCACAGCAACCCCCGTTTAACAAAAAACGTAATCACTGCTGATGATTTAGTTATCAAGTTAAAGAGTGCAAATATTGTAAAATATTACGTGGATACAGATTACCATTATCATAGATGTTTATGAATTTTACCAAACAAGCAGACCAAGAAGAGCTGGAACCAGGTAAACTACAGCATATCCTGTCGGCCTTAAATTGTGTGTGTGTGTGTGACATTGATGAAATATTTTAAAGTAACTAAGAGTACTCTGTGGTAATGAGGACAGCACTATTTATTACACACAAAAAAACCCCTTACGTTCACTAAAAATGATGGTTTAGAGAATGTATTCTAGGTGGTTCAACATTGAATAACACTCCAGTGGAACTAGGGTACACTGAATGTGGAAAATTTACTTTGTTAAGGAGGTAGATAATTCACAGAGAATGGGCACAGGGAATTGAGTCGATCGAGCAAGATGCAAGGCCACAGGAGGGTGTAACTAAATATTAAATAATGAAATCAGTCATTTTCACGATTGGACAAGGAGCGTTGGTGTCTCTATAATTGTTGCTTTGTTCATTACACATCAAATTATATATTTTGTGGATAAACATGCCTTTCAATAGAGGGCCATTACTTTTATTTTTTTATAATGTGAAAATAATTTTATCACTAACTTGAGGCAATGTTTGGGGGGAAAAAATGTGTTATTTTGTCTTTACTCTGTTGTTGTGAGCCAGGTGTGTATGGAAGGAGTCTACGACATGAAAACCACAGAAAGCTTCAAAAACGTACGTATGTCATCTCACGTGACTCGAAGTACATAGTAAGACTAAGAGATTTGTAAACGAGGAACTTTCAGTTCGAAGGTTTTGATCGTTTATTTTTTAGGAGTAACGATGAGGGTTACGTGCCCTCCACTCCGACCCTCATAAAAATAAATGATCATTGGTAGTACTAAATCTATGTTGAGCCTTACTATCTTACTCCGGCTATTATGGTCTGTGTTTTTCATGCCGCTGCTTTGAAGTATGCCGTTCCAGCGCCAGGGGGGCTTCTTTAACGTAATCCTAATGTTTTCTCCTCATAAAATAACGATCAAACTTCGAACTGGAAAGTTCTCATTTAATCTTAGTATTATGGGTGAGCTAAAACAAATGCTTAAGGATATGAAAAAAGAATATAAAGAGGAAATAAAGACTTTAAGAGCTGATATTTTGGTGTATCATGAAAATTTGAAAGAAGAGTTCAAAAAAGAAGTTATAGCCACTGTAAAGACTATGATGGACAAATGGAAAGATAAAGCGGGTAATGATTTGCAACAACAGTTGTATGACGTAAACCGTAAAACTGGTGAGATGGAGTTGCTGCTGTACACCAAGTTAGAACCTATTAGAATCTCACAACCAACAAAATGACGCAATGAAAGAATTGACTGAATCAGCCGAGAAGCGTCTTGCCGAGAACAAGCGTTTATCAGAATTATTACAAAAAATAACTGAGAAATGCATTGACTTGGAGGGACGTCAAAGGCGTCAGAATCTGCGTATTGTTGGATTGAGTGAAAGGCCGAGAGTGGAAATCAAGACCTCGAAAGTTGCTGCAAAACTCCTAAAAGATATTCTGAACTTGGACCAAGAACCTCTGTTGGGCCGAGCACACAGGGCATTGGGACATACCCCTAGGAGGGATGCTCCTCCAAGACAGATGATTGTGAAGGTGGCTTATAATAATGTTTTTGAAGATATGATGAAGATAATAATACGTAAGAAAAATCTCAAATATGAGGGAGACAACATCAGTATCTTCATAGATTACCCTGCGGAAGTGGCCAAGAGATAATCTTTATTTACAGAAACAAGAGGTATCTTGAGGAACATAAAGAATCTGAGATATGGCCTGATGTACCCGGCAACATTAAGAGTAACTTATGATAACAAAGAGCACCACTTCACCAAACATTCAGAAGCTCTTGAATTCGCACGAAGCATTCAGAAGAAAAATGGAAGAGGAAGAAGTAGATGAAGATGAAGAATAATGAATATTATTGATCACTTACCTGATGATACTGCCCATCTACAGAAAAGGAGGAGTATTCACACTGAAGGAGGATCTGCAGGAAAGGAGGAGGAACAATGGACATGGACTCTATCTTGGGGTCAAGGAGGGATGGATGGATTATTAATAAATATAGTTTTGTATTAACTACCCCTTAAAATGTATGTTAGCTCTCCTAATATAGTGCAATGACACTAACTATATTTGATATTAGTAGTATTATTAATTATTAAGTATATCAATTTAATACCCTGCCCCAACATATATAGCCCTTAAGGCAAAAACGGAGCTGGAACTATTAACATTTTTTTTTCACGAAAGTCCGTAGATTAATAGCCACGCTAGTGTGGCTTACACTAATACTAACTGCACTAATTATAGTTGTAGTCACTTTTTTTCCCCGTACACTTTACTAACATCACTTACAGTGGATTGCAAAAATATTCATACCCCTTCAACTTTTCCACATTTTGTCACGTTACAACCACAAACATAAATGTATTTTATTGGGATTTTATGTGATAGACCAACACAAAGTGGTGCATAATTGTGAAGTGAAAGGAAAATGATACATGGTTTCCAAATTTTATTACAAATAAAAAACTGAAAAGTGTGGTGTGCAAAAGTATTCAGCCCCCCTGAGTCAATACTTTGTAGAACCACCTTTCGCTGCAAGTATTTTGGGGTATGTCTCTACCAGCTTTGCACATCTAGAGACTGAAATTTTTGCCTATTCTTCTTTGCAAAATAGCTCAAGCTCAGTCGGCTTGGAGGGAGAGCGTTTTGTGAACAGCTTTTCAAGTCTTGCCAGAGATTCTCAATTGGATTTAGGTCTGGACTTTGACTGGATCATTCTAACACATGAATATGCTTTGAAAATCTAACCCATTCCATTGTAGCTCTGGCTGTATGTTTAGGGTCGTTGTCCTGCTGGAAGGTGAACCTCCGCCCCAGTCTCAAGTCTTTTGCAGACTCTAACAGGTTTTCTTCCAAGATTCGCCCTGTGTTTGGCTCCATCCATCTTCCGGATCAACTCTGACCAGCTTCTCTGTCCCTGCGTGAAGGAAAGCATCCCCACTGCATGATGCTGCCTCCACACCATGTTTCACAATGGGGATAGTGTGTTCAGGGTGATGTGCAGTGTTAGTTTTTCCACCACACATAGCGTTTTGCATGATGCCTAAAAACTTCAATTTTGGTCTCATCAGACCAGAGCACCTTCCTTCCACATGTTTGCTGTGTCCCCCACATGGCTTGATTTTCCCCCCTTCCCTTTCCCCCCTCCCCCCCCCCTCCCCTTTCCCCCCCCCCCCCCTTTGGCAAACTGCAACGGACTTCTTATGGCTTTGTTTCAACAATGGCTTTCTTCTTGCCACTCTTCCATAAAGGCCCGATTTGTGGATTGCACGACTAATAGTTGTCCTGTGGACAGAATCTCCCACCTGAGCTGTGGATCTCTGCAGCTCCTCCAGAGTTACCATGGGCCTCTTGGCTGCTTCTCTGATCAATGCTCTCCTTGCCCGGCCTGTCAGTTTAGGTGGACGGCCATGTCTTGATAGGTTTGCAGTTGTGCCATACTCTTTCCATTTTCAGATGATGGATTGATCAGTGCTCCGTGAGATGCTCAAAGCTTTTGATATTTGTTTATAACCTAACCCTGCTTTAAACTTTAACCCTGCTTTAAACTTTATCCCTGACCTGTCTGGTGTGTTCCTTGGGCTTCATGATGCCCAAAGAACATTGTTTGTTCACTAATGTTCTCTAACAAACCTCTGAGGCCTTCACAGAACAGCTGTATTTATACTGAGATTAGCTTGCACTGGATTTTATTTAGGGGTATCAGAGTAAAGGGGGCTGAATACTTTTGCACGCCACACTTTTCAGATTTTTATTTGTAAAAAGATTTGAAAACCATGTATCATTTTCCTTCCACTTCAAATTATGCGCCACTTTGTGTTGGTCTATCATGTAAAATTCCAATAAAATACATTTACGTTTGTGGTTGTAACGTGACAAAATGTGGAAAAGTTCAAGGGGTATGAATACTTTTGCAAGCCACTGTACTTTACTCACATTTTTTATTATTACTTTTATATTGTATTTTATTTCATATTATATATTATATAGATTTAAGTATGATTGGTATTATATAGTTAGTTTAAAGAGACGTGTGTATAAGACAATGACACAGATATTCAATTTCATCGATCTGAGGTTTGGGTATAGGATTGGGTTAGATGAGCTGAGACATCTACTCCATTATAAACCACCTTAATAATAACATAAATACTAGGATTGTGGGTGATGGAATCACCTTCTGTAGTTGGAATGTTAAGGGAATTAACGAACCAATTATAAGAGGTAAGGTTTTAGCTCAATTAAATAGATTGAAATCTGATATTATTTTTCTCCAAGAGACACACCTTAAAAATGACGCGCAGTATAGATTAACAGCAAAATGGATTTCCAAAGTATATCACTCTTCATTTACACATAAGTCTAGAGGGATAGCTGTAGATGATATGTGTATACACCTTTAATTGATAGTGACGATGTCCATGCTAACCACTCCCCCACCAGTTAGTATAATTGTAACCTACACACCCCTAGCTCTCTCTCTCTCTGGTGATCATGACAGACCACGTACAGCTAGGGCAATAATGTATGATTAATAAAGTAGTAATTAACCTGCACATGCAAATCCCTGCTCGTAGAACAATAAGCTTTGAGATTCAATTTATCCCTGGGCAAAGTTACCAACATGTGATTGGAATTAATGGTAAATCAATAATTTAGATTTATCTGGGTGAATAACAAATCCCATTTGTTCAAAAGTGATTTTAACAACTGAAACTGATGATTGAGTTTCAGCATGAGTCTTTCCAACAATCAGAATATCATCTAAGTAGGCCATTACCACATGCCCCTTAGCTCTAAGTAACGCTAACACAGGTTTTACCAATTTAGTAAATAATCTAGGAGCTGAAGTTAATCCATTCGGCAATGCCCTGAATTGCCACAGCTGAGTCATCCAAATAAATTTCAAATATCTTCTATCATCCTCATGAATAGACACTGAGTAATACTCATCCTTTAAATCAATAATTCCCATATAACACCCTTTGGACACTAGATGTTCGGCCGTGATAAAGGTTTCCATTTTGAAATGCCTATAACAAACAAACTTGTTCAAACTCGATAAATCCAAAATAATTCTACACCCCCTAGTCTTTTTAGATCTGGGAAATATATTTGACACAAATTGTCGACTTTGATAGACAGAAGGCTCAATTACCCCTTTATAACCATATAACCATATAACAATTACAGCACGGAAACAGGCCCTCTCGGCCCTTCCAGTCCGTGCCGACCATTTGTTTTCCCCTAGTCCCATCTACCTGCACTCAGACCATACCCCTCCATTCCCTTCACGTCCATATACCTATCCACTTTACTCTTAAATGTTAAAATCGATCCTGCCTCCACCACTTCTGCTGGAAGCTCATTCCACACAGCCACCACCCTCTGAGTAAAGAAGTTCCCCCTCACGTTACCCCGAAACCTCTGTCCCTTAATTCTCATGTCATGCCCTCTTGTTTGAATCTTCCCTACCCTCAATGGGAAAAACGTATCCACGTCAATTCTGTCTATCCCTTTCATCATTTTAAACACCTCAATCAAGTCCCCCCTTAACCTTCTGCGCTCCAAAGAATAAAGACCTAACTTGTTCAACCTTTCTCTGTAACATAGTTGCTGGAACCCTGGCAACATTCTAGTAAATCTCCTCTGTACTCTCTCTATTTTGTTGACATCCTTCCTATAACTAGGCGACCAAAATTGTACATCTTTCTTATGTAACGACTGAATCTCTGCTTGAATAAGCACATTTTCTTCATCTGAAAAAATAAGTTTACGACTAGGAAAATGTTGATTAGGTAGACTGTCCTCAGAGTAAAATTCAATTTTCACCCCTTCAATACTACTAAGTATGAACAAATCTGATGTCAACTGCTGCCATTGTTTGAGAAACAATTTTAACCTTCCCCCAATTTGAACAGGAACATCAATTAATTCATCGTCTGTTGATGTTTTCCTTACCTGCATCTTTCCTTGCGGACCTTGTTGTCCTCGACCTCTTGTGGAGAAAGGCACCTTCCCCTTCATGCTGGCAGCCTGCCAGTTCCGAAATTGAAGACCTGAACGACTCGTTCCTTCTCCTGCATCCACATTAGTTCCTTTCCAATACGGAGAAAACCTTTTGCCCTGCTTACCAGCCGGCTTAATGAGGGCCATAGTTTTAACATCTTCATGACATTCTTTGACCCTTTTCGCAAGGTTACCTCCAAACAACAGATTTTGTGGTGGTTTGCACAAACTTGCCAAATTCGGATTAAGCACTGGCCTAATAGCGGCCCTCCTGATGTTATTAATTTCAAAATGCATTACAAAGGAATCCCAGTTCGTCCTGGTGTGCTTCAACCATATTGCTTGTATCAATAACTTTCACCACAGCTGTAATACCTGCTGACAACAGTTTAAGCACTTTTTTAAAACTTCATCACCTGGGCCCTAGCAGGCATACCCATCTATGACCAAATTTGGTGATTAACCACCGGTACCTTCAGGAGATCACAATTAACAGGAGCTTTATAGTTTGTTTGTTTTTTTGCTACTTCATCCATAGCTAGCTCCTGTAACTGGTGGGAGAGCATATACTGAATTGCTTCGGCCAATTCTACATCAATCGCCTTTCCTGCCTCTCTATGCTCAGCAAACTTCCCAGCAATGTTCGGAATTACCTCCAACCGAACTCCTTTACTGCTCTCCCCCAGCATAGAATCAGTGTCAGCAAACTGCACTGATAGAACATCCTCCTCACAGGCAGGATAGTTCTGCAGCCCTGAAAACAGGTGCTGCTAGCACAAGCTCTCCATCAGCCTGGCTTGGGCACCAATCCTCCTCACGGAGCAGGTCCCTGTCGAGCATTCTTTTGTAATAAAATCTCGACGTGGGAGAGCCGTGAGCAAACGGACTCTCCTATGGAGGGTATAACCTCCAGGCCCGACTCATCTACGGGCCACAGAGACTTGCCAGTGGCCTTCCGCCCTACTGGCAAGCCTCCACTGCCCCCCGGCAGTGGGTCCGCAACCACTGGCTGTGTAGCCAGCACCGGACCAGGTGTACCAGACGGGCCTCCATCCTCAACACTCTCCTGGCCACTTTTCCTTTCTAACCCCGGAGCGCCTCGCCGACACCTTCTTCACTTTCTGCAACATATCTCCAAGAACTCCAAACCGCCGCAGAAAATGACCTGTTGTAAAAAATTTTTTTAAACCTTACCTCCGTTTAAACTTACCGCTCGGAGGAGCGCTGCTGCTCCAACCGCCCGACTGCACCAACGTCTGACGTCATGACGCACCAACGGCTGTACGGACTTCTATTCACGTAGTCACTCACGTGACTCCGAAGTAAAATGGGTTATTAGTTATCAGAGTTTTGTCCGAGCCAGGTTTAATAGCCTGATGGCTGTGGGGAAGTAGCTATTCCTGAACCTGATCGTTGCAGTCTTCAGGCTCCTGTACCTTCTACCTGAATGTAGCACGGAGATGAGTGTGTGGCCAGGATGGTGTGGGTCTTTGATGATGCTGCCAGCCTTTTTGAGGCAGTGACTGCGGTAAATCTCCTCGCTGGAAGGAAATCAGAGCTGATGGTGGACTACTACTTTTTGTAGTCTTTTCCTCTCCAGGGCGTTCAAGTTGCCAAACCAAGCCACGATGCAACCGGTCAGCAAGCTCTCTACTGTGCACCTGTAGAAGTTCTTGTTAATAACCTGATGATTCATCAATTTTCAAATATAAATCAATGCAAATTTTGGAATATTTTATACTGATGATATTTATCCTTCAGACTGTGAATCCAACATCTTTCATTGCCTTAAAGATTTTCTACACCATGGATGCAGATGAACACAGTTTATTTTACAGCTAAACACGTTAACAATGATCAGTTACAATGCCTAACCGGCACACTATCCAAAAACAGATTAAAAAAACTTGATCCATGAGTCCAAATTTCTTCGACGTACAGCACCTCAATAAGTATATTGTTATCATGTATGAATAATTGGAGCATTTTAAAGAAGAATTTAAAACATTTTCAGTAATGTAGTTCCAGTGATATTAAATATAAGTTATTGCCATCTATTTCTTTCCATTAGTTGCAATCATGTGAAAGATTTCAGTAGAATGTGTAGTATTTTACAATCCACAAAAAACAATCCTATTTACAATATAGTCATAGTCATAGAGAGATACAGTGTGGAAGCAGGCCCTTCGGCTCAACTCGCCCACACCGACCAACATGTCCCAGCTACACTAGTCCCATCTGCCTGTGCCTGGTCCATATCCCTCAAAACCTGTCCTATTTAGATGACAATATCATAATTTGCAGTCATAATAATAATTTTGGGGAGGGATAGTTGTGGTAGGCAAGTGGTCACTCAGCCACTGAACAGGCCTAGGCCTAGGATGCTCTTCAACTAGAGGTCAGACTATCTGACTCAACGTCCATTTACCTTGTAGCTGCAGCCATTATATCTGCTGGTCTGTATCCTTCTCATCTCCTGAACAAGTCTCGTAGGCAGATCCTGCAGTGTGTTCCATGCCACAAATTAACCATCTACTCCCCCCAAAATTAGAAATGTTATTGAGGTTTTCATGTCGCAGACAGCTGTGGAGGCCAAGTCAATGCATATTTTTAAGGCAGAGATGACACATTCTGATTAGTAAGGGTGTCAGGGGTTATGGGGAGATGGCGGGATAATGGGGTTGAGAGTGAAAGATAGATCAGCCATGATTGAATGACAGAGTAGACTTGATGGGCCGAATAGCCTAATTCTGCTTCTAGAACTTATGAACTTATGTCAGACCTCGAGAAGGAAATTGAACATTTTAAAAAATAATTTAAAAAGGGCCTTGATTCCGTTTTGTATTGATTTGGCTGCACAAAGTTATTTTCTGCCTTTTTGGCAGAGTTTGAGCAAACCATTATATGGGTACACAACACACTTTCTTTTCAGCGCATCCACTTTATGCATTGGGTCCAAGACCCACACTGAGCCAGAGATGCAGAGAATGGTTCAGGTCTCACTGTGCTATAGGCCTCTCATCGCTTGGTAGTCTTATTCTGCTGAAAATTCTAAGCAGTATAAGGATTGCTGAATATTGAATGTATGAAAATAAACATCATGGGCTCCAGTATAAATCATCTCTTGAGAGAAAACGTATCGAAAGTATTCACAAAGTTTAAATATACCACATTCACTTGTTGTCCCTAATCTCTTTTGCTGTTTAAAACATTAGAGGACTTTATCCAGTTTGTTAAACATGTGAGTTCCCCCCTTCAGTCATAGATAGATCCTTTTTCTACATCTCCTCTGTGTCCTGTAGTTATGCTCTTACTTTCCCTACCCCCAGATGGAACAAGGACAAAGTTCTCACTTTTCACCCCACCAGTATCCGCATCCAACACATCATACTCCGACATTTCCATCAATGTGATCTCACCACAAGCACATTTTCTTATCTCCACTGCTTTCTGCCTTCAGCAGAGACTGCTTTCTCCACTACTCCTTGGTTCACTCATCCTAGTTTTCCTGCAACTGCAGGAGCTGTACCACCTGTACCTATACCTTCTCCCTTGCCTCCATCCAGGAACCCAAGCAGTCCTTCCAGGTGAGTCAGAAGTTCACGTACACCTCCTCAAACCACATTTAACTGCATCCAGTGTTGCCGATGTGACCTTCTGTATATCAGTGAGACCAAACATAGACTGAGCAACAATTTCGCTGAGCACTTGTGCTCGGTTTACCAAGACGTACTAGATCTCCCAGTTGCCAACCATTTTAACTCTCCTCCCCATTCCCACACTGACCCTTCTGTCCTGGGATCTCTTCCATTGCCAGAGTGAGGCTATATGCAAACTGGTGGAACAGCGGCTCATATTCCACTTGGGTAGCTTACAACCCAACAGTATGAACAATGAATTCTCCAAATTTAGGTGACCTCTCACAACCCCTCCCTCCCACTCCCACACACCTTTTTCCTCCAAACCCCCCATTATCTGTACCCCCCTTCCTTTCTGTGTGCCCCACCAGGACTCCCACCTACTTCTCCCCCCATCAAAGCCCCACCCCTGTCAACATCCTCCCTCTGATTACAATCTGCAACTCCTCAAATCTTCAAATCTTCAAGTTGGAACCATTACATGAGAAGATGTGATATATGAGATAAGAGAAGGTATGACAAGTGCTACCTTCATCAATGTGTCTTCCTTCATCTTAACCTGGAAGTGTAAGAGATGAGGTTACAACACAATGCAGTCATACAAAGGATTGCATTGCCCTAGTGCTGCCAGCTTTTCTACCCATGAAATAAGCATCCAGCATGAAACATGGACAGAATGCATTAAGTGAAGAGCATTCGGTTCAGTACTTCTAGATCATTTTGCCTGACAGTTCACCCAATCAGTGGTGCGAAATGCACCACCAGTGGATTATATCTGCTGTGTTCAATTGTCCAACCAACGCTCACTGCCAAATAAATTGTTCTTGGAAGCATTGTGTATTCTGCTCCTGCTACTTCATAACAGGCTTATCTGTAAAAAATGGGGGTGGATTGTGAGGCAGTGCTGTTTATTCTGCTGCAAATCAATGTTTGGAAGATATTTCCCACAAAGGTCTCCCAGCAAGATAAGTAGAAGAGATAATGGCAGTAGGTAGTAAAATTAAAGAATTCCTTCCTTGCTTCCTGCTCGAAAGTTTTCTTGCTTCAGAAAAATCTAATTATCCTCCGACGAGTAGTCAATTAAAAATTCTCCCTCAACTGCTCTTATCAGGCACTTAATGAATAGATCAATATAATTGCCAACATAAACATGCAATCAAGCTCTTAAGAGGTAAATAACAAGTAATTGTAAATATGACAATGGATGTTATTATTCTCTTCTATTAATTGCTCATTGCACCATTAGAGGCAATTATGGAGCCAGGTAATTTTGAACATCAATTCAGTCAAAAAATTCATGCCTTAACTCAGAATTAAAGATAGCACAAATCAAACTAGCGGCAACTGAATAGGAAATATTCTGAGAACAAAAATGTTGGAATATATTGGCCTAGAAAGCATTGCAAGTCAAGGTCAATTTATGATAACTGTAATAACTTATTTTCATTGAGTTATTATTTATTACTATCCATTACCTGTTGTTTGCAGCACAGTAATTAATACATTTTGTGTAGCACTGAATCAAGTGTTTGATGTACATATGTTCCATTATTGTGAGGGAGGAGCTTCCATTGAAAGAATGTGTCGACTGGGTTTGTATTCACTGGAATTTCAAAAGATGAGAGGGGAATCTTATAGAAACATATACAATTCTTAAAGGATTGGGACAGGCTAGATGCAGGGAAAAAAATTGCCAATTTTGGGGGAGTCCAGAACCAGTGGTCACAGTTTAAGGGTAAGGGGTAGGCCATTTAGATGAGAAAAATCTTCTTCACCCAGAGAGTTGTGAATCTGTGAAATTCTCTGCCACAGAAGGCAGTGGAGACCAATTCACTGGATGCTTTTAAGAGAGAGTTAGATTTAGCTCAGGGCTAAAGGAATCAAGGGATAAGGGGGAAAAAGCAGGAACGGGGTACTGATTTTAGATGATCAGCTATGATCATATTGAATGGCGTTGCTGGCTCGAAGGGCCATATAGACTGCTCCTGCACCTATTTTTCTTTGTTCCTATGTTTCTATGTTTCTATTCGCATGATTTCTCAAGTGGAAAATTCTCAATTACAGGCATATCACCTTGGTAAAGTATGAAGAACGTATAAAGCATTATCACTTTGTCAGAGGGGAAAACAATCGGAAGAAAACACAAGTTATTTAATTGGTCTCTTGACGCTAAACCCAATTGGGAAATCACCAAATGAAAATGTTGGGGGCCTAGTTAATATAATTTAAATAAAGCTGACCAGAGAAATGTTAACGAGAGCATGCTCCAGTTTTTAGAACAGATGTGCAGTAAACATTTGATTCACTGATGCACCAAGCCATTAAATTGCTGTGCTGTAAACAGTGGGTGTTGAACAGATTGTTAAAATAACCCTGAGAAAGTTGAAGAAGTTCTGAATAAGTTTTGCAGTGATGCTAAATAATGCATCCCTTGCTGCCCCCTATCTTCTCTGTAATTCGTCAGAGTGTAAAATTAACTTCCTCCTACGCCGTTGCCTCTGGCCCCAGAAACACAACACAAGAGGTGCTGTGGGCCTATCTTTGTGAGGGAAGTATGTCCGAGGTACTTTGGGCAGCTTTGGGTTGAAAAGAAAATATCCCTTTATTTAGAAATTGGATCTGACAAAGGAGGTTGGTGTCATCTCATCTGGCCTAAATGAACATGTGATAGATTGTAATTGAGTTATTGCATTTGAGAAATAGTTAATAAGTTCATAAACTATAGGAACAGAATAAGGCCATTCGGCCCATCGTCTACTCCGCCATTCAGTCATGGCAGATCAGGAAAAGGGGATATGCAACGAGACCTGGGTGTCATGGTACACCAGTCATTGAAAGTAGGCATGCAGGTGCAGCAGGCAGTGAAGAAAGCGAATGGTATGTTGGCATTCATAGCAAAAGGATTTGAGTACAAGAGCAGGGAGGTTCTACTGCAGTTGTACAGGGTCTTGGTGAGACCTGGAGTATTGCGTACAGTTTTGGTCTCCTAATCTAAGGAAAGACATTTTTGCCATAGAGGGAGTACAGAGAAGGTTCGCCAGACTGATTCCTGGGATGGCAGGACTTCCATATGAAGAAAGACTGGATAGACTCGGCTTGTACCCGTTGGAATTTAGAAGATTGAGGGGGGATCTTATAGATACTTACAAAATTCCTAAGGGGTTGGACAGGCTAGATGAAGGAAGCTTGTTCCCTATGTTGGGGAAGTTCAGAACAAGGGGTCACAGTTTAAGGATAAGGGGGAAGTCTTTTAGGACCGAGATGAGGAAATCATTTTTCACTCAGAGCGTGGTGAATCTGTGGAATTCTCTGCCTCAGAAGGTAGTTGAGGCCAGTTCGTTGGCTATATTTAAGAGGGAGTTAGATGTGGCGCTTGTGGCTAAAGGGATCAGGGGGTATGGAGAGAAGGCAGGTACAGGATACTGAGTTGGATGATCAGCCATGATCATATTGAATGGCCGTGCAGGCTCGAAGGGCCGAATGGCCTACTCCTGCACCTATTTTCTATGTTTCTATCAATCTCTCCCTCTCAACCCCAAATAGTGTAAGGCCTGGAAATGGAGCATCAAAATGGTTGAACTGATTAACTGATCCTCGTTTAACTGATAAAATTGATTGTGGTCAGAAACATGACACATTACCGTTAGTTTGTGTAGTGATCAAAACTATTTTAGAAAGTTTGGGAAGCATCGCTGCTTTCTGCACAACTTTAAGAGGGAAGAGACATGGACAAATGTTGTTTCACGAGAAACATGAACATAATTCCAATTCAAAAAGAGTGGGGAATGACACTGCTATTAAATGGGAGCTAGCTATGTTCAAATAGTAAGTCACAGATTGTTGCCTCAATCATGTTGCAAAAAGAGGCCTAAATTTGTATTTCTTTTTCTTGCAAATGGGCCAGTCCCAATATTTCCAGATCTGACAGCTCACCAACATGAACTAAATGAGACAGATTCATGGATGAGTTGGGCTGAAGGACCTGTTTTCATACTGTATTATAACTCTATGACAATAACTTTATTCATAAATTATTACTGCTAATATCCTCCAAGGATCTATAGATACAAGGAACTGCTCCAAGAATCTATGGTTGGCCCTGTTCCATTTTTAACTAAATGGTGCATCACACCAAAATCATTGTAAACTCTCTTTGCAATGTCCTCATGTAAACTGACAACACACAGCTCTCTTTATGGCTTCTTGTCCTTAATTAATCATTTCCTCTAAATTAAAAATCAGCTTGTCCAAAGTGCAGTAGGAGATTGATAGAAATGTTCTCCAACTGAATATGTGAAGTCCATAGATTAACCTTCAGCTTGTACCACATTCTTCAACAAGTAGCTCAATCACTTTATCCATCAACACTCTGGACCTCTGGATGTTTTCACTAATGGGAGAGTCTCAGATTTGAGGTCATAACCTCAGAATTAAAGGACATTCTTTTTAGGAGATGAAGAGGAATTTCTTTAGTCAGAGAGTGGTGAATCTGTGGAATTCTTTGCCACATAAGGTTGTAGAGGCCAAGCCAATGGATATTTTTTAAGGCAGCGATATATAGATAGTTTCTTGATTAGTATGGGTGTCAAAGGTTATGGGGAGAAGCCAGGAGAATGGGGTTAGGAGGGAGAGATAGATCAGCCATGATTGAATGGTGGAGTAGACTTGATGGGCTGAATGGCCTAATTCTGCTCCTATCACTTCTGATCTTATGACCTGAACCAGGTTGTTCTCAGATGTTTGCCTAAGTTGAGCTTCGTATCTCAAATGCATATCACCACTGTCTAGTTCCTAGGCTGCTCATTTCCTATGGTGCACCTAGAACTGCCTATTTCCAGCAGTGAATCATTAAACATTATCCCTACATCAGATCATCTGCTGCTGATATCCTAAATTACTCCTCTTGGCTTGAATAGTACAACTCACTACTGGCTCTCCCCATTCAATCTATTCTTATGTTTATCAATCATCGTAACTCATACCGAACCCAATTCATTCATCACTCCTGAATAAAATAATATCTTAATAGTCTTTCAGATCCCTCTGCATCTCTGACATCCCCTCCAGTCTTACAAACCTCCAACATATTCACACTCATTCAAATTTTGTCTCTTCATTAACCCGCAAGTTAAGGGCCTGTCCCACTTACGCAATTTTTTTGACGACTTGCCGACACCCATCATCGTCGCAGCAGGTCGCTGAAAAATTTCAAAATGTTGAAAATCCAGCGGCAACCAGAAAAAGGTACGACTCTTTGGGCGAGTACTCATGACCAAACAGGTGTCACCCCGCAACATGTCGCCTGTATGGTCGTGAGTTGTCGCCCAAAGAATTGTACCCTTCTCTGGTCGCCGCTGGATTTTCAACATTTTGAAAATGTTCAGCGACCTGCTGTGACTATGACGGATGCTGGCAAGTCGTCGAAAAAAATCACGTAAGTGGGACAAGCCCTTTAATCATTCCATCATTAGCAAATGTGCCTTCATGTACAAGAAATTTCTGAATTTTGGAATTGATTATTTAAACCTTCCCACTGCAAGCTTTTGGCCATCTACCCTACTCTACTCTCTTCTTGCGTAGCTTGGTGTGAAGTTTTGTTTGACGGCTCCCCTGTGAAGCAGCTTGGGACATTTTGCTGTTTCAAGTGAATTATTTGGTGATGCTGTTGTTCAAATCTCAAATGAGACACAAAAACACAACCTCCAGACTCAGAGGCAAGAGTGCAGCCAGATGCTCCACAGCTGACAGGAGATGCTCTTCCAAAATATACATCAAGTCCATGTGTCAACAACACATCATATTATTCCTCTAGGTTATGCTTCAAGTTTAAAAGATAGAAAACACCATAAGTCTTCTCGGGCAGATAAAGTGGAATGTGTTTGCGGTAAAAGCTGACACCACTGAACATATACAACAAGCATAAAACCAAACTTGAACATAAATTCAAGTTCTAAATTCTAGTTAAAGAACTGGATGGAAAAGATGGCCCGAAATCTCCAAAACAGTTTTAACAGCTAAATTGAAACTTTGCTAATGAATGATGAATGATGTGAAAATATAATGGACATCATTCCTCTTGAGAAGGAAAGAGATTGCGCTTCAATGCTCAAATTGAAAGACCAGTAATTTGTCACTTTTTAACTGAATCAGAGCAGAATTAAACTCCAATAATCCACTATCTGATCTTGTGGAAGTCATCACGTGTGCTGGATTAACAGAGCTTTAGATACTATTAAAGATGCAGATAATGATATGCCATCTCACAAATCTAATTGAGGTGACCAAAAAGATTGATGAGGGCAGAGCTGTTGACATTGCAAACATGGATTTCAGCAAGACATTTGACAAAGTTCCACATGGTAGGCTGTTCTGGAAGGTTAGATTGCATGGAATCCAAGAGAGATCACTGAATGGATAGCAAATTTGCTTCATGGAAGGAAGCAGAGGGTGATGGTGGAAGGTTGTTGTTCATACTGGAGGCCTGTAATTAGTGGTGTGCCTCAGGGGTTGATGCTGGGCCATTGCTGATGACATTATAGAGCATTAAGGAATTGCAGATAGTTGTAAAAAATTGCAGCTGGATCTTTGTCGGTTGAGCAGATGGGCTGAGGAATGGTTAATTGAATTAATGGAATTTAATACAAAGAAATGTGAGGTGTTGCATTTTGGGAAGTCTAACAAGGCAGGATCTACAATGTGAATGATATGACTCTGGAGAGTGTTGTAGAGCAAAGGGATCTAGAAGTGTAGGTACGTAGTTCCTTAAAAGTGGTGTCACAAGTAGATAGGGTGGTCAAAAGACTTTAGGCACATTGGCCTTCATCAGTCAGAGTATTGAGTATAAAAGTTGGAAGGTCATGTTACAATTATAAAATACATTGGTGAGGCCACATTTAGAATATTGTGCTGAATTTTGGTCACCGTATTTTAGGAAAGATGTTGTCAAGCTGGAAAAGGTGCAGAGAAGATTTACAAGGATGTGTCAATTACTTGAGCGCTTGTGCTATTGGGAGAGGTTGAGTAGGCTGGGACTTTAGTCCTTGGATCAGAGGAGGATGAGGGAGTGATCTTATAGAGGTGCACAAACTCATGAGAGGAATAGATTGGGTAAATGCACAGTCTTTTTGCCCAGTGTAGAGGAATCGAGAACCAGACGACGTAGCTTTAAGGTGAGTAAGTAAGTAAGTAAGTAAGTTTATTGGCCAAGTAGTCACATACAAGGAATTTGACTTGGTGCTCCGCCCACAAGTAACAACTTGACATACAGTGATAGTTACGAATGACTCAGAAAACACAACATTAATAATAATAAAACATTCATGATAAAACACCATTGATCAAGCATGTGAACCAACAAAATACCAGATCAAAGGGAGGCTACATATTTTTGGCTGTTAAGTAGAGCAACTACTCGTGGATAAAAACAGTTTTTATGTCTGGCTGCGGCAGCTTTGACAGTCTGGAGTCGCCTTCCAGAGGGAAGTGATTCAAGGAGTTTGTGGCCAGGGTGAGAGGGGTCAGAGATGATCTTGCCCGCTCGTTTCCTGGCCCTTGGAGTGTACAGTTCATCAATGGAGGGAAGGTTGCAGCAAATAATCTTCTCTGCTGATCAGACGATTCACTGCAGCCTCCAGGTGTCATGCTTGGTGGCTGAGCCAAACCAGACCGTGATGGAGAAGGTGAGAACAGACTCTACGATGGCCATGTAGAATTGGGCCATCATTGCCTGTGGCAGATTGTGCTTCCTCAGCTGCCGTAGGGTGAGTTGGCGCAATGGGACTGATATTTTGCTGAAATCCGGAATGAATTTGCTCAAATATTTAGCCATGCCAAGGAACCTCTGCAAACTGGGCACATCCGTGGGTGCGGGAAGCTCATTAATAGCACTGGTTTTCGCTGGATCCGTTTTCAGGCCGTCCTGGGTAAAAATATGGCCTAAGCATTTTACCTCATTCACTCTGAATCTGCATTTTTGGGGATTGAGCTTGAGATGGCCTCGGCTTTTGTCAGATTGGCATTGTGCTCCTCGATCGTTTTTCCAGCAATAAGGATATCATCATTGCCTGTGGCAGATTGTGCTTCCTCAGCTGCCGCAGGAAGTACATCCTCTGTTGTGCCTTTTTGACTGTGGAGTCGATGGTAGCCCCCCACTTAAGGTCCTTGGAGATGATGGTTCCCAGGAACTTAAAAGACTCCACAGATGTGACTGTGGTTTTGTTGATGGTGAGTGGGGTGAGGGGAGCGGGAGCTCTCCCAAAGTCTACAATCAATTCCACTGTCTTAAGTGCATTGAGCTCTAGGTTGTTGCGATGGCACCAGAACGGCATGACACTTCCTGTCTGTAGGCAGATTCTTCCCCATCCTGGATCAGTCCAATCGGGGTTGTGTCATCCGCAAACTTGAGAAGCTTGACAGAGGTGTCTGTGCAGGTGCAGTCGTTGGTGTATAGAGAGTGGAGGAGAGGAGAGAGTACGCAGCCTTGCGGTGCTCCTATGCAGAGTGTTTGCGGGTCCGAGATGTGCTTTCTCACATGCTGCTTCCTGTCTGTCAGGAAGTTGGTGATCCACTGACAAAGGGGTTCAGGCGCAGGCAACTCGGAAAGTTTGGAGTGTAGTAGCTCTGGCACAATGGTGTTGAATGCAGAACTAAAATCAACAAACGAGATCTTAAAGAGATTGACAACTAAAAGACATACTGTTTTTAAAATAAAAGTGTCATGAGAATTAATAAATTGCAGATGGCGTTTTCAAGAATGAAAGACAAACAGAGTGGCGTGCGTTAATGGACTATTAGGAAATAATATTCATAATGTTTATTCCAGCATTGGACATCTCCATTCAGTGCTTGGAAACAAATCCTCTGTTTACAAGAAATGCCGTGAGTGCATCCCAAGGCAAAATTAGCCATCATCTACTGACAGGACAGAAAAGAGAACTATATTGGAGATGGGGGTTACACAAAAAGCTGGAGAAACTCAGCGGGTGCAGCAGCATCTAAGGAGCGAAGGAGATAGGCGACGTTTCGGGTCGAGACCCTTCTTCAGACTGGTCAGGGATCAGGGAAACGAGAGATATAGACGGTGATGTGGAGAGATAAGGAACAATGAATGAAAGATATGCAAAAAAGTATCGATGATAAAGGGAACAAGCCATTGTAAGCTGTTTGTAGTGTGAAAATGAGAAGCTAGTGCGACTAGGGTGGGGGAGGGAGATAGAGATAGAGGGAATGCCAGGGCCCGAGGGCTGAGGGAGAGGTGGAAAGGGGAGGAGACAGCAAGGGTTAACAGAATTGAGAAAATTCAATGTTCAAGCCCAAAGGATGCAGACTCCCCAAGCGGAATATGAGGTGCTGTTCCTCCAGCTTGCGGTGTTGCTCACTCTGGCCGTGGAGGAGGCCCAGGACCGAGAGGTCGGATGCGGAATGGGAGGGGGAGTTGAAGTGCTGAGCCACCGGGAAGTCGGGTTGGTTTTTGCGGACCGAGCGGAGGTGTTCGGCGAAACGATCGCCAAGCCTCCGCTTGGTGATTTTTGTTTGATGTGATCTATTTCTTTGGATCTTTTTAGGGATGAACCGAGCTTCGGTGAGCCACTTATAGCATTGGAACTAGAGCAAATGCTTCAGCTATTCCCCTGAAGTAGAAGTGCTCTTAACACAAGCTCATAATAACAAATCATAGTTCAATCACTACAAATGAGCAGAACTGCATTATTAAATAATAGAAACATAGAAAATAAGTGCAGGAGTAGGCCATTCGGCCCTTTGAGCCTGCACCGCCATTCAATATGATCATGGCTGATCAATATGATCATGGCTATGTAATCACGTTACATAGCTTCCAGATGCTGTCGAGTATTATTGGTTAAAAAGTTTTGTTAGTGGGCATGTCCAGAATAAGTGCAACAGGACCCCGACTCACTAATTACACCTCCAGTAATTACCAGATTCGCCAGTCTATGTTCTCTAGCCTTCATTTCCCATGAAATACAATTGATTTAATCTTTTCATTTGGATTTGATATTATGTGAATTTGATGCCTTTATGTATGTCATATCTATCATCTTTAATATGAGACGCAATATCCAGCTTTCTAGCCAAGAAGAAAATGGGGATCAAGACCAGAATAACATTATATTTATCTCTCAAGTTATTGAATTTAACCACCCTATACGAGTCCTCAGCAATTAATCATCAATAAACTGATTCTGATTTTGAAATGATACGTAGCTGAACTGCCCTCCTGAATATTTTTGTTCAATTTCATGCATTTAAATATAGAATGCATGATAAAGTATTATTACTATAGTCATTAGATACATAGAAAGGTATGGGAACAAAATGAAATGAAGCTATCTTTATATTTTATATACTGTAGCATCATCCATGACCTAAGGCATTCTAAATCATTTTGTAGCCAATTAAATATTTTTGAAGTGCACTCACTGGTGTAATGTAGGAAACATAGCAGCCAATTTACACACTACAGTATGCCTTAGACAACACTGTGAAAATGACTAGATAATCTGTTCTGCAAGGTGACCGAGGTTAAATATTCGGACGAGACATTGGGGATTATTCCATTGTTCTTCCTTGAATTATGCAAAGCTGTAGTTTATGCTCATCTGAGACGATAGATGGGACAGACCTGTTTTAACATTTCATTTGAAAGATAGCTTCTGCAAGAGTTCTCTGCTTTCTCAGTATTGAGGTGTCAGCTTGATCATACACTAGAGATAGTGAAGTGGAGCTTGAACTACCAAAGTTCTGACTCATAGACGCATGGAAATAGGACCAGGAAGAGGCCATTCAGCCATTCACAGCTACTCCAGACACCAATGGGCTGGTTCAGTATACCACTTCAAGGGTGTATTGCCAAGAAGAAACATGAGTGATATCGGTGCTTTATAAGGGAATGTATTAGTTTGATTGCACAATTAATGTGTGGAAAGAAATACAGTATATCAATTGTATTTCATGAATATATTTCTCTTTAAAAAGTATTTCTTTGCTTTTTTTTTAATGACCCATTTGTCCCAGGAACAAGAAAGTAAACCTCCATTCAAAGTATCAATCGCATAGACAGCAATCAGAAGGAAGGAAAGAGAAGCCCGTCTTCAACCAATTCAAATACAAAATCAATGAGATTAATTATGTGGGTACACAAAAGGCTGGAGAAACTCAGCGGGTGCAGCAGCATCTAAGGAGCGAAGGAGATAGGCGACATTTCGGGTCAAGACCCTTCTTCAGACTGGTCAGGGATCAGGGAAACGAGAGATATAGACGGTGATGTGGAGAGATAAAAGAACAATGAATGAAAGATATGCAAAAAAGTATCAATGATAAAGGGAACAAGCCATTGTAAGCTGTTTGTAGTGTGAAAATGAGAAGCTAGTGCGACTAGGGTGGGGGAGAGATAGAGATAGGGGGAATGCCAGGGCCCGAGGGCTGAGGGAGAGGTGGGAAGGGGAGGAGACAGCAAGGGTTAACAGAATTGAGAAAATTCAATGTTCAAGCCCAGAGGATGCAGACTCCCCAAGCGGAATATGAGGTGCTGTTCCTCCAACTTGCGGTGTTGCTCACTCTGGCCGTGGAGGAGGCCCAGGACCGAGAGGTCGGATATGGAATGGGAGGGGGAGTTGAAGTGCTGAGCCACCGGGAGGTCAGGTTGGTTAATGCGGATGCAGTAGATGAGGTTGGAGGAGGTGCAGGTGAACCTCTATCGGACCTGGAAGGACTGCTTGGGTCCCTGAAAGGAGTAGAGGGGGGAGGTGAAGGGACAAGTGTAGCATTTCTTGCGGTTGCAAGGGAAAGTGCCCGGGGAAGGGTTAGAGCGGGAGGGAAGGGAAGAGTTGACAAGGGAGTTGCGGAGGGAGCGGTCTTAATTATGTTTTTTATTTAAAGGACATTGATGTAACATTGTGCATGGTTAACAACAATTCACGTCCAGACTTGGAACATCTTAAGAATGTGATGAGAGCTAAAGGGGAACGATGCTGGAACTATGACCTATGGATTAGTGGCATTGTAAATCTAATGTCAGCTGCTGATCCTCAAAGCCCTGAAGCAGTGAGATAGCTGCAGTCAAACCCACCATTCATATTGTGCTCTAATCTGTTTCCTTTGATGTCCAAAGCATCAGACTATACTTCCAAAGAGGTAGACACAGCTCTTGTCTCCAACCAGCTTTTAAACAAGGAATCGTGTTAAAATGTGATGTTTTATTGTAAGCCGCAGCTTTCAATGGTCATCTTGTTTTCATTTATTCATTTACAGGAAGTGAGCATTGCTGGCCAGTCCAACATGTATCCTCACCCTTCATTGTTCTGAAATAGTTTACTAGGTCCTTTCATATGAGAGTTTACGGTATTGACAAATCTGAAGTCGCATATGTGCAACCGAGTAAAAATGTCAGGTTTCCTTCCCTGAATGGCATTGATAAATGGGATGGATTTTGAAAGCAATCCAATAGTTTTCATGATTACTGCTCTTATAAAAGCCGTTTCCAAGTCAGCTCTGGAATCTAAAGTGACAGCTGCACATCCTCAATATTTAGTATCTGTGCTTCTTTTGCAAGTATAATTTCCTTCACTCCTTTTGAGTTCTGAATTCATATTTCTTTACGTCTTTGGTGGACCTTTAAGTCATGCGCAAAGTGTAAGGCACATTCTCACCATCTTCCCATATTCATATGCTCCATGAATCACCCACCATCTCTTCCTGATTACTGCTGTCCAATTCCAGTGTGGCAAAAAGATCAATGGTTTAGTTTTCAGTATGAGTTTGAGTTAAGTTTATTGAGGTACAGTGAAAAGCTTTTGTTGTGCACTACCAGTCAGCGGAAATACAATACATGATTACAATCGAGCCATGCACAGTGTACAGATACATGATAAAGTGAATAACATGATAAAGTGATAATCTGAGAGTTTCCAATGAGTAAATAGTAGCTCAGGATTGCTTTCTAGATGTTAGTAGGATGGTTCAGTTACCCGATAACAGCTGGGAAAAATCTGTCCCTGAATCTGGAAGTATGCATTTTCACACTTCTATACTTTTCGCCCGATGGGAGAGGGGAGAAGAGGGAATGGCAAGGCTGCGACTCGTCCTTGATTATGCTGGTGGCCTTGCGGAGGCAGCGTGAGGCATAAATTGAGTCAATGTAAGGGAGGTTGGTTTGTGTGATAGTCTAGGCTGCATTTGTACCAGAAGGTTGGCAGCACATGGTGCAATGGTGTGTTGGGAAACCCAAGGATAGGTAGATTGAAAGGGAGGAGTTGATCATTCTGTTCAGCAAGAAGGGAGAAAAAATGTTTTAAGAAGGAACTGCAGAAGCTGGAAAATCGAAGGTAGACAAAAATGCTGGAGAAACTCAGCAGGTGAAGCAGCATCTATGGAGCGAAGGAAATAGGCATCGCGTCGGGTCGAAACCCTTCTTCAGAAAAAAATTGCTCTTCCTCTCCACCTGTATCATGCCACGCCTCTGGTGACTTCAATTTAGTGGATTCAAAGAAAGCAAGCAAATGATTTAAGTATTGTGCAGAATTATTTTCAGAAAACTAAGGAAACAGAGAAATGGAATGGAATTAACTTCATGTACTTATTGTCAAAGAATTTTAAAGGTGTAGCTTTAGTGACTTTTTTGATTGGAACTCTGTTAGTCTCTTCGTATGAGATGAAAGATGAGCATTTGAGTTGTGTTCCCAAACAGTACAGATGAAATAAAGAAAAAAGTAAAGGAGTAGAAGTCTGCTAAATTGCTAGGAGTTTTCTGTGCCGTGCTAGTAAGTAATTAATACCATGGAGGTTGTATTAATGAGCAGGATACGTCAGTATGCCCATTAAAGGATTTGTGTATTATCATAATGCAGTGAAGGGTGCACTGGTTCTCAGAGATACAAGGTCTCACAAAAACAAAGTCCATTACCTTTGCCATCCTGGTGTTTTGCAGTATTGTTCTGCATTTGAAGGTGAGTGAATTTGTAAATCAGCCCGGTGCTGCATTTTCCAAGTTGCATGACATGTTTTCAGCAAATCTGCTTAAACCTTTATGCACTGTGGATGATGCTGCAGCCTGCAATATATTGGATCTATATTTCATTTTATTTCTGCAGATCTATATTGCTGAGACACTGGTGTGAAGTTACTTGAATGTGAAGTTGAAAGGGGTATGATTGTGTCTTCCTGACTTATTTTGAACCCATCATCTGGTGAAAAGAGCCTAATGAAGTGCATCTCCAAAAGTTGTGCTGGAGTTTCCAAGTAAATTAACCACCTGCATTCATTTAAATAGATTTTACACTAGCAACTGAATCAAAGCCAGTGGCAAAGGATCAGACTCAGGAAACCCATGTGGAACACATACTTCATGTCACAGATGTGCATGTCACAGATAAAGCAAACCACTTTAGCGTTTCAACTTCTTAACAGATGAGTTGTTTTTACAGACACGAGGAACTGCTGATTTACAAAATAAAGACACAAAGTGCTGGAGTAACTCAACGGGTCAATCAGCGTCTCTGGAGAACATCAATAGGCAATGATTCGAGTCTTAAGACTGATTGTAAGAGGTAGGAGAAAACTGGAAGAGAGATGGAGATGGGACAAAGTCTGCCAAGTGATAGATGGATATAGGTGAGGGGTGTTTTTGATTGGCAGATGTTTGGACAAAGGTAAAAGATGAAAAGACAAATGTGTGAAACAAGAATGGGTCGACTGGGCTTGTATTCACTGGTGTTTGGAAGGATGAGAGGGGACCTTATTGAAACATATAAAATTCTTAATTTTGGACAGGCTAGATGCAAGAAAAATATTCCCAATGTTGGGGGAGTCCAGAACCAGGGGTCACAGTTTAAGAACAAGGGGTAGGCCATTTAGGACTAAGATGAGGAAAAACCTCTTCACCCAAAGAGTTATGAATCTTTGGAATTCTCTGCTACAGAAGGCAGTGGAGGCCAATTCACTGGATGTTTTCAAGAGAGTTAGATATAGCTCTTGGGGCTAATAGAATCAAGGGATATGGGGAAAAACCAGGAACAGGATACTGATTCTGGATGATCAGCCATGATCATATTGGCTCGAAGGGCAGAATGGCTTACTCCTGCATCTACTTTCTATGTTTCTATGTTTCTATAATGAAAAACGATAGAAGAGGCCTGAGCTGTGAAGCCAGAAGAAGGAATATAAGTGGAGGGACCTGGCGAGAAGAGGGAAAATGGAGAAATGGTGCATATCCAGGTGGGACACAGGGAAGAGATGGGCAATAAAGAAGGTTGAGAGAAGGATAGCTCTTTGTAGCTTACCTATCTGGGGGGGTTGGAAAAATGTTTTAAATCTCTTACCTCGATGGAGATGCACATTTTTTCCGTATCGTATCTCTGTCCGCACTGCGGCCTAACATCGTAGAGTTGGAGGCCTTTACTGGAGACCGACTTCGAGAGCTCCAACCACGGGATCCTGCAGGACTTTACATCATGGAGCTCGCGATCCCTTTGCCAGACATCACCCTCGGAGCTCCTACTGTGGGAGCCTGCGGAATTAACATCATGGAGCTCATGGTCCCTGGTTAGAAACCAACTTCGGGAGCTCCAATCCGCAGGAGATTCGACCGCTCCGACGGGGGAGCTTCGATCGCCCTGACGCAGGAGATTTGATCTCCGGCTGCGGGAGCTTCGATCACCCGGATGGGTGTTTCGACTGCCCCAACAGCGGGAGAATAAAGAGGGAAGAAAATTAGACTTTATTGCCTTCCATCACAGTGAGGAATGTGGGGAATCTGCTGTGGTGGATGTTTATGTTAACTTTTATGTACTTGTGTGTCTTGTTGCTGTTTTTTAGTATGGCAAAGTACCTTAGGAGGGGATGGTTTAGTTGGGATGTGATGATTTTACCAAGGATTTGTGGAGGGAGCAGTCTCTGCAAAAAGCGGAATGAGGTGGGAACCGGAAGATGTAACTGATGGTGGGATCATGTTGAAGATGGTGGAAATGTCCGAGAATTACTTGTTGGATGCGGAGGCTGGCATGGTGAAAAGTGAGGACCAGGGAACTCTATTCTTGTTCCATTTGGTGAGAGTGAGAGCAAGAGATGGTCTACGGGCTACAGAGGAGATGTGGGCAAGGGATCCATGAGTGAGGGGAGCAATGGGGAAAAACATGCATACTAAAGAAAGAGGGCATCTGTGATATTCCAAAGTGGTAAGCTTCATTTAGGGTGCAGTTATGACAGAGACAGAGAAATTGGGAGTAGGTGTTGGAATCTTTGCAAGAGCCAGGGTGGGAAGAGATGCAGTCCAGATAAGTGTGGGAGAGTGTGTTTGTGGATGATATCAATCAAAGTTTCTCCTCTTCAATGGAGACATTGAGATCAAGAAAGGGGAGAGAGTTGTCAAGAGATAGTTCGATTGAATTTGAGAGCAGAGTGGAAAATGTTCTTATTACAGCTTGTTAAATTTGTTAATGCTGTCATCAGACTCCAGAGTTTCTAGCTTTCTACACCCTACTCTATTAGTCTAAAGAATACTCCTGACGCAAAATTTTGTCTGTCCATTCCCTCCTGATGCTGCCTGATCGGATGAGTTTCTCCAGTGAATGAAGTCTACTATAAACCTACTGATGTTGTCATTTGGTTCCAACAGAAGTCTAAAAAAGAAACACTGAATACATCTTAAATAAATCTGTACACCTTGGTAGTCAGAGGAACATTGTACTGTACATGCATTTCAGATCAGGGGAGCACAAAGAGTCTCACATCAATACCATGTATGAAAAAAAAGTGACACCACAGAAACACATTTTAAATTGGCAAAAAAAAAATGTATTCAAGTCATATAAAGGATTGGAATCAACTTACCATTGGAAATGAGATTGCTCTGACAAGATGACTAGAGTAATAATGTAATTACTTTTCTCCCCACACATAATATATGTTCCATCCAAAGAAATGAAGAGATTTAATACAGGTGGATGAAACCTCATGGAAAATGCTCTATATTTTTTCAAATCAGTCTTATGTTATGAAGCTGCCCACCGGGTTCAAATGTCTTTTAAATAAATCATTAGGTGCTGTGTGTGTGATTTTCTTCAACATTAAGGATAAACATTGGATAAAACGTACAACAGGAGTCAAATGTTTTTACCTTGCCATTGGCTGTAAATTGTTAATGCCAATCACGGTTCAGATGGTTGAATCCTTGAATTTGATGACATTAGTTTGTGGTTTAAGATTCACTCCTGAAAATTGAGCTTGTAAATATAAACTGGTACTCCACTGCACTGCTGAGGGAGAACTGCATTGCTGGTGTAGTCTTTCGAATGGCACCATATCATCTGTGGTGTACATAAAATATCTAATGCCACCATTTCAAAGAAGAGCAGAAATTCATATCACCGGAGCAAAATTAGGCCATTCGGCCCATCTGGTCTGTTCTGCCAGTCAATCGTGGCTGATCTATATTTCCCTCTCAACCTTATAACCTTATAACCTTTGACAGCCTTACTAATCAAGTACTTCTTAATCTCCACTTTAAAAATACCTGAAGACTTGGCCTCCTCAGCCGTCTGCGGCAATGAATTCCACAGATTAATCACGCTCTGGCTAAAGAGATTCTCCCTCATCTTTTTTAAACAATGTCCTTTTATTCTGATTGCTCCCAGAATCACGACCAATATTTATCTCTGTTCATTAACAGATTATCCTATTGTTGTTTGCAAGAGTGCAGTGCGATTGTTGTGTTACAGATAGAGGTACTCTTTCATATAAGAAAGAATTGGATTACCTGGAAACATTTTACAAGAAATGTTATAATTCAGAAATGTTCAGCATTATTTATTAGACTATTTCAACCAGTTTATTTTTGTGGCTGGACAGTAACACGTTTATAAATAAACGAGGTACCCTAAAGAGTCAATAGCATAGCAAACATCGGAGAAATTAATGTGTTCTCTTTTTCTGTTGCTGTACTGCAAGTGTAGTTTGGAATATTGGGTTAAGTGCTTTGGGACATGAAGGTTAAAAAAAATGCTATTTACCTGAAATACATTTTTTTTTAAATATATGCTAAACAATTTTAGAATGGGTATAAAACTTGACCTTTAATTAAGATTTTTCTCAAAGCAGTGACACGATAGCTGCAGATTTCACAATCAATTTGAAGGATACTATGTTATAGTTGGCAATGAAGACGTAGCTTAAGTGGCACTTTACCAATGTACTCCAATTTCAAATTAATTAGCAGCACTGAAATCGTGAATTCCTGATATTGAATTAGTTCAATTAAGAACATTTTACATGCCAGATCTAATTGACTTTGCATGTTAAGGCCAGCATGTTAATTTGTTAACTTGCTTTGAATATTTGGCACCCATACTTTAAAATCTACAATTTCAGTGACCCACAATTACATAGTCCGAGTCAGAATGATCAACCATGTGAACTGCATTGTAATTGTCCACACCAGTAAACACAGGAATTGGAGCAATCTATTTAATCCCTTGTGCCTATTCCGGCACACATGCAATCGTAATTCATCGGCAGTACACTTTCATTCATAATATTTTTCCCATATTGTTTTATTCCCTTAGTTGGCATTCATCTATAAATTTTAGAGTTTAAATTGCTTCAATTACTGTTTAGTTTAGTTCAGTTTAGTTTAGATGCAATGTGGAAACAGACCCTCCGGCCCACAGAGTCTGCACTGACCAGCGAACCCCGCACACTAACACTATCCTAAAGACTAGGGACAATTTACAATTTTTACCGAGGACAAATTAACCTACAAACCTGTACGTCTTTGGTGTTTGGGGGTAAACCGGAGCAACCCATGCAGTTACAGGTTGGACGTACAAACTCTGTTCAGCAGCACCCATAATCAGGATCGAACCCGGGTCTCTGACGCTGTAAAGCAGCAACTCTACCATTGCACCAATGTGCCGCCCCTTCTTCTGTTTGTGGAAGAACTTTGACCTTTTTATCACCCTTTCAAGATAAAACTTTTTCCTAACTTTCATTTTGATAGGCATTGCTCTTATTTTTACATAGCAGCACTTTGATTCTTCAACAAATGGGAATATAGAGTTTAAATAACTCTAAACACCTCAAAAGTCATTGACCATAGATCTTGCACTAGCAAGTCAGTATTGTCTCATCACGGAATCTCAAAAGTCACATCTCAGTTCTATTTGTAAAAAATACTTTACAACACAAAACCATTTTATAAAAGTGACAAAACAAAAATCCCACATTCAAGTTGTATAAAGGATACAAAGTTTGTAGAAAGTTCCCGACCTGAAACATCACCTATCCATTTTCTTCACAGATGCTGCCTGCCCCACTGAGTTATTCCAGCATTTTGTGTCTATCTTTTGTATAAAGGATACAACCAGCCTTCTTATGGAAATGAGGATGGAATAACAAAAATGTTCTCTCATGTGAAACATATTCAAATAATTCAGTCAGATACACAGGGGATCTATATCCACAACGGAACCCTGTAGCTCAGTTATTCTATATTTAATAATAGGTTTTTCCAACATCAGTTTCCATGTTCTTGTGCAGTTACAATAAGGCGGTCATGGTGGTGCAGCGGTAGAGTTGCTGCCTTACAGCGAATACAGCGCCGGAGACCCGGGTTCGATCCCGACTACGGGTGCTGTCTGTACGGAGTTTGTACGTTCTTCCTGTGATCTGCGAGGGTTTTCTCTGAGATCTCTGGTTTCCTCCCACACTCAAAAGACGTACAGGTTTGTATGTTAATTGGCTTGGTAAATGTAACAATTGCCCTTAGTAGGTGTAGGATAGTGTTGATGTGCGGGGATTGCTGGTCGGCGCGGACCCAGTGGGCCGAAGGGCCTGTTTTCGCACTGTATCTCTAAACTAACTAAACTAAACATATAAGTTGCATGAGTGGGAAATTATCATGTAGAAACATAGAAACATAGAAACATAGAAACATAGAAATTAGGTGCAGGAGCAGGCCATTCGGCCCTTCGAGCCTGCATCGCCATTCAATATGATCATGGCTGATCATCCAACTCAGTATCCCGTACCTGCCTTCTCTCCATACCCCCTGATCCCTTCAGCCACAAGGGCCACATCCAACTCCCTCTTAAATATGGCCAACGAATTGGCCTCAACTACCTTCTGTGGCAGAGAATTCCACAGATTCACCACTCTCTGTGTGAAAAACGATTTTCTCATTTCGGTCCTAAAAGACTTCCCCCTTATCCTTAAACTGTGACCCCTTGTCCTGGATTTCCCCAACATCGGGAACAATCCTCTTGCATCTAGCCTGTCCAACCCCTTAAGAATTTTGTAAGTCTCTATGAGATCCCCCCTCAATCTTCTAAATTCCAGTGAGTACAAGCCAAGTCTATCCAGGAATCATCCCAGGAATCAGTCTGGTGAACCTTCTCTGTACTCCCTCTATGGCAAGAATGTCTTTCCTCAGATTAGGAGACCAAAACTGTACGCAATACTCCAGGTGTGGCCTCACCAAGACCCTGTACAACTGCAGTAGAACCTCCCTGCTCTTGTACTCAAATCCTTTTGCTATGAATGCCAACATACCATTCACTTTCTTCACAGCCTGCTGCACCTGCATGCCTACTTTCAATGACTGGTGTACCATGACACCCAGGTCTCGCTGCATCTCCCCTTTTCCTAATCGGTCACCATTCAAATAATAGTCTACCTTCCTGTTTTTGCCACCAAAGTGGATAACGTCACATTTATCCACATTATACTGCATCTGCCATGCATTTGCCCACTCACCCAGTCTATCCAAGTCATCCTGCAGCCTCCTAGCATCCTCCTCACAGCTAACACTGCCTCCCAGCTTCGTGTCATCCGCAAACTTCGAGATGTTGCATTTAATTCCCTCGTCCAAATCATTAATGTAAATTGTAAATAGCTGGGGTCCCAGCACTGAGCCTTGCGGCACCCCACTAGTCACTGTCTGCCATCCTGAAAAGGACCCGTTCACTCGTACTCTTTGCTTCCTGTCTGCCAGCCAGTTCTCTATCCACATCAATACTGAACCACCAATGTGCTTTAAGTTTGTATACCAATCTCTTGTGTGGGACCTTGTCGAAAGCCTTCTGAAAGTCCAGATACAACACATCCACTGCTTCTCCCTTATCCACTCTACTAGTTACATCCTCAAAAAATTCAATAAGATTTGTCAGACATGATTTACCCTTCGTAAATCCATGCTGACTTTTCCAATGATTTCAACACTTTCCAAATGCGCTGCTATCCCATCTTTAATAATTGACTCTAGTGCTATCCCATCTTTAATAATTGACTCTAGAATGTAAGTGGAAAATGATTGGAAAATTAAAGTTAAACATTAAGTTACACATATGGACTTATACCTGTACACAAAGGGTATTCCCAAGCAAGATGAAGCTTTTCTTGACATAGCTGTTACAATCTATGGTTAGACCCGGCTCTCCTGAAAGTTGTGTCCTAATTTACATGCTTGTTCCAGCACCTTGCTATAATTTCAAATGGAGCATGAGGTGGTGATCAATCACGTAAATGCTAATGTGCTGTAATTGGTTCAGTCAATGGTTCTATTTCCTATTTTCTACATTCAGGGTCCATTAGGGTGAGCTGCGTATGCCAACTCATTCTGGCAAGGATGTGTGCTGCCCATTGTATCGATAAAGGCTTCTCAATAAGGATGCGGGATTCATGCATCTGAAAATGTAACGCTAATAATGTTGTGCATTTGCAAAACAGGTATGTACCTGACTGCACAGGTGACCGTCAAATAAATTTTCCTTAAGTCAAATTCATTCAATTTACATTATTCTGGATCTGGGAAGGTACAGGGAGAGGCTTCCAGTATCCCTTCACCACCAGCTCAAGATACCAACCATGAAGAGCAGAACAAGATAAAGTACAGTAGAGGAAGCGGAGGAGGAAGAGTATGATCGTGATAATGAGGAGAGAGCATTATCGCATCCAATATCCCCCAGTATGACCTTGGACTTAGGAGGTATAAGTAAGGGAAACATGTCATAGGGAAATTCTCCAGACCCAAGATGGCTACAGAATCTAACCTATTATTAGGAATTGGTTTGGGTGCTCATTGATTCTACTCATTTGTACTGCTCCAGGGAACTGAGATGAGGACCATGATGGAATGCTTTCATGGTGGCGAAGGCATTGTTCCAAGAAATCACAAGCAGCTCAGAAGAGTCCATCATCAATCACTCACAGTAGTTTTGTTGAGTTGGGAAACCACTTTGAAGACTATGCACACATCACTGCAAGGGTGTGGCAGCAATCCTTCCAAACAATAACTTCTGGTCTGGTTGATAACCATGGTGGATGCAAGGCAGTGTTGACCCAACGTCAATGGTTGTATATAGGAAGGAACTGCAGATGCCAGTTTACACTGAAGATAAACACAAAATGCAGGAGTAACTCAGCAGGTCAGGCATGCTGCATTGGAGAAATGGAATGTGACATTTCGGGTCGAGACCCTTCTTCAGACTGAAGGAAGAAGGAAACTAGAGGTATGGTTCAATGGTTGTATGGAGTTTCATACAGATCCATGCAAAGCTCTTGTCTAATTCCTACCTCTATTCCTACTTCTAACTCCCTCCCCTCTACCTTCAGTCCGAGGAAAGGTTCCGACCCGAAACGTTACCCACTTTGTTTCTCCACACATGCCGCCTGACCCACTGAGTTACTCCAGCACTTTGGGTCTATTTCTTGTCTAATTGCCATTTTGGTGCAGTTTGAAACTCTTCGGGACAAGTAGCATATCAGAAGGTAGCAGCATCATGTTCTCTTTGAACAGAATGATGCCACATGTGAGCAGGTCACTGGCCTCACTTAGTAGCAACATCTCCTTCGTTAGCAGCCTGTGCTCAAAGTCAAAGTCAAAGTCAAAAGAGTTTATTGTCATGTGTCCCTGACAGGACAATGAAATTCTTTCTTTGCATAGCACAACAGAACATAGTAAGCTTCTGAATGGGGACAGGGTTCATGAGCATCTCGGGACCATGCAGCTGGAAATATCTGGTCCAATTTTGCAGTTGTCACTTTTTTTTCAACCAGTTGTGGTTCTTTACTCCAAGGTAAATTGATTTTCTGTTTTTTGATTATAGTGTACTACAAAAAAACCCAGCAAATAAGCTATTCCATCAACAGATACATCTGAATCATCTGCTATTATCTGAGCTGATATTGCAGATGGAGTGATACTATGCCTTCCTCGTGTAGTTTAGTTGTTCAATTACTACTTGAGCTTTGGGTATTCCTCCGAAGCTGACAGGGGAATAGCACATATAAACTGGGAGGCTGGAGAAGGAAGAATGAGCTGTCTGCAGAGTGGTCCTTTAAAGGGTGCACAAATTAATAACAAATAAATAGGAAAGAAAGACATAAGAAGTGCATGCATTTGTCATCCACAACATGTAGGTTGCAGGATCTGAGAGAGGTAGAAGTTGTGAGCATGCCAACATCCTCATTTGTCTCAGCATTATTGGCATCTCCATTTATAGCCAATACTCAATTATTTCGATGAAAAATACCTTGCAGCCACTTACGTTCCTCATTAGTTTGTTAGCGCTGACAATGATTATGTAAAACCAAATCCTGCAAAAGAGAAGAAAGTGTATTATGAGTGCATTGCAGTTTGTCTGCATTGGTGACGTATACCTTTTGAGACAAATTTGCTAAACATTGGCTCATGTGAGTGTTTAATAAACATTTTCCATCACTACAGTCTATTCAATTTCTTCAATGTGCTTGTTCTTGTATTCAGCAGTTTGTTGCACTGTCACTTCAGTCCATGCCTGCAGTACCCTCTGAAAGTACAAACCATCTATTTTTTCCTTCAGTGCATCTCATTGACAATGCAGTCTTGCTTTGAAAATCCAGGGAGAACATTTTCCTTTCCTTTGTGTTCTACCGAATCTTCTAGCAAACTGCTGCCAGCACCAATTGCAGTCACAATGCACTATGTCTTTAAGAAGTGCAGGTCAGTTATAATGTAGTTTGAATTAGTGGCAGTCATTCACAAAACTGTGTGAAAGTAATATACAGCATAGTATATAGTTTATACCAGGCGATCACTGAAATCGTGTTAATGAACTGGCAGCAGTAAGTTCTTCTGGGTCCTGCTCCTGCATAAATGGAGGCACACTTTCAGCATTATCTATTTGATCCCTTGGTATTGCTTTACATTGAATGATGAAAATGGCAACTGATTTAGTACTTTTTGACCCTCACAACATTAGTATTCAAGATATCATTCAGACTCTTCATTGAAATGGGATAAAAAGTGGAATACAGCAGGTTCTGATGAGAGAATAAGACCAGAACTGAAATATTAGCCTTGGGGGAGATATCTCAACTGCACCCCTCTGATATCTTATATTAAACAAGGTTCAAATGTGAGCAAAATTGGCAATGTGTTTTCTTCATCACATCTTGTCCTTCATAACCAGACAATTAAGATTAAGTGTGAAATGCAAGTATATCTCAGTGTAAATCAACAGCCAAGTGATGCACCATCTTAAGTAGAACAAAATATATTAACAGCTTGTGGGAAATAAATAAGAATACCTTAGAGGATAATTTATATTTGCAAACCAAACCTAAAAAAAAAAAACGTGGTGCAGAAACAGATAAAGCAAATATCGTTGTGCTATACAACAGTCTCTAGAAATGATCCTTTGTTAAATGTCATCTGGTAACCCGCACAATGATAGAGACTGAAACCAATTCAAATGAGAAATGAAATGTCACCTTGGGAACAAATTACATGTTCTTGATTAAAAATATCTTTATGCTGTGCATTTGTGAAAAAAATATTTTGATGGGTATTTTCAAAAGGAAATAGCTTTTGACTTATTCATGTTTCACTTGATAAGTCCACTCCCCTGTCAAAGCTCATTAATTTGGTTCTTTAAATGCACTGTATTGTGGAGGAAAATGAAATATTTATGAATGCAAAAAAAAGTATATCTATTTATGTGCCAGTATATAAACATCTATTCACTGTGCTTCTGCCTCCACCATGAAACACTGTTTGGTTGTTTATCAGGATCTTAGTATTTTCCAAGTACTGTAGTGCATTCCTCAGCTAATTTTTATTTGGCTTGCTCTCCAGAATTTCTTGCACAGACTTATTTCTCTGCGTAAGAACTGCATATATTAACATTTTGAAGGAAAGTGCTTGGTTGAATACAGAGCTGCATTTGTTTATGTCACCGGTTTATTACACTTGGAAATAACTTTTGCTTTATTCATAGATTTACTGCAGCAGTCCGTAAATTAATGGAATAATATGCCTCCAAGAAAGTAGGGAAAACAGAAAGTGTAAAAAAAATATTTTCCAAGTTTCCTTTCAGCTTTCAGCTTTCAGCTCCACAGTATCTGGCCTTTGCATCAATTTCTGTTATAGATTGGAACAGCTCAGTACAAAGTTCAAAAGAAAAATACTGTTTTAGAAAATCAAAGTCGACAATCTATATATGTGCTAAACCAAAAAAGAAGAGCTTCTCTGGATAAATTAATATCTCCCTCCGTTTCACTTCCCACACAAAGGCAGGAAGTACAAAAGGAAAAGAGATCTGTTTTAATCAATGATAATAGTTTACCCAGATCATACTCTTTTTTTACTGATAAGGGGGAATGAATGTAAAATAATATAATCGAGTATTAGTCATATTAAAATGAACAAAGAAATTGTAGGAAATACTCAGCAGGTTAGGAAACATCTGTGAAGAAAAAAGCAAAAATTATATTTAAGGTTGATGATCTTTCAACTGACGAGTGTTGACCTGAAATCCTAAGTATTTCTTTCTTTGTGAATGCTGTCAGCCTTGTTGAGTATTTCCAACATTTTATGTTATTAGTACAGGTCTCAGGTGTCAGCAAGTTTTTGTGTTTTTTTAAGATTGCTGTTATTCCCATTGATTGAAATACTAGGCTGAGTCCAAGGAAACTATCTGGACTGTTGTCGTAAGAAATGTGGCCAGATATCATTGTGCAGGCTCATTGTGAAATTTAAAAGATTTAAAGAAGGAACTGCAGATGCTGGAGAATCAAGGGTACACAAAAGGCTGGAGAAACTCAGCGGGTGCAGCAGCATCTAAGGAGCGAAGGAGATAGGCGACGTTTTGGGTCGAGACCCTGAAGAAGGGTCTCGACCCGAAATGTCGCCTATCTCCTTCGCTCCTTAGATGCTGCTGCACCCGCTGAGTTTCTCCAGCCTTTGGTGTAACCCCGAAATGTAAAAGATGTTGCTTTTCTGCAATTTCTTCATTGGGCCTATTTCTTATGCTATTCTGAAACCACTAAATAACTTTAAAATTTTGAGGAAATTCACATTCGACAAAATTCAAAAGAAAAATATTGTTTTAGAAAATCAACGAAGACAATCCACATATGTGCTAAGCTAAAAAAGAAGAGCTTCTCTGGATAAATTAACATCTTCCTCCATGTTCCACTTGCCACATAAAGGCAGAAAATACAAAAGGAAAATAGATCACTTTTAATCAATGATAATAGATTAATGATCAGCCATGATCAGCCATGTGGATGATCAGCCATGATCATATTGAATGGCGGTGCTGCTGAATGGCCTACTCCTGCACCTATTGTCTATTGTCTGTTGTCCGTTACCTAGGTCATACTCAAGTATTTCGCAAAATACACAAGTATTTCTCAAAATAACTGACTATCCTTTATGTGGTTCCCAAAGATCATTTAAAGGATATTTGTATACACTGTGCATGTGGCAAGTAATGTTAAAGCAACAAATGTGAGGGTGAATTTCGCAGTCCCAAATTTACAATGGATATTGGCTTGTCTATTTCCTTTTCATATTTAGCTATTATAACGGTGCAAATTCTTTGATTTAAGAACTTTCGCTCGCATGACACTTTTAATTAAATTTTTCATCAGTCTTTTTCCTCAGGGGGTGGAGGCTGATAGTGAGAAATTTGATTTTTTTTTTCCATTTTCTGCTTTCCGGTGTCAACATAAAAAAATTCCAGCTCAGACCTAAACTGTGTTAATCACAGAGCAAAAGTCCTACCACATCATAACTGCACCAAACAGTTTGCATTAGGATGTGATGTCTTGAGCAAATGTACCGTGCAATCTACTTAAATGCAGCTACTTCTGTATTCCTTCCTTCACTCGCTAAAACTGCATATTTTTCACTGCTTCTGCATTGACTTTGCACATTTTAACTTGTATTTTTGTTTCCTATTTCCTTTGCTTTTTGTTCTGCCTCTAGTTGCTATTCCGATGCTCACAGAATCATTCAGCGTGGGAGGATGCTGTTCATCCCATCGGACCTCGACGCTATTTTAAAGGAATAACCAATTTGTTGAATTCATCTGCTTTGCACATACTTCCACAATATTTGTTTTTTCTTTCAAGATCTCACATTTCATCAAGCAGTGCATTCCAAATCCCTACCATTTGTGCAAATTATAAAAAATCCATACTCTGGCTCTGATACCTCCACAAATCATATTATTCTTATGCCCTCTGATTAGCCCTCAGGTCAGTTTCCTTTCTTTACTTTCCTTTCTTTATATTTGTCTGAAACACCAGGAAACCAGAGGTTATGGGGAGAAGGCAGGAGAATGTGGTTTGGAGGGAGAGATAGATCAGCCATGATTGAATGGTGGAGTTGACTTGATGGGCTGAATGGCCTAATTCCGCTCCTATCACATGACCTTAAGAACTTATGAAATGCCAAATGATCTTTGCTATAAGAAACACGATGTTAGTTTTTCCCACGGGTATGTAATTTCTGCGATGTTCCAAGTTCCTCTCCCGAGTTACCAAGTTCCTCTCCCGTTACTCTTGAGCCAACTGTGAATGAAGGTCTGTTTTAATAAGCAACAGTGTTAAAGAAGGCATCTCCATCCTGCGGCTTTGAGGTAAAGGTAGAATTCAGCGCAGCCGCATCTATTGATATGACCTACAAAGGGAAAATGCGCACCCTCCAGTGCCAGAGCAGTTATACTTATGATTTGTTTGAAACACACATCACGTAATTAGAAGACCAGTGGGCGGAGGTTTGTTATATTTTAATTGAATTTACTGCCAGGTCGACACACTACGGGGAGACGGGAGATTAAATCCTTGAATGTGGACGGATGCCTCCGTGCCTGCTTGTTCTAAGCGGAATATATTTTTAGTTGCCTTTCAAGCCGGGCTTTGGTTTTATTCCTTGTTTTTGTTTATTCGTACACACTTTTCGTGTGTGAGAAGTCCATGCCGGGTGCAGGTCGGCCGGCCGCAGCCGCTGTTCTTTCACATCAGTTGCACATCAGATTGTTGGGAGACGGAGCTCATGGTTCGCCTCCTGAGCTGCTTTGGTGCCCAGGCGTAAGTTGAGGTGGAGGGAGGTTGGGGGGGTAGGGTGCGCGGGCATCATTAATCTGTCTTGGATGACAAGGCTCTTGGTTTAGGCTGGGATCATTCTCTGCGGGATGATCTTAGTGCGGGAGACAAGTGCACGAGAGGTGTACTGACTGTGTGTGCAGACACTTTGGTAGTGATTGGGATAGCAGGGGGCGATCAAACAGCACAATACCCCCCTCCCCCTCCATGCCAACACGAAGGGCAATGATCCAAAGGCTTTAGCGACAGAAACAGCGGGCAAGCGACAATCACCCGCCATAACGCTTCTGGTCTGCAGTGTGCAATAGTCACCAAAATACACTGCATCTTTAGAAAGGAAAAATACAAAATTTGTCAATCCCACTGGATGGGCCTTAGTCATGGTGCTGTACAACACGGAAGCAGGTCCTTCGGCCCAGCTTGGCTGTGCCGTCCAATTTGGAGTCTTGGGGTAGTCCTATTTGCCTGCATGTGGCCCATAGCCCTCTAAATCCTTCCCATCCATTTATCTGTTGTTAATAACCTCAAGAAAATCCCAGCTTCAGTTTCCTGGGTCCAACTCAGAGAGAAGTTTCCACCCTTTCCAGGGTTAATCGCTCCACTGTTTATAATGCTCTCTGCATTATGAAGTCCTCGACCGTGAACCCCATGGGCAATCACTACCAAAGTGTCTGCTCACACAGTCAGTACACTTGTCTCCCGTACTAAGTCACCCCATCCCCCTCCTCCTCCCCCCCTCCCCCCCCCTTTCCCTCCCAATTCCAGTCCCGTCCCGACCCCCTGGGAAACTGAAGGGAGCGACAATCAACTGCCACGGATATAAATAATATCATACACAAGAGAGGGCAGATGCTGGTTGACAAAAAGTGAACACATGGTGCTGGAGTTCCACAAAGATGGAGCAGAAACTTGGAAACGTCATCCCGTCACCCATTCCTTCTCTCCAGAGATGTGCCTGCCCGCTGAGTTAAAGAGTGCCCACGGTAGACTCACGAGTCACTAAGGTAAACGCACGGGCCACTATGTTATTACAACGAGTTTAAATGTTTCAATTTTGAACTTGAACAGTAAATTTGACTCATGGAAAACCTCAAACATGTTTGGATTTTTTCAAGAGTTAACAAGTTTCACAGGTACCTGCCGTTAGCGCCACGAGTCGCTAAGTTGCATGCGCGAGTTCCGACGTTTCCCGCTATGTTAATTGTACGTGATTACCGTGAGTGAAAACTCGGGGTCCCTCGTGGGTCAACTCGCACTGTGAGACAGGGGTTTTATGCTTAAAATAGGACACAGTGGGACAGTGCTTGATACTTTGTTCATTTTACTCTGTACCTCTTGTTAGATTACCAATATATTTATTAACTGTCTTGTTAATCATTCCTGTCACCTTCCAAGATGTGTGTACAAATAACCTCTATTTGCTCCCTTGTTATAATCAGACAGTTTATCTTTTAAAGTCTTCCTTCATTCCTTCTATATTTTTTACCATTGATTTTGATCTATCAGACGTCCCCATTTCATAACCATCTATATCTATTCATGTCCATTAATGTGATCAGGACTTCCTACATTTTCACATTTTATTATATCAAATGAATATCCAAAAGCTGAAATGGTCTTATTAAAGCTGCAATGGTCATATCTAGAGCCTGGATGTTCAGCCGCTAAAAATCTCTGAAATAGGCAGGCAAAAAGGCATAATAAAATTACAAAAAAGGCATGAAAAAGGCATTTATTGACAAAAAAGGCATAAAAAGGCATGTATTTCCACCACCAAGATATGGTTAACAATGATAATTATAAAGGTATACTACATTAAATAATCAAAGTTGCACATAATTACTAGCATTTGTTTCAACTTATCTGGTGTTAAACTATGTCGTCTGTCAGACAGAATATGCTTGAGATGTGAAAAACTTATTTCTACCCCAGCTGAGGTCACTGGTGCATACCCAAAACAAGCTACAAACTCTATATACATGTTGATATCTTGTGCATAACAACAACCTTTGAGAACTTTAGCTATGTTTTGTATTTCTTCAAGATCTTGGTTAGCTAAAATCACTCTCTCACATTTTCCTTGTATGTCTTTCCCTACATCGTCAGGAACTTTGTTGAAAACCTGCAAGTTATTCACTAATGTTTCGCCACGTTTCTCAAGGGAAGTAATAGCTTGTGGGAAGTTTGCAAAATTGGAAGCAATAAACACAAGATCGCGTTGCAGGGACTTTTTCTGCATGATTTCACTGATGATCCTGACTGCAGCAGATTCTTCTTCTTCAAAACAGTTGACGATTTATTTTATCTTTTCAAATTTGCAGCATAGCAGAGTACAGCAGAGAGCCATGTACCCCACCTAGTCAAAACGGGCTGAGGAGGTAGCGGAATCTCAGGCGCCATTTCCTTGAACAACTGCACATGTGACAGTGCTTTGAGGAATATTTTCTTGACATTGGAAACTAGGTGATCGACATTTTGAAACAAGCTACGTATGTCCTCGGCAATTCTATGGAGTCTGTGAGCAACATTTTGGGGAATAAAACTTTAAAAGCACCAGCAGCTTTTTTTTATGTATGGAGCTGCATTAGTCACAAACAGAAGAACATTCTTGTGTTTTATACCTTCTGGTCATAGTACAACAAGTAAAGATGTAAACAACTGAGCAATAGTTGAGCTGTTTGACTTCTCCAATGCTTCCAATGTCAACAAATACTTCTTTGATGGTTGGCCTGCCTCCAGTGTACCGATTACCATATTGGCAACATATCTCCCCACAGCATCTGTTGCTCATCCATTGAGATCCATATTTTGTTGCGTGGAACTTACTCTCTAATTTTCTGCACAACAATGTTGAAGTTACTGTCAACATAATTTTTCCGTAATGATGACTCGCTCGGTATATGTTTCCTCTGTGTATTTCTCTAAAAAACCTCGGAGAGATTTGTTTTCCAATTTCCACAGTGGAATTGCAGCATCAATGAATGCTTTGCACAGATCACTCAAACTCAGATTTGCGACTGGAGCCAGCAGTAAATGTTGTGAGGAGACAAGCTTGCCTTCAGTTTCTCTGCCGCTGACTTGTGTTTAGCTGTCTGTACATGGTGGGAGATTCACTGCATTCTCTCGTGCTTTGCAAAACAGCACACAGTTGGCTGTAGAGAATATATCATTCCCGTACACTCTCACCAAATCGTTCAGTTTTTTACAAGGCGTTGACTTGACTTTAGGCATTTTGACTTTTGCAGGGGTAGATCCCACAGGAACGGGGATGCAGACCTCTACAGGCAAGCCAAGTACAAGCTGAGAAGAGGAATCAGAGCTGCCAAGGAAAGGTACTCTGATAAGTTGAGGAACAAGTTCTCAGCAAATGACGCTTCTTCAGTATGGAAGGGCTTGCAAGTAATCACAAGCTACAAGAGGAAAAACCCCTACTCCTTGGACAATCGTCAGCTGACCAACTACCTGAACGAGTTCAACTGCAGTTTTGATCAACAGAAACTTAACCCTGGTACCCCCACACCCCCTCCCCAACCAACACTTCACACTTACTCACAGCCTGACTCCAGTTTGAAAAGACTAGATCCTTCCCCACCTACACCTCCCCAATCACCACTTCACACCTACTTAAAGCATGACTCCAGTCTGCAAAGACTGGACCCTTTCCCACGCATTTCTTTCCAATCACCACTTAACACCCACTTACAGCTGGGTTTCGCCCCGGTAGTGTAAATTGTCTTGTAACTTACATTAAAATGGCAAAAAAAGGCTGATTTAGGCACTCAATCGTGAAAAAGGCATTATCTTCCTGAAATCATCGAAAAAGGCATGAAAAGGCACATGCCATTTATGGCAAAATCCTGGCTCTAGTCATAACAAAGCGCCAGAGACCCGGGTTCGATCCCGACTATGGGTGCTGTCTGTACGGAGTGTGTATGTTCTCCCAGTGACCATGTGGGTATTTTCCGAGATCTTCATTTTACTCTCACACTCCAAGGACGTACAGGTTTGTGGGTGAAATGGTTTGGTATAATTGTCCCTAGTGTGTGTAGGGTAGTGTTAATGTGTGGGGATCATTGGTCGGCGCAGACTCGGAGTGCCAAAGGGCCTGTTTCCATGCTGTATCTCTAAACTAAACTAAATTAAAGTCCCTTATGCAATTCAATTGTACACCTCAATTCAATCCAAAGAAAGTCATTTGTCTTGATTGTTTGTTTGCTATTCTTGGTCAGTGTTATAGCCAAACATCTATCACACATTTATCCAGCTGTTTAAATGCTGCTACAAATTGATATGTGTAATCCATTATTAAATGAATTTTGAAAGCTCATATACACACAAATGTTGTCTTGGGGAAAGGTCATTGACTTGAAAAGTTAGCAGGTGCTTCTCTCTCCACAGATGGTGAGTTTTGCCAGCATGCTTTGTTTTTTCAACAGGGAAACATTTTATTATCTCTGGCATCTCACTAGGAAATTTGGTCTGATTATCCTGAGGGGGGGTCTCCATTGTTGTTGCAAATTTATCATTCAATTTTTTTTCAATTCAATCTTTAATTGTCATTGTGCAGTGTACAATACAGAGACAACAAAATGCAGTTGGTATCTCCGAAGGGCGAACTTACGAATAAACAAGTAATTGCGCAGCAGTATGAGTATATACATCTGTACATATACAGTGGTATCCGTGTAATTTGCTGGTGATTGGATAATCCGGGGGGGGGGGGGGGGGGGGGGGGGGGGCAGTCATTGAGGTGAGCGTTGAGAAGTGTGACAGCCGCAGGGAAGAAGCTGTTCTTGAGCCTGCAGGTCCGGCAGCGGAGGGACCTGTAGCGTCTCCCGGGTGGGAGGAGGGTAAACAGTCTATGGTTGGGGTGTGAGCTGTCCCTGGCGATGCTGTGCGCCCTGGGCAGGCATCGTTTAGTATGGACAGACTCAATGGAGGGGAGTGAGGAGCCTGTGATGCGTTGGGTGATCTTCACCACCCTCTGCAGAGCTTTCCGGTCGGCGACAGAGCAGTTACCATACCATACTGTGATGCAGTTGGTAAGGATTGTCTCGATGGTGCAGCGGTAGAAGTTCACCAGAATCTGGGGAGACAGGTGGACCTTCTTAAGTCTCCTCAGGAAGAAGAGACGCTGGTGAGCCTTCTTGATCAGCGAGGATGTGTTGTGGGTCCAGGAGAGGTCATCGGAGATGTTGACCCCCAGGAACCTGAAGCTGGAGACACGTTCCACCTCTGTCCCGTTGATATGGATGGGGTTGTGCATGCAGCCTCTCGATCTCCTGAAGTCCACAATGAGCCCCTTGGTCTTCTTGGAGTTGAGGGCCAGGTTATTGTCGGCACACCATGTTGTTAGGAGCTGAACCTCCTCCCTGTAGGCCGACTCATCGTTGTCACTGATGAGGCCAATCACTGTCGTGTCATCTGCATACTTGATGATGGTGTTGGTATCATGTGCCAGATGATTGTTTTTTGAGAGTTTTCCCACCATTAACTTCAACTGATTTGTCTGCAATTGCTAACTTTATAAATTCACTCAGTTTACCCCAAAGGTGTGATGTTGATAAACTGAAGGTAGGCACAGACAGCTGGAGTAACGCAGTGGGCCAGGCATCATCTCTAGAGAAAAGAAATAGTGTGGTTTCTGTAGATCAGTGTCACTCATGTTATGAGTCATACTTTGTAGCTACGCCCACTAGTTTAACAGAAAGCTTCTCAGCCCTTGCTCCCTCTGTCTTGAGTTACATATTAAGATGAAGTTACCGATGCTATAACACTAATAAAGTATTTGGATCTTAATCACTGTGTGTGACCTAAGTTATTCCAACAGCAGAAGCTCAACATGGTGTCAGAGTGTACGGACTCACTCCTTGTTTAATTATATTGCTTTTATTTTACTTCGGAGTCATGTGAGTGACTACGTGAAGAAGGCCGTCAGTCGTCATGCGCTTCATTATGTCTGAAGCATGCGCCAACGGCTGACTGGCAGGCGCGTTGCGTCTCTCCAGCGGTAAGTTTTAAAAACCGAGTTAAGTGTTTTTTAATGTTACTTACGGTCGTTGTTAGGCAGGTTCGGTTGTTTAGTTTTTCTACCAACAGAACAAACCTACCATGTCGAAGGTGCGGAGACGGTCTGCGAAGCCGGCTATGGAAGACCGCGGTGCTGCGGGTAGCGGACGGCTGTCTGAGTCACCTTCTAGGCCGCTGGTGTTGGAACCAGCGGCAGCAGACTTGGTGTTACAGGAAAGCACCGTGGCAGCCCTGTCGGGGCGCAAAGCCACCCACAAGTCTGCCAGACCCGTAGACTCCGATGAGTCCGGGCCGGAGGAATCAACTCCCACAATGGGAAGCGTCTGCGGGCGCCTATCCCAGATGGAGCACCTGTTGGAGAGGTGCCTCCAGACGGATCTGCTCCAGAGGAGGGAACAGTATCAGGCCGGGTCTCCACGGGAGCTCGCGCTAGCAGCACCTTACACAGGGCTGCGATGTGTCTCCATCTAAGTAGAGGGGAGTACACGGAGTCAGCAGTATCCTGACTCAGAGCTGGGAGACACATCAGGGGAACACCCTGGGGAGCAAGGGGCCACAGTGTCTCAATTGGCGTCTAAGTTCGCCATTCCTACCCAAACTGGAGAGGCCTTGGATGAAGAGTTGTTCACCACCATAAACTATCTGGCCTTGTACCAGCTAAAGGACCAGGGGTAAGAGCCCAGGAGGTTAAACTCCAGAAAATTCTAAAAATACTGGCCTCAGGGGTAACGGCTTTTGCCAGGTCCAGAGATGGCGGGCCACTAACAGGGACACAGCAGGACGCTGTGGGGCTCCTCTGTAATGCTCTGTTTGAGATAAACTGTCTGCGCAAGAGCGCAATACGGCCGGAAATCAACCCGAACTTTGTGGTGCTGTGCAAGGCCAGCAATGTACAGCCGGCCAAACACCTCTTTGGGACAGACCTGCCGAAGCAGGTCCGAGAGCTGGATGACGAGGCCAAGATTCTCCGCCTCATGAGCCGAGCCTCAACTCCACCCAGTGGCTCATCGCTACGAGGCCACCCCTATGCCACCTTCCACAACAGGCGCAACCAGCCTTGGGGCTCATGGACAGGAGGCAGAGTCCAGCATTCCCAAGGAGGGAGGCAGGAGGCCAGGACCACACAGGCAGTAACGCCCAAGGTAGGACATTCTAGTCCCTTGTGGGACAATTTACACGTCTCTAACTTACAAGTAGGGGGGAGGCTAAAACATTTTTTGAATGAATGGATTTGGATTACAGCAGACCCATTCAAACTGCACAGTGTACAGGGGTTTAAAATTTTGTTCCTTCTTGGCTCGTCACCACCCACTCAAAATTTACCAAATCGCACATATCTGTTTCCACAACAGGAAAGAGTTAAGATACAGGCTGAAATTCAGGCTTTACGTGCAAAAGGGGTGATTCAGTGGTCTCGCCAGGAATCACACCAATTTGTATCGAACATTTTTCCCAAGCAAAAGAAGGATGGAGGAAGTCGTATTATCCTAGACTTAACGAAACATAATACCCATGTGCAGTATAAACATTTTAAAATGGACAACTTTGGTACAGCTATCCAGCTGGTTTCCAAAGGATGCTATAGAAACATAGAAACTTAGAAATTAGGTGCAGGAGTAGGCCATTCGGCCTTTCGAGCCTGCACCGCCATTCAATATGATCATGGCTGATCATCCAACTCAGTATCCTGTACCTGTCTTCTCTCCATACCCTCTGATCCCCCTAGCCACAAGGGCCACATCCAACTCCCTCTTAAATATAGCCAATTAACTGGCCTCCACTACCCTCTGTGGCAGAGAGTTCCAGAGACCCACCACTCTCTTCTTAAAAAGAGGGGGTTATGTTTGCTACCCGCCAATCCTCAGGAACTACTCCAGAATCTAAAGAGTTTTGAAAGATTATCACTAATGCATCCACTATTTCCTGAGCTACTTCCTTAAGTACTCTGGGATGCAGCCTATCTGGCTCTGGGAATTTATCGGCCTTTAATCTATTCAATTTTCCCAACACCACTTCCCGACTAACCTGGATTTCACTCAATTCCTCCTTTGACCTGCGGTCCCCTGCTATTTCCGGCAGATTATTTATGTCTTCCTTAGTGAAGACGGAACCAAAGTAGTTATTCAATTGGTCCGCCATATCCTTGTTCCCCATGATCAACTCACCTGTTTCTGACTGCAAGGGACCTACATTTGTTTTAACTAATCTCTTTCTCTTCACATATCTATAAAAACTTTTGCAGTCAGCTTTTATGTTCCCTGCCAGTTTTCTTTCATAATCTATTTTTCCTTTCCTAATTAAGCCCTTTGTCCTCCTTTGCTGGTCTCTGAATTTCTCCCAGTCCTCTGGTATGCTGCTTTTTCTGGCTACTTTGTATGCATCCTCCTTTGCTTTGATACTATCCCTGATTTCCCTTGTTATCCACGGATACACTACCTTCCCCGATTTATTCTTTTGCCAAACTGGGATGAACAATTTTTGTAGTTCATCCATGCAGTCTTTAAATGTCTTCCATTGTATATCCACCGTCAACCCTTTTAGAATTAACTGCCAGTCAATCTTGGCCAATTCACGTCTCATACCCTCAAAGTTACCTTTCTTTAAGTTCAGAACCATTGTTTCTGAATTAACAATGTCACTCTCCATCCTAATGAAGAACTCAACCATATTATGGTCACTCTTGCCCAAGGGGGCACGTTCAACAAGATGGCTAACTACCCCTTCCTCATTACTCAAAACCCAGTCTAAAATAGCCTGCTCTCTCGTTGGTTCCTCTACATGTTGATTTAGATAACTATCCCGCATACATTCCAAAAAATCCTCTTCCTCAGCACCCCTGCCAATTTGATTCACCCAATCTATATGTAGATTGAAGTCACCCATTATAACTGTTTTGCCTTTGTCGCATGCATTTCTAATTTCCTGTTTGATACCATCCCCAACTTCACTGCTACTGTTAGGTGGCCTGCACACAACAGCGTTTTCTGCCCCTTAGTGTTTTGCAGCTCTACCCATACTGATTCCACATCCTCCAAGCTAATGTCCTTCCTTTCCATTGCGTTAATCTCCTCTCTAACCAGCAACGCTACCCCACCTCCTTTTCCTTTCTCTCTATCCCTCCTGAATATTGAATATCCCTGGATGTTCAGCTCCCAGCCTATGTCACCCTGGAGCCATGTCTCTGTGATCCCAACTATATCATAATCATTAATAGCTATTAATGGCTTGCATAGATCTAAAAGATGCTTATATGGCTTGCATAGATCTAAAAGATGCTTACTACTCTGTACCAATACACAGGGAACATAGGAGATGTTTGAAAGTTAATTGGATGGGGCGGATGGGGCAGATGTGGCAATTCAAGGCATTGCCAAATGGGCTGACTTCAGCTCCCAGACTTTTTAGAAAATTACTAAAACCGGTTCTGGGACTGCTACGAGCACAGAACCACATTGTGATGGCTTATTTGGATGACATTCTAATAATTGGGAACACAAAGGAATCAGCAATAGCATCTGCTTCAGCTACCAAACTCATGTTTGAGAGGCTGGGATTTGTAATCCATCCAGTTAAGTCAAAATTGACTCCAATCAGGGTAATTGATTACCTAGAGTTTATAATCAACTCAATTCAAATGTCAGTGACTCTGCCAGGTGGCAAGCAGTCAGACTTAATGGAAGCCTGCAATAAGTTAATTGCTAACCAGCAGCCAACAATCAGACAAGTTGCAAGCATAATTGGCAAACTTGTGGCAGCCTTTCCAGGTGTACACTTCGGACCTTTGCACTACCAAAATTTACAACCTGCAAAGGAACGGGCCCTCAAATCTCACGCAGGCAAATTCAGGGAACATATGCACTTACCACCAGACACCATTGCGGAATTACACTGGTGGGCTACCAATATACATCCCAGTTCTAAGAAAATTCAAGTTGACACACCATCGGTAATAATACAAACTGATGCGAGTGGTCTGGGCTGGGGGCAACAGACACAAGCACCAGCTGCAGGGGCAGATGGGATGTGCAGGAGTCCTTAATCCTACAGCAATATGGCATCAACTATTTAGAGTTGTTGGGAGCACTCTATGGCTTAAAGGCTTATTGCAGAAATATGCATCATGTGCTTGTTCAACTTCAGATTGACAACACCACGGCAGTGGCGTATGTATATCACATGGGTGGAATAAAATCTGTATCATGTGATAAATTGGCAAACCTCCTTTGGCATTGTTGTATTGCAAGGAACATTTGGGTCACGGCTATCTACCTGCCAGGTAGATATAATATGGTGGCAGACACTAGATCACGGAAATTCAATGATAACACGGAATGGATGTTGAATCATGTCATGTTCACTGACATTGTTGGCCGTTATGGCACGCCGGATATTGACTTGTTTGCCTCCAGGTTGAATCACCAGTTACCCAAAGATGTCTCATGGGAGCCAGACCCAGGGGCAGTAGCAGTCGATGTGTTCACACTGCATTGGGGAGGAATGTTCTTGTATGTTTTCCCTCCTTTTTTCCTCATCAGCCGATGCTTGGTCAAAATAAAGCAAGACCATGCCACAGGCATTTTGGTAGTGCCAGATTGGCCTACACAATCTTGGTTCCCACTTGTCCTGGGAATCATGACACAGCCTTTGATGGCTGTCCCCAACAGCAAAGAGCTGCTGGTACACCCGGTAACGGGGGGCCATCATCCGCTACATGACCGAATCAATTTGTTGGTTTGCAGATTCTGAGGAGACCTTTCCTGGGACTCGGATTGGCTGATCGAACGGTGGATGTAATTACAACGGCCTGGAGAGACAGCAGACAAAAGCAGTATGTCTCCCACATCAAGAAGTGGGAGACGTATTGCCGGGCATCCAACATTACATATAACACTGTGTGCATAACGGACATACTGGAATTTCTGTCAACCTTATATCATGACCAGAAATTAGGCTACAGTGCCATCAACAGTGCCAGGAATGCACTGTCCTCATATATAGTACTGGGAACGAGGGCCCTACCGGTGGGAAAGCATCCCCTTATTACCAGATTCATGAAGGGCATATACAACACTGCACCCCCCAGGCCACGATATACCAACACCTGGGATGTTAGTATGGTGCTAACACTACTCCGTCAGTGGGACCCAGCCACCACACTATCCTTACACAAGTTCACCCTCAAGGTGCTCATGCTAATGGCGCTCATTACTGCGCAACGAGTCCAGACTCTGCGCAAACTGTGACTCGACAACATGCACACCACTGCCAACACCATAACTTTCATCATTTATGATTTAATTAAACAGAGCAGGGCCGGGGTGCCAGGGCCCAGGCTTGAGTTCTTGGCATACCCCGAAGATACTCAACTATGTGTGGTCGATCACTTGCACCAGTATATTACAGTCACCGGGAGCCTCAGAGGCTTAGAGTTAGCTGTCCTAACAAGGCAAAAAAAGGAACACCATAGGGTGTCAACACAAACCATTTCCAGATGGCTAAAAGAGGTACTGGCAGTTGCAGGAGTAGATACTGACATTTACAAATCTCACTCCACCAGGGCTGCATCAACGTCGGCAGCAAGGGCTATGGACGTGCCCCTCGACAGCATCCTAGCGGCGGCAGGATGGGCCAATGAAAGGATGTTCCGCTGGTTTTATAATAAACCCTTTGCCGGACCAGGGGTGTTTGCATGTACCATTTTGAATTCTGTTTATAGTTTCCCCCGAGGTTGAGCGGGGTCACTATTGTTTTGTTTTGCATTAAAGCATCAGTTTTGTTACCGAACTATGTTATGGCTGAATGCATTAATATTTTCTCACTCACCCATGGTCAATCCATTCAGTGTGTGACGCCTGGATTCGAACCGGCGTGAAATCACAGAGCTTTGAAATCTTCACGTAGTCACTCGCGTGACTCCGAAGTAAAATAGTAAGATTAAACGAGCTTACCAGTTTGAAGTTTGATCTTGATTTTATGAGGAGTTACGATGAGCGATTACGTGCCCACCGCTCCCAACCATCATATTATCAGGTCATCTGGTAGCTCTCCAAATCTTACTATCTTTAGGTCACCTTCTTTTATCTGTGATTCCACACCGCTGCTTTGAAGATTGACGTGCATGACGACTGATGGCCTTCTTCACGTAATCGCTCATCGTAACTCCTCATAAAATCAAGATCAAACTTCAAACTGGTAAGTTCTCGTTTAATCTTACTATTTTAGTTTGTTGTTTTCTCCGGTATATATTACTATGGCTTCTGCTCTCGGAAAACCAGAGAACCTGGTGTTTGACGATGACCTCGCAGAATGGTGGCGCATATTTGAAGAAGATTTCTCAATTTACATTGAAGCAGCTCACCCTACAGCTGCTCCTGATGTTCGAGCGTCAATTCTTCTTAATCTAGCAGGCACAGAAGCTGCCCGACGTGTCAGAAGATTTCATTATGAACTGGCTAGGTTTGACGCAGCTGGTGTCCAGATCGATCCTCACTGAGTCTATCTGTGACCCTGATCGCCTACTATGAAAATTCCGACAGTTATGCGAGTTACGCATTAACTTGGTCATGGAGAGGCATTTGTTCTTTTCCCGAAGCCAGAGACAGGGTGAACCTGTGGAGATGTATGTCAGTGCCTTGAAGCACATTGCCAGTCGATGCGATTTCAGGGATATATGTGATAGTCTAGTCCGTGACCGTTTGGTCTACGGTGTCCGCCATGATAAATTACGCGATGAGTTATTGCGGGATGCTGACCTTACTCTAGAGACTGCTGAAAACTGCTGTCGCATTGCTGAAATGGCTGACGCTCATACAAAGGTTTTAGGGCACTCTGCTGGTCGTGCAATTAATGTTGTCGGCATGTCTTATCAAATCTCTTGCCATACTCCTCAAGTGCCCGACAACTCTATCGTGCGATTAATAGACAATTGGTTTAACTGTGCGGGTTCGCATGCTGCTGCTCGTGACCGTTGCCCTGCACATGGAAAATTATGTCGATTTTGTAACAAAAGGAATCATTTCTTCAAATGCTGCTGCTCGCGTAGCAACAGACTTCAAATAAGGCAATCTGTTAATTCACTTGGCCATGAGAACTTGCTCTTGGAATGCACTCAACCAGCTTCCACGGATGTGTAGGTTGCTAGTGAAGGTTTTGATTTGGATGTGCATTCCCTGTCTGACTCAATGCACAAACAACTAGACCCCATGGTCGCTTTGCTTAATGGCAAAAACATTTATCTGAAAGTTGACACAGGGGCCAGATATAATGTGAGCTCTCTAGCTGTGTTGAAAAAGTTATGAAATACAGAGACTGTCACTCCTAAGGCTGCCTCCCTTCTCCCATTTGCAGGAGGTCCAGTGCACCTTATCGGTCAAGTCGTGTTATGCTGCTGTCTAACTCACATGTCCACAACCTGAGTTTCTATGTTGTTCCTGAGGATGTGCCATCTCTACTCGGTGCCAATGCTTGTCATGACCTGGGACTTGTCTCTTTCAGCCCTTCTGTTTGTCACATTAGCCAACAAATCCTGACACAATACAAAACTTTGTTTGATGACAAACTGGTCAAATTGCCTGTTAAGTACACCATTACCATTAACCCTTAGATAATCCCAGTTGTCTATCGAGCACACAAGATTCTCCATGCTATGTGGGACAGTGTTCAAAGTGAACTCACAGAATGGTGTCTCTCGGTGTGATTGCTCCCGTCGTTGACCCCTCGGAATGGGTCTCCACCATGGTTGTGGCAATGAAGAAGAATAAAGACGAAATACGGATGTGTATCACCCCTAAGGACTTACAGCCATTAAACAACCTCACTATCCCATGCGCACCGTGGACAACATTGCAGCGCAGATGGCTGACGCAACTGTATTCACTATACTAGATGCCAAGAGTTCATTCTGGCAGATTTCACTGGAACACAACTCTTCCAAGTTAACCACCTTCAGCACACCGTTCGGGCGATACAGATTTATTCGCATGCCCTTTGGCATAAGCTCTGCCATTGAAGTATTTAAACAAGCTATGGAGCAGTTGTTTGCGGATTACTCATGCTCCAATGTAATGGATGACATCCTCATTGCTGGACGAACTGTCGAAGAACACGATGCTAATCTGACAAAGATCCTGGATCGTGCCAAGGCCATTAACCTCAAGCTAAACCCTCAAAAATGCAAATTCAGGGTAAGTGAGGTGAAATACATAGACCATGTGTTCACTAAGGATGGCTTAAAAGCTGATCCGGCGAAAACCAGTGCCATCAACGAGCTCCCAGCACCCAAAGACGTGCTCGGTCTACCAAGTTTCCTTGGCATGGTGAACTACTTGAGGAAATTGATTCCGGGTTTCAGTGAAAGATCAGCTCCATTGTGCCAGCTTACACACAATGACACTGCTTGGCCCTGGCACAAGCAACAGCAGAGGGCATTCAACACTTTTAAGCAGCAGATGTCTTGTGCTCCTACACTCGCTTATTTTGATCCTAAACAAACAGTTACACTGACTTGTAATGCTTCACAACACGGACTAGGTGCATCATATCTTCAAAATGACGGTAGCGGCAATAAGCCTGTTGCCTATGCCTCGCGCACTATGACTGACACAGAACAACGCTATGCCCAAATTGAGAAAGAGCTACTGGTGGTTGTTTTCGCCTGCAAGTAATTTAACGACTTTATCTTTGGACATACAGTCACGATTGAAACCGACCACCAACCTCTGATCAGCATCTTTAACTAACCGATTCATGCCTCTCCAGTGCGCTTACAGCGGATGCTGCTACCACTTCAAAACAGTACACCGTTCGGACGATATACATTTTTGAGAATGTCATTTGGTATAAATCCTGCCAGTGAAGTGTTTCAACAATCCATGGAGCACTTGTTTTCCAGATACCCTTGCTCCATCGTAGTGGACGATATCCTCATTGCTGGGAAAACGTTCAAGGAACTGTATAGAAAACAAATGATGAAATAGGTCTGGTCTCGACCACCCATTTCTTCTCTCCAGAGATGCTGCCTGTCCTGCTGAGTTACTCCAGCTTTTTGTATCTATTTTCAGTTTAAACCAGCATCAGCCGTTCCTTCCCACACGTGAAATAAGGAAAGACTGAGGTACAAAATGTGCATTTTACATTCATGTTTATCACAGAAGAGGATTTGACCACAGTTGGGATTAACAAGTGATTACCACAGTACAAGTTGAGGTAAATTGGGTGGATAACACCCCGGGTTACAGAGCAAGCGATTGTACAGTAACAATGCCAGATCAAGGATCACAACGCCAATCTAACAAAAGTATTGAAGCGTGCCGAGGCCATCCATCTCAAACTCAATCCCAAAAATGCAGATTCAGAGTGAATGAGGTAAATTACCTAGGCCATATATTTACCAAGGACGGTCTGAAAACTGACCCAGTGAAAACCAATGCCATTAATGAACTCCCAGGACCCACTGATGTGCCCAGCTTGCAGAGCGAACTATTTGAGCAAATTCTTTCCTGATTTCCAAACGTCAGCCCCATTACGCCTTCTCACACACAAAGTCACTGCTTGGACCTGGCATGAACAACAACAGACAGCATTTGACACTCTTAAACGGCAGATGTCGGCCACCCCTACTCTATTGTAAATGTGCCGGTCGTGTTAGCAGGCCAGTCGTGAAGTATCCGGACTATGTTTGACTTTACATACGTCTGTCATCGGTGGTGATATTTGCTCTGCTTAGTTATGGGTATGCAGTGCTGTTGATTCTTTAAGAGAGAGGATGTAGATTAGTGGCTCATGCTATGAGTCGTGCTTTTGTAGTTACGCCCAATAGCTTATTAGCTTCACGGTCTACTGCACTCGTCAGTCTAAAGTGAACTCTCAAGTGAGAACTTGTAGTTGTTTATTCTAAATAAACAGTGTATAACCTGACATCACGTGAGGTCTTTATTATTACAAGGACTCTAAATCAACAGTTACCTATGCTGTAACGCTAATATAGTCTTTGGATCTTAATCACTGTGTGTGACCTTAGTTATTCCAACAGCAGAAGCTCGACAGTTTCGGGTCGAGACCCTTCTTCAGACTGAGTCAGGGGAAAGGGAAACGAGAGATATGGACGGTGATATAGAGAGATCTAGAACAAATGAATGAAAGACATGCAAAAAAGTAACGATGATCAAGGAAACAGTCCATTGTTAGCAGTGGGTCTCAGTCTGAGGAAGGGTCTCGACTCAAAACGTCACCTATTCCTTTTCTCCAGAGATACTGCCTGACCTGCTGAATTACTCCTGCTTTTTGTGCTTATCTCTGGTTTAAACCAACGTCTGCAGTTCCTACATATATAGATAAACTATCTATTGGCATCAAACATTTTTATGAAAGGAATGGAAAACTGGAGCCAGTGCCTCTGGCATTGTCACTGTACAGTCGCTTGCTCTGTAACCCGGGGTGTTATCCACCCAATTTACCTCAACTTGTACTGTGGTAATCACTTGTTAATCCCAACTGCGGTCAAATCCTCTTCTGTGATAAACATTAATGTAAAATGCACATTTTGTACCTCCGTCTTTCTTTATTTCATGTGTAGGAAGGAACGGCTGATGCTGGTTTAAACCGAAGATAGACACAAAAAGCTGGAGTAACTCAGCGGGACAGGCAGCATCTCTGGAGAGAAGGAATGGGTGATCGAGACCCTTCTTCAGACTTATTTCATCATCTGTTTTCTATACTGTTCCTAATCAACAAAACGTTTCACTAAATTTTCTCTATTCATACGGCTTCAGAGCATTTTTGCTTCCTTTTATTTCAATCATCAATTTATTTTCATATTGCTTCTTTGGTCTCTTAATTCCGCTTGCCGTCCCGATTTTTTACATTGAGTTTGACTTTCCCAAGCATCATCAAGCTGACATCTCCCATAAGACATATGTTTCTGCTTCTGCCTTTCATATCTGCACTTATATCAGTTTCACATTCTGAGATATTGGAGGATAGCTGGCAGGTTAAGCTAACAAAGTGCTTCATTAAATAAAATAATTGACAGACGTATATGGATCCTTTCATCCGCTGTACATATTCTCCACAGACGCAAATGGGCAGCCAGTCCACATTGTTGCAATGTATACATTAAGCTATTCATCACAAGTTTTAATTCTTAAAGGGGAACACATCCAATATGGGATGAGGCATCTACAGTATGTTTCGCCACTCTTTGTTAGACATTCATCTCCTATTACATCTTTTTATTCTTGATTCAATGATTCAATGGCTATTCAATTCAATTCAGGATCTGTGGGTCATTGGCCAAGCCAGCATTTAGTGGTCATTCCTCACTGGCCTTGAACTAAAAGAATGATTAACCATAATTATGATAAAGTATAATTAAAAACCCTTCACCTTACTGTAATGGTGTAAAGGGCAGACTGGGTCAGATTAACTGACATCTTGCCTTAAAGGAAATTAGTAAATCTGATGGCCTTTAAACAAATAAGTGGGTAGTTTCATAAGCATAGTGGTGTAGTGCCAGTTTAGAATATATTTAATTAATTGAAGCTGCATTCACCAATGTCACATTGGGACTTGAATTCATATCTAGATTATTATTCAATCTTTTTATATGCCAGCTGACAATGTCACTTCTATGCCACAAATAACCTTCTATCACCTTTCACTCCCACAATTCATATATTTAACACTAGATGTTGACTTCAAACAGGGAGGTTGATGATAATAGAGAGTACCTTAGATTGGGAACTAGATAAGGCATCGTGGAATGGACCATCCACTCTCTCAAGTATGCACCAACATGAGTTTAATATCCTTGGAAGGAATCCTTGACTTCATGGATAAAGGTTCTCCCTCTTTCCATCTGCACTCTAGAACATAGACCAGTACAGCAAAGGAATAGGCCCTTTGGCCAATAATGTCAGTGCTGAACATGATGCCAAATTAAACTAATCTTCTCTGCCTGTAGGTGTCCATATCCCTCCATTCCCCGCATTTCCATGTCCCTATCCAAAAGCCTCTTAAATTCCACCATTATATCTGCCACAACCACCATCACTGGTAGCATGTTCCACACATTTACCACTTTAGAATTTAGACTTTAGACATTAGAGATGCAGCGAGGAAACAGGCCCTTCGCCGCTCCGGTCTGCACCGGCCCGCAATCACCGTGCACAAACACTATCCTGTGCACTAGGGATAATTTACAATTTTACCAAAGCTAATTAACCTTCAAACCTGTACGGCTTTAGAGTGTTGGACGAAACTCTAGCATCCAGAGAAAATCCATGCGTTCACAGGGAGAACATACAAACCATACAGACAGCACTCATAGTCAGGATTGAGCCCGGGTCTCTGGCACTGTAAGGCAGCAACTCTACCACTGCGCCACTGTGCAACATTGTTACACAGAATTGGGGTGGCACAAAAACCTACCCCACACATCTCCTTTAAACTTTGCCTCACTCAGGGGCGGAAAACCCGGGGGAGGTGGGGGTTGGGGACAAAGGGGACACGTCCCCTCCATGTTTTGAGAGGTGGGGGACATCCCCCACAAGTTTTTGTGATCCGGATTTTAAAGTCTCCACTTTCCGCGAGACAGTGGAGGTGGGACTGCTGATTGAGGGCGCCCATTGGCCGAGAGAGACATTAGTCTGCAGGTAATGGGGGCGGGACATGATGTGGGTGAGTGTGCGCATGCGCACGTGTGGGTGAGTGCGCGCATGCGCGCGCGGCCACCAAAGATTTGTGTCCCCCATCCCCGCCATGTTTTTTTTAGCGAGTTCCACTCTTGGCCTCAGTCACCTTAAACCTGTCCCCCCCAATTCTGGCATAATTCTGGTAAACCTCCTCTGCACCCTTTCCAAAGCCTCCACTTCCGTCCTGTAACCAGAACTACACACAATACTCCAATTATGGCTAAACCAAATTCTTATTGAGCTGCAACATAACTTCTTGACTCTTATATTCAATGACCTGACCAGTGAAGGCATGCATATCATTAACCAATTTTACCATTCTATCTACTGTGTTGCCACTTTCAGGGAGATGTGGGCTTGGACCCCAAGATCCCTCTGTATATCAATGCTGTTAAGGTTCTTACTATTAACTGTATCAGAAAATAAACTGTTCTCAAAATTATTAAATCCATAGCAACAATGAGTCATATTCTTCTTCCTAAGCAGTACTTTTTTTTCTTTTGCTGACTTACTCTTGCTATGTTTTGAGATGACTAATCAGACCAATGCAAGATCTCTGTAAAATCTTCCAAGGAAGTACAAACAAACAAAATATCAATGTTTTCTCCCAGGCCCAGTATTGAGATCCTAGTTGTACTCATTCAACTATGTTGAGCTGACTAATACATCTGCAAGCCCAACATTAAACTCCTGAGACAGACATGCTATTCCAAGCACTGTAATTGAAAAAATTATTAAGTGAACAGTACAAAAGATCCAACAATGTGTTCAAAGCCTCGTTATGGAAATGTAACATCCTGACAGACTCCTGGGAATTTCTGATCATTACATCTCAGAATAAAATAGGAGCATTCAGGAAGCGATAATGAACTCAGGCCCATCCATTGGGAGCGGACAGAGACTCTACATGAGCAGTGGAAATAGTGAACCACCTCATAAAGTTGTCCAGGCTTCTAATGGTTTCAGGTGGGCCAGAATCACTGTTGATTATTAATTATGAGGCTGATGCCAGGTTTGAAGTTTTGTCTTCAGACACTCTTTCCTCATGCAGCCAAGAAATGCACAGGCTTTCCTCACTGCCTCAGCTAGTGCACTGGAGGCAGAGAGAGACATTATCATTAATGTCGCCACTCACCGGCTCCCAAAATGTTGGAAACAATCGACATTGGCCAATATACCTCAAAGTCCCTGATCAAATGCAAGCAAATGGAACTAGCTTAGACACGGCATCTTGGTCAGTATGGATGATTTGAGCCGAAGGGCCTGTTTCCGTGCTGAATGGCTCCATGACTCTCCGAGTTGACATGAATCTTGACTGTTAGCGGTTGTTGGGATGTGCTGAGAGGTAGGCATTTGTTACTGATGGACTAATTTCTAGATGGTTATTCTCAGGCCCATTTTTCTTGTGTACTTTGATAAAGTAATCCGTTTTTGGTGCTCAGTCTCTGAAGTGTCCTCTGCACACATCCTGTTGTTTTTGCTATTTTTCTTGATTAGTTGTCAGAGGTTATGGGGAGAAGGCAGGAGAATGGGGTTAGGAGGGAGAGATAGATCAGCCATGCTTGAATGGCGGAGTAGACTTGATGGGCCAAATGGCCTAATTTTATTCTTATTCCTTATGATATGACCTTATGATCCAAAATCGTGTGTTGGTGTGAGCTCGGCTGATGTGAGCTTGATTCTGAAGTGGAAGCACTGCAGTTTTCTGCCCTTTGTACAAATAATACAATCTTATCAAGTGGCTGTACCTGTGAACACAGTTTTAAATTGTCATGCAACTGGGTTATTGCAAGCTGCCTTAGGTGAATTCAGTCATAGCAGTCGGTCAGCTGTGCATCGTGGATTTTTAGTTCTGGTTGATGTCTCAATTAATCACATCCTCTTCAAAATCCACAAAGTAAATCAAGTCAGCAGTCATTTTACATCTATCTCCATCATGTCTGAGGTTGTTCCTCCCCCCCCCCCCCCCCCCCCCCCCCCCCCCCCCCCCCCCCCCTCTTCTCCCCCTCCCAACCCAATTTCATAATCTGGAAATAATTGTCAGGTAGTATGCAATACCCATCTTGTTCTAATGACACAAAACATTCTATCATAATGGTTAATTGAATAACAGAAATACCCCCTGCAGCCTTAGTAAATTAAACACATTGGAACAATTCAAATTGTAATTGAGCAATCAAAAGCTGAAATCTTGATGGATGTGTTGGATCCCTGTGCCCATACAACGAGTAACTATAGCTTGCTGTTTGATTCTCTACTGTGCAATTCAAGCAGGTTGTGTCTTTCCAGAACAGCGAGGAAGTGAGAAAGCGGATGGAGGATAAGTCTGTTTTTACCAGACCATTGGGTTACCAGATGGGAAGGTGGTTTGGTGCTGATTTGGTGATGTGAGAATGTACATTCCCTGAAGGTTAGTCATAGAGTGATACAGTGTGGAAACAGGCCCTTCGAGCCAACTTGCCCACACTAGCCAACATGGCCCAGCTACACTAGTCCCACCTGCCTTTGTTTGATTCATATCCCTCCAAACTTGTCCTATCCATGTACTTGTCTAACTGTTTCTTAAACGTTGGGATAGTTCCAGCCTCAACTACCTCCCCTGGCAGCTTGTTGCATACACCTACCACCCTTTGTGTGAAAAAGGATTGTTGAGGTTATACTGAGCACCTTCCGTGAACATGTGTGTGTGCAATTGTTCTTGGCTCCATTTGTTCATAATCACAAAAACCGTTTTGAGGGTGGGCTGAAGGAGATGACATCAGTTATCTGAGCTCTCTCCCAGCAAGGTACATCGCTTGCAGTTGCTTTCCTCAATCTCATTTCCCAATGTACCAGACGATGAACTCCAAATATGAACTCCAACTATGAACTGACTTGGTTGCACTAGGGACCGTCGGCTTTCCTTTGTTATTGCACTATATAAATATATTTTAAATTGATTGACATTTTTGTTTGTTTATTGTATTATCTATTGAGCACTGTGTTTACAAATATGTTATGCTGCTGCAAGTAAGAATGTCATTGTGTAGGAAGGAAATGCAGATGTTGGTTTAAACCGAATATAGACACAAAATGCTGGAGTAACTCAGCGGGACAGGCAGCACCTCTGGAGGGAAGGAATGGGTGGCGTTTCGGGTCGAGACCCTTCTTCAGACTCATTGTTCCTTTTCAGTACACATGAGAAGAAAACACTTTTGACTCTTGACTCTTCTTCCCCTCTGCTATCAGTCTTCCAAATTGTCCTTCCATAAGCTAGGATGTAATCTGTTTCATCTCTATCCCATTACGGACATTGAACTTTACCGAAGGAATTGATGCACTGCAATGCTGAGAACTATCTTCTGCACTCTGCATCTTCCCTTTGCCTTTTGCTCTGCCTATTTCACCAGGATTTGACTTGATTGTATTTATGTACAGTATATCTGATCAATTCAGATAGTGTTCAAAAAGCTTTTCTCTGTGACAATAATAAACCTAAACCTAACCTCACCTAATTTTTTACAATAATGCATCCATATGGACATATAAAAATCTGGGACCATTTTAGTCAGGGATTATTGTTTATCTCGCAGCACCGTATTCAGCTTAGGTGGAACAGTGGGGCAGCAATAGAGTTGCTGCCTTAAGGGCCTGTCCCACTTGGACGGCGTAATCCACGAGTTTAGAAGACATTGAGGGGGTCTGTGAAAAAGTTTTATTTGAAATGGGAACCTTTTTTTTTAATCATACTTTGAGGGTCTAAAGGAACTACCTATTGACTGAGGGCACTTAACAGTAGGTGGGGAGCCGCCTTTATTCTGTTTTGTTACTTTATTATTGTTAAAATGTGCATTTGTATTTGTGATATGTTTGTATTGTGAACACATTAGCTGCCAAGGGGTGTTTAGGGAGGGTGGGTAAGGGCTATTTTGTTATTATATATAAAAAAACAAAATGCAGGGAAATGTAATGCAATACGTCAGATGTACTGGGTTTTTTTCCTCCAATAAAAATAAATGAGAAACAATTTTTTTTTTTAAATTGAAAAATGATGTCATGTTTGCATTTTTTCTCTAGGCCCAGTTACCGACCTACGACTACCTATGACTATCTATGACTACCTACGACTATCTACAACTACCTACGACTACCATCACGACCTACTACGACCTACCTGTAGATGATATGTGTATACACCTTTAATTGATAGTGACGATGTCCATGCTAACCACTCCCCCACCAGTTAGTATAATTGTAACCTTCACACCCCTAGCTCTCTCTCTAGTGATCGTGACAGACCACGTACAGCTAGGGCAATAATGTATGTTCATTAAAGTAGTAAAGATCCAATGGTGTCCGTGAACCTTCTTTACATGGCATCAGATATATTTCTTCCTGCGTCTCCAGTTTATCGGGTTTTATTTTCTTAGTCCCAGTACCCCCTCCCTGTGCCGTGATGGCTTCTGCCTGTCGTAAACCTGACATCTTAGTCTTTGATGCAGACTTCACTCATCGCTTGAGTGTGTTCCGACGTGACTTTGAGCATTATGTTACAATTGCTCACCCTGCCGTGGCCGCTGCGGTCAAAGTCTCCCTTCTGCTGGCTGGTCCCGAAGCGCATGAGCGATCGGAGTCATTCATCTATGGACGAGGCGAGAGTGTCCAGGACCCGGTATGTCTGCTTGCTAAATTTACGGCGATGTGTGACCTTCCCACGAACCACATCCTAGAGCGTTTCAAACTGTTCTCCCGACGCCAAAACCCTGGGGAATCTATTGATAATTTCGTGGCCGCGCTGCGCCAACTGGCTCGCCAATGCGACCTGCATGTCCTGACCCCTGAGACTCTGACCCATGACATCTTGGTCTTGGGTCTACGGGATGACAAGCTGCGCTCTGAGCTGATAAGTAAGCCTGATCTGACATTCAATGAGGTGTTGCTTGCCTCTCGTTTAGCTGAGGTTGTCTCCTCCGCTGTACAGCCACCTGACCCTGTGGTCCACACAGCCAGTACTCTGCTCCCTCCTTTGCCGGTCGCCAGTACTCTGCTCCTCGGCGACAGAGGGCATGCCCTGCGCCGGGCTCCAGACCGCATCAACGCTGTCCAAATTGTAACTTTGTTTTGCATCGTTCTAATGTGTGCCCGGCATTGGGGAAAACCTGCAATTTCTGCAACAAGACCAACCATTTCTTGGCGGCCTGCCGCTCCCGTGGGAACCCTGCACAGCCACAGCAGAAACCCTCTCGCTACTTGACACGTGATGATACCGCGTCTGGTTCCCATCTCCAGCATGATGAACTCCCCCTGTCTGACTCTGGCTCTTCCCAGAGCGAACTGAGTGTGTTTTCCCTGCGAGGTGCTCCTGAGAGACGTGATAACAGACCCGACCGTCAGAGTCACGGTGAATGGCATGGCCTTCTTTGCTAAGGTGGACACGGGGGCTGCTGCCAATGTTATGTCAACAAGCCTGTTCGAGAAGATAAGAAATAATGAGCTTGTTTCCACAGACAGTGCTGTTTTGCGTGCCTATGGGGGTGGCGTACTTGTTCCTGTGGGGAAGGCCACTCTCCACTGCAAGGTGCTGAAGACCTCTCGGCCCCTCTCTTTCTTTCTGCTAGACAGTAAATGTGCCCCCCTGCTCGGCGTGGAGGCCTGCCAGGACCTTGGATTGGTGAGCTTCCACAGTGATGATCACCTGGTGGAGGCACCCCTGAACCCGCTGGCTGAATACCCGGACCGTTTTGACTCGAAGCTGGGGAAGTTGCCCTGCAGCTACAAGATTGCCCTCAATCCCAACATCATGCCGGTTGTCCGTCGTCCGCACCGCGTATCCTTCGCCATGAGGGGCAATGTCGAGTCTACTCTTCTCGAGATGGTGGCCACGGGCATCCTGAAGCCAGTAACGGTCCCCACCCAGTGGGTCTCTACTATGGTTGTCGCTGCGAAGAAGGATAAGAGTGAACTACGCATCTGCATCAACCCCAAGGACTTGAACTTGGCCATCAAGCGCCCGCATTATCCTAAGCGGATGGTGGAGGATGTTACTGCACAGGTCAGCCCTGCCACTGTGTTCTCGATGCCAAGAGTTTGTTCTGGCAGATACCTCTGGACGAGCGATCATCGCACCTAACGACCTTCAGCACGCCTTTCGGCAGGTAACGCTTCCTCCGCATGCCGTTTGGGATCAACTCTGCCAGCGAGGTGTTCCAAAGGACCATGGAACAACTGTTTGCCGGGATCCCATGTGCCATCATTGTCGACGACATCCTGGTTTACGGGAAGAATGTCGCTGAGCACCACCACCACCTTTGCCAGGTGCTGCTGTGTCACGCGGCCCACGGTCCCGGTGTCCCAACAGTCCCTGTCTCCCTCTGTCCTTAAACCTGCCTTGGTCCGGAAATGCATTGCCCGTAAACACGATATACAGAAGCATTCCCACGACAGGTCCTGCCGTGTCCTCCGCCCTCTTCTCCCCAGGCAGGTCGTCCATATGAGGCCGCTGGCCGCTCCAAGCTGGCCGTGGTCGTCGGTTCTGCCGGCTCCCCTCATTCGTACCTTGTCAACCACGACGGCAAGATGTACCGCCGGTCCCGCCAGCATCTCCGGCTCGTGAAGGAGCCTCTCCCTCCCCTGGCGGCTCCGTATGCCCCCCCACTGCCACGTTCGTGGCCCAGTGCCTTGCCCGTTCCTCTGGGGTCCCCCCGTCGTCCTTCTCCTGTCCGTCTTCCGGCTGCGGTCCTGCTTTCTCCGGCTTCCTCGCCCTCCTCTTCGCCGCCCCCCCCCCCCGATGCCTTCATCACCCAGGGGTTCTCCTGTCCGTACCCCCCCCCCCCCCCCCAAATGCCCCGGCGTCGTCCCCGCTTGTTCCCGTCGGGGAAGGAGGTGATGGCAAGGTTCGGACCCGGTCTGGTCGTCTGGTCAGGCCGCCGGTCCGTTATGGCAATTACGAGTGATTCTGTTTTCCCGTACCTTACTGTTTGCATTTACCCTAGCGCATGAGATGTGGTCGCCCTGTCACTCACTGTTTGTTTTTGTAGAGGAAGGATGTAGATGATAGCTGTATACACCTTTAATTGATAGTGACGATGTCCATGTTAACCACTCCCCCACCAGTTAGTATAATTGTAACCTTCACACCCCTAGCTCTCTCTCTAGTGATCGTGACAGACCACGTACAGATAGGGCAATAATGTATGTTCATTAAAGTAATAAAGATCCAATGGTGCCCGTGATCCTTCTTTACACTACCTACGAGTAAAAATTATCAATTTTTTCCATGCTGATTTTTTGTTTACTCGTGGACATTTTTTATCTGGCTGGAAAAAACGGCGCGACCTACTTGAGGCCACGAGTATGAGGAGCCCACTCACGAGCATGAGGAAGAGTTACGAAGACCTCCTACGACCTTGTGGCGACCATGCTGCGAGAATGAGTCAAGGGCAAACTCGGCAGAGGTCGCCAATTAGGCCGTGAAAGTGGGACAGGGGCTTTACAGTGCCAGGCAGTGTTTGATCATGACTATGGGTGATGTCTGTACGGAGTTTGTAAGTTCTCCCTATGACAGCGTGGGTTTCCTCTGGGTGCTCCAATTTCCTCCCACAGTCGATAGAAGTGCAAGTGTGTATGCAAATTGGCATCTGTAAAGTGTCTCTAGTGTGTAAGATAGAACTAGAGACTCAGGGGCGGAAATCGTTTTTAAAATATGGGGCAACAAAATTTCCTGGCGGCCGGATGACAAGTGTGCATGACAACTAACAATTTTGTCTCCTCCCCCTCCCTCCCCCCCCACACACACACACACACATCTTACACGCATTTTATTTACCATCACGGAGCTGGCTGACTTTGGAGGGTGTGGTGGTGATGCGCTGCGACTCGACTTCAGAGGCTCGCAGGTCCCTGGTTGGTGGCCGACCTTCGGGTGCTCCAGCAATGACAGCAGTTTCTTCCACCCTGAATCGTGAGGCTTGAATCTTCCCATTCACCGGGCATAGCCCGGCGTGGCTTAAAATGGGCCGCGGGATCTACTAGTTTCACAAAACATGGGGGGGGGGATTGCTCACCACCTCTCAAAACTTGAGGGAAATGCACCTCCCTCCACCCCCCCCCCCCCCCCCCCCCCCAGGGATTTCCGCCCAAGATCTTACTCACTAGTAATCACTGGTCGGCTTGAACTCGGTGAGCCGAAGGACCTGTTTCCATGCTGTATCTCTAAACTATTATTTCCTTCCACTGTTGTCTTGCTTCATTGAACTGTTAACCACAATAGATGGTAGCTACAGTACATTTGATGCACTGCGGCTGTATGTCAGTTCAATAGTCTCTCCCACGTTCTTTGGTTTCCTCCCACATCCCAACATATACGTTGAATCATAAATTATTCGACCACTGTAAATTGCCCTCAGTGAGGGCATGTGAAAGAATGTGGAGGATTTGGCATTTAAATGATTGCTCTGATAGCTATCATAGATTTGATGGAAGAATGGCTTCCTTCTACGTTGTTAAAAATATGAGGAATAACCTTAAGACAGGCAGCAAGATCGCCATCCTGACTTCAGGTGCTTCCATAAAAATATCTTTAAAATTCAACTGTTTAAGAAGGACCTGCAGATGCTGGAACAATTGAAGGTGGACAAAAATGCTGGAGAAGCTCAGCGGGTGAGGCAGCATCTATGGAGCGAAGGAATGGGTGACGTTTTGGGTCGAGACACTTCTTCAGACTGATGAGGGGATGGGGGTGGGAAGAAGCGGAGACAGTGGGCTGTGGAAGAGCTGGGAAGTGGGGGGGGAGGGAGAAAGCAAGGACTACCTGAAATTGGAGGTCGATGTTCATACCGCTGGGGTGTAAGCTACCTGTGCCTCCAATTTACGGTGGGACACTTGGGAGGGGGAGTTGAAGTGCTGAGCCACCGGGAGATCAGGTTGGTTATTGCGAACTGAGCTGAGGTGTTGGGCGAACCAATCGCCGCCTATGCTTGGTCTCACTGATGTAGAGCAGCTGACACACCTAGAGCAGCAGATGCGATAGATGAGGTTGGAGGAGGAGCAGCTGAACCTCTGCCACACCTGGAAAGACTGCTTAGGTCCTTGGGTGGAGTCAATGGGAGAGGTAAAGCGACAAGTGTAGCATTTCCTCCAGTTGCAAGGAAAAGTAAAATTCAACTAATCTAAGAAAAATTAATTCAAAGTATTTAGAAGTAATTAAATAATTAGACGGATAACAATGGATTTAAGAAAGAGTTGGATAGAGCTCTAGGGGCTAGTGGAGTCAAGGGATATGGGGAGAAGGCAGGCACGGGTTATTGATAGCGGACAATCAGCCATGATCATATTGAATGGCGGTGTTGGCTCGAAGGGCCGAATGGCCTCCTCCTGCACCTATTTTCTATGTTTCTATGAACAGATCCACAGGCCTAGAATATCCATTGAAATCTATGGGATTTTTAAACCTAATGGAATTTGCAAGGGTCAACTCAACACAATCAAATGGTGATTCAACAATTTACTGATGGGATATTATGCCTAGCCATTGAAGTCCAACAACTGAATGAAGAAGGGTCTCGACCCGAAATGTCGCCTATCTCCTTCGCTCCTTAGATGCTGCTGCACCCGCTGAGTTTCTCCAGCTTTTTGTGTAACACCCAACTGAATTTACTGGCAGGTCCATGCCACTTGTCCACCATTCTTACCGTGTGTTCTTCAATTTGAAAAGTCTAAAGAAGGGTTCCAACCTGAAACATCACCCATTCCCTCTATCCAGAGATGCAGCCTGTCCCGCTGAGTTACTTCAGCATTTACACTTCGATGTAAACCAGCATATGCAGGTCCTTCTTACACCTATTTATGTTCTACAGGGATGCTGTCTAGCCCACGGGGTTACTTTAGCTCCTTGGCTGTGCTCTGAGTGCACTTCAGAATCAATAGCCACAGTCAGTAAGATCTGGTTGAACGTGATCCAATTGTGTTTTCCTCTGCTCTTATCCTGGGATATTCCTTGCAAAATTTAAACTCATAGGATATGAAGCCAATTAAATATTGAGTGCATTTCCCAGAGGAACAGATATTGCTGCCTGTTAACACCTTTTAAGTGGAGTGAACAAATGAGAAGCAAAGGTTAAAACAGCCCAATCCTGTCCTGTATTAGCCATAAATCTGTGTTAGTCTCACGCCACCTCAACGATTTGCTGAGCTTGATCTTCACAGCAGCATTGGTTGGTTTATCATCAGTACAAGCTGATCATTTATTGTCTTCACTTTTGAAAAGAGTACCAAGGCAATTTGAAAATTGGGGTTGTAAGATTAAAAGCTTCCCACTGAGCCTCTGACATTCAACAGGAGGTGAAGCAATTAGCACACAAAAATTCAAAAGGACATTTAATGAGTGGGTGAGAAAACAATCCATTGTTACATGAGCAAAAGAAACCCTGTTGTTTTTACAATCACCAATTTGTAGGTGCAATGTCAGATATGCAGGGGAAAAAATAAGATGCAAATAAAACCTTTTTCCACCCCATTAAAGACACATCCTTTGTTCTTTCCGAGGCTGCGTTGATTTAAAACAGTTCAACTTTAACATCTTCCAGTTCGGATGAAGATTTATCTACCTGTATAGTTAACCACTTTTGTCTATCTTCATATGAATTAGAACAAGACAGGAACAGCCCTGCAGCTCACAATGTTCGTGCCAGACTTGTGCCAAGTTAAACTGATCCCCTCTGCCTGTACATGATCCATAGAAACATAGAAACATAGAAAATAGGTGCAGGAGGAGGCCATTCAGCCTTTCGAGCCAGCACCGCCATTCATTGTGCTCATGGCTGATCGTCCGCTATCAATAACCCGTGCCTGCCTTCTCCCCATATCCCTTGACTCCACTAGCCCCTAGAGCTCTATCCAACTCTCTCTTAAATCCATCCGGTGATTTGGCCTCCACTGCCATCTGTGCCAGGGAATTCCATAAATTCACAACTCTCTGGGTGAAAAAGTTTTTTACTCACCTCAGCCTTAAATGACCTCCCCTTTATTCTAAGACTGTGGCCCCTGGTTCTGTACTCGTCCAACATTGGGAACATTTTTCCTGCATCTAGCTTGTCCAGTCCTTTTATAATCTTATAGAGGGATCCACATCCCTCTATTCCCTACACTTCCATGTGCCTATCTAAAAACCTCTTAAATTCCACCAACCCTTCCAGGCACCTCCACCCCACCCCCTCCAATTCACTGTGTAAAAAAAAATCTTGCTTTGTTCATCTCTATTAACTTTGCCCCCTCTTACCTTAAATATATGCCAACTAGTCTTTGACAAATGTATATATTTCCTCTGGACCACTATATTTCCTCTGGACTACTATAAAACACTAGGGCTCGTCTATGTGTGAAGACAACAGTTTTGAAGCTTCTTCAGGAAGTTAGCCTCCAACATCCCTTTAAGAGTTTCTACACAAGCAATGCCCTGTATTTTCTGCTCACCAGGGTGAGATTTTCCTCCCTGTAATTAGGAAATGTATGCAAACAATTCTAGAGATTTTTCCAGGTCTGTGTTAGATGGCCACTCTACAATGTTTTAAGACCACCAGAGATAGATTGTGCCTGACCACCAAATTATCCAAATTTGCAATGAAATTCAGAAGAGGGGAAGCATCTCAAAATTTAGAGCGAAGATAGACACAAAAAGCTGGAGTAACTCAGCGGGCCAGGCAGCATCTCTGGAGAGAAGGAATGGGTGACATTTCAGGTCGAGACCCTTCTTCAGACTGGTTAGGGTCGGCAGGGTTGGACATTTAGAGTCATGGACCAACATTGGATATGGGTAATTATGTATTCATTCGTTGTAATATCAGTTCCTAGCAGATTAACAATATTATTTGTTTGCATTTATTTGGATGACCTCCAGTTGAAGCCATCAATAATAGCAATAGGAATAATAGGAATGACAATAATACCACCAAGTGGTTGTTCATTACCGCTACAACTGTACTAATTGTGGACTATGGCATAATCAAAGATATTTCATTTTGGTCCCAAATATTAAACACGGCAAGCAAAACTTGCAATATATGCTATGTAATTTTTGATAGCTGTGTGACATCTGCTAATTGGCACCTGAAGCAGTAGTCAATGAGTGAAAAATAACCTGTCAGCTCATTGTGGAACGCATTCACATTTGGAGTTCATAATTCTTATATTCTATTGATTTATTTAAAAAGGATATATTTGTATATGGAAGATAGTCATGCTTTTTGCAGCAGTTAAGAAGATACACAAGGCTGGATGTAGAAACAAAGAACTGCAAATGCTGGTTCATACATGAAGGGACACAAAGTGCTGGAGTAACTCAACAGATCCGGCAGCATCTCCGGAGAGCATGGATAAGTGACGTTTCTGGTCTAGACCCTTTCTCAGACTGCTGACGTTTCGAGGCAAGACCCTTCTTTAGACCGATGATGTTTCAGTTTGAGACTCTTCCACAGTCTGCAAATTTCAAGCCTGGAATTACATTTATTGACAGAGCTCAAAAGTTAGATATGAAATATTACAAATGTTCTATGCATGTTGATAACATGCTGGTCAAATGGACAAAAGCAATTCATCGCAGCACTAGGTACCATTTCCTCTGAATTATTTGGACATGAAATTTGCATGGTGTTTATTTCTTCATGAATGATCAAAGTTGGTGCAAAAATGAACAAAATGAGCAAAACCACATTCAAACTGAAATATGGAGCAAACCCTGCAAAATGTCATCAGACATATGTGGATTAAATTGTGTCAATTGGAACATTAGTGCTTTGCTTCTGCATTATCCCAGCTGAGTGATCACTGATCTGCTTGTGACCATATCCGACCGCTTGCCTCAGTTTGTCACAGCCGAGAGCTCTGTTCTGATCTATACCTGTGCCACACAGGATTAAATGTGCCCCGCCTCCCCTGCATTTTCTCTTTTCTTCGTGTACAATTGCTGTAACTTCCACAAAGCTGGTTGGCACGCCACAAAAGCTTTTCACGGGACCTCGGTGCACGTGACAATAAACTAAACTGAACTGAACAAAGTCTGCACAATACGGCTGATGCCCACTTCCAATGCCCACTTCATGTTGACACAGCCATTGTGATCTCTGTAGGCAGTTGCATAAGAAAGTGTGTAGGTTGTATGTAAGTGCACCAAAACCACTCTTTTGATTTTTTGAGGTCTTTTTGACATTTCTGATTTGTGGATCCCTTGATTGCTGCAAAATGCTGCGTCTACTTAGAACACCAAAAATGGGCAAAAGCCAATTTCTACAATTTTTATTTTTACTGAGTATGAGAATTTAAGTCTAAAGTCATATTGAACAAAGCAATGAACCGTTTGTTCCCTCTGGCCTGCTCCGCCATTTAATGAGATCATGATGAGCTGATTCTAACCTCACCCTTATAATCAAATCTACCCCTGGTCGTTTATCACCCCTTAAAAACGTTCTACTACGGCTGGCTTAAGAGTATTCAAAATTATTGCATTGAGAAAGAGGGTTTCAATATTTAACTATTATTTATTCATAAGACCCCTGCAATTAGAAAAATAATGTATCAAATGCCTATTTAGCTTGCATCGATGATGCTCAAATTGATTTAAATAAAACAAGTGTTAAAGGGTGTATAAATTAAAATAAATTAATAAATTGGAATAAAAGGGCTGTTTTAATTTTAATTTAGATTCAGCGTGGAAACAGGCCCTTCGGCCCACCGAGTCTACACCGACCAGCGACCCCCACATATTAACACGATCCTACAAACACTCGGGACAATTTTACATTTACACCAGGCCAATTAACCTGCAAACCTGTACATCTTCGGAGTGTGGGAGGAAACCAAAACTCTTGGAGAAAACTCGCGCAGGTCATGGGGAGAATGTAGAAACTCCGTACAGACAAGCACCCGCTGCCAGGATCGAACCTGGTCTCTGGTGTTGTAAGGTTCTATCGCTATGTCACCATGCCACCCTGTTGATAAAGATCTTCCTGCTGTACCTGAAAACAATGCTGCAAAGTGATGGAAACTTCTAAAAATGCTTGCATGGTAAATCTGAGGCCATGGCGGGTACTGCACAGATACTTCTTTGGACAGAAGGTATAAAGGCTAGAAAGATGACTTCAAAACAAATTTCAAGGTAACTTGGAGCATTGAGATTATAGAAATAACTCACTTGCTCAAACTTCCTTGGTTGCCTGGAGACAGTTAAAACATATTTTATTTTTGGTAGAGTTGCTCAGGTGTGGTTGGAAAGCATAGACACAAGGAACTGCAGATGCTGGTTTTCAAAAAAAGACACAAAGTGATGGAGTAACTCAGCGTGTTAGGCAGCATCTCAGGAGAACATGGATAGGTGATTTGGTTTGGAATCCTTCATCAGATTGATTGTGGAGGTGGGAGGCAGAAAGCTGGAAAAGAGGACGAGAAGGGCAAAACCTGGAGAGGATAAGAGGACACAGGTGAGGGGAGGTGGTTGATAGGCAGATGGTGGTTCACCAAAAGCTTCTAAAGAAAATACAAAAGGTGCAAAATATGGATAGAAAAGGTATGAATTGTGAAGCTAGAAGAAGGAATATAGGTGGAATGGGAGGAGGCAGCGGCGAAATGGTGCAAGTCCAGGTGGGGCATATGGGAGGGAGGAGAGAATTAAAGGGGGGGTGATAAGGGAGGGGGGGGGGGGGGATTGATTTGTAGGTTAGTTACCTAAAATTGGAAAATTTAATGTTCATATCATTGGGTTTTATACTTCCCAAATGGAATATGAGATACTGTTCCTCTGGTTTACATCTTCTATCCTTATCTCACATTTTTTTTTTTTACCTCAATGGATCAGGTGGCTTCTCTGGAGAACAAGGATGGATGACGTTCTGGGTCGGGACCCATCCTCAGTCTGAAGAAGGGTCTCGACCCGAAATGTCACCCATTCTTTTTCTCCAGAAATGCTTTGTAAAATATTTTTATTAGAAGTAAATACATATTAAGAAGAAATAATATAAAATCGAAAAAAAAAGAAACATATTATTCATCTCATACATTCTTAATATTTTTAAAAATTACAGTCATTCTTATTTATACTTCTAGATTTTTTATTATTTTATAACAGTAGGAAGTAAAGAGAAATAATAAAAAGAAATAAGATAGAAATAAAAAATCGATAAAATGAGTGGAGTATTAAGCAAGATATTCGTCATTGGAGATATATTCATGGTCTATTGTGTATAATTCTTCATCTATTCCTTCATTCAGGCTTCAGTCAGGGCCTCAAACCGGACCACCTTAACCCTTTAAGTATTCAATAAATGGAGACCATATTCCTCTGAATTGATCTAGCCTGTCCAATAGGACAAGTCTTAATCTTTCCAGGTGAAGTGTCTCTGACATTTCTGTAATCCACATTTTGATTGTGGGGGATGTGGGACCTTTCCAAAATCTTAGTATTAATTTTTTACCAATTATTAAACTATAACCAATAAAAATTATTTGCTATGTTGTTAGTAGCTGATCCGTTTCTAATATTCCTAATATGATTAATTTTGAGTCTGGAGTTAAATTTGCATTAACTACATTCGAGATTATCTTAAAAATTTATGTCCAAAAATTAGTAATTTTTGTACATTTTGTGAATGAATGCGTTAGATTAGCTTCTAACTGCTGACATTTATCACATATAGCAGAAACATATGAAAAAATTCTGTTTAATTTGGATTTTGAGAAGTGTAATCTATGTAAAACTTTAAATTGTATCAAGGAGTGTCAGGCATTTAATGAGCAATGGTGTATATGTTGTAAATTTTCATTCCATACTTCTACACTAATTGTTTGACCTAATTTGTTTTCCCATGCTTGTCTATATTTTTCCGTGTTTGGTAAATCATTTTCCAGTAAGATATTATAAATATATGATATTAATTTTTCTGTATTCGGATGTTTATTTAGACATTCATCTAAAATTTCTGTCTTTCTATTCCTAAAATCTGGTGTGTTTGATTTAACATAATCTCTAATTTGTAGATATCTAAAGTACTCTTTTGAGTGTAATCCATAATTTTGTTGTAATTCCTGAAATGAAAGAAATAAACTTTCCCTGTAGAGATCACCCATCTAATTTATTCCATAGTTCTTCCATTTAAAAAAAAACCTTTATCCATCAATGAAGGTTTAAAAGTAATGTTGTTTACAATTGGAAGAGCCAGTGGTATACTCTCTAATTTTAATGTTTTCTTTAATTGTTTCCAAATATGTATATCACTTTCTATTATTGGGTTTCCTCTATACATTTTCTTATGTATTTTAGTGTTAGCAAATAAAATCAAGCTAATTTCGAAAGGTGAACAGTCTTCCTTTTCCATTTTTAACCAGTTTGGTTGTTTATCTACTTCTTCAACCAAAAAAATCATATTTTCTATATTAACTGCCCAGTAATAAAACTAATAAAATTTACTTATTCTATGGTTCTTATAATCCCAAATAAAATTGGTAACTACAGAGTCCACTTTCTTAAAAAAAATTTTAGGAAGATATATCGGGATCAGTTGAAACAGGTATAATAATTGCGGAAGAAAAATCATTTTTATCGCATTAATTTTACCTAGCATTGAAATAGGTAATGTTTTCCAATATAGGATATTCTTAAGTAGTTCATTCAATAAGGGTGGGAAATTAGATTTAATTAAAGAATCATATCATTTTGTTACATAAATTCCAAGATATTTGATTTTTTTCATTTGCTATCTTAAAAGGATATTGTTGTAATATATGTAAGTTATTTCCCATTATTGGCATAAGTTCACTTTTATTCCAATTCATTCTATATCCTGAAAACAATCCAAATTGAGTTATTAAATCTAATAAGTTAGGAATACTAATTTCCGGCTTTGTAATATAAAGTAATACATCATCTGCGTATAAAGAGATTTTATTTTCAGTTTCTTTAGTTTCATACCCGTATATTTCAGGCATCTTTTTTTTTTTTTTCACCTCTGGGCTTTGTCTAGCCATCTGCCTGTCAAACTCTGTCCCGTTGAGGTTTTCCAGCACCTTATGTCTTTCCTTGGTCTTTCTCTTTAGCCTTAAAAATATTTATCGTCATTGGAATACGGTGAGATTACATGTATCTGGGCAAGAACACAAAATGAAATTTAAGGTTATATAATTTAGGTCTAGTATTCTTATCCACGTCTAACTTTCAAATGGTGTTTTAATAATGATTTGAAATACTTTTTTGTGAGAATTAACATAGTTTTATTATTAATTTAACAAAATGGCGTTGTTAATAGGTAACTTTTCCAAGTTTCTTCTTTACATTGTTCAAACCATGTTTATTCCAATGTCCCATTGAAATAATTTATACATTGACCCGTTCTTTAATTGAATGAGCTAACTCTGACTGCATTGGAGAGACTCACAGACTCATAATGAATCGTACTAGATAGCTCATGGTTTATTGTATTCAGCACAAGCACTGAACAATCCTTGAAGTTTACTCAGAGAATTAATGCATTCTTGAATGTGTCATGCAAGGAATATTGTTTTTCAGTGAGACTCAATCACGTACATTTCAATTCATCTAAACTTGCCCCATTGATACTTGATCATTGTTACATCAGGAAACATTGATTACTAAAGAAACAACTTTTATTTAGAGTTAGAGAGCTATACAGCATTGGAATTGGCCCTAGGGCCCTACCTTATCCATGCTGACCAAGTTTGCATATAGTCCAACTTGCCTGCATTTGGCCCATCTAAACTCTTCCTACCCATATATATGTCCAAATGTCTTTTAAAAGTCATAATTGTATCTGCTTCTGTAGCTTTCTCTGGCAGGAAGACTGCATCTCAAAGATAGACACAAAATGCTGGAGTAATTCAGCAGGACAGGCAGCATCTCTGGAGAAAAGGAATGGGTGATGCTTTGGGTCGAGACCCTTCTTCAGACGTGAAGAAATGATTTTCAAAGATGTTATGATTCTGCTTTCCTCATGGATGAATGCACAATAATTGTCTTGGAAGAAAGTTAGGATAAATAATTCTACATTTATGCTGCAATTTAAGCAACACATACAAAATCTCGAAATGCAAAATCTCATCACCTGTAGGTGAACATGTCCTTGTTGATTTGTTGCTATTCTTATTAAAAAAAAATGCTAATGGAACATCCATACATTGAACTGTATACAGCTTGTCGTATTCAGTCTATCTAAACTGGTCTGGATCCTACACTTTTTAATAGGAACACATACTTCCTGCCCGCATAATGCTCATTTGGAACATGGTATATAATTTAGGTTTTAATTTCTTATCTTCCTCTAATTTTCAACAAGTCTTTTAATGATAATTTGACAGTTTCATGAGAATTAATGTAATTGTATTATTAATTTGGTAAAAAGCTACCTTCCCTTAGTTTTTTTTGGCATCAGTGATTTTTATGAATCCCTTGAAATGACATTTTTCTGAAATCGCAAATTCTCAAAACTTATATAGATACATCGGTGATCGTGCCTAAATTTGAATCCATTGATTTCACTGAGCCCCATTTACTTTTAATCTTGGCCTTTGAGATGCAGTATGTAGGAAGAAACTGCAGGTGCTGGTTTAAACCAAAGATAGACACAAAAAGTAGGTCTGAAGAAGGGTCTCGACCCGAAACAACACCCATTCCTTCTCTCCAGAGATGCTGCCTGTCCAGCTGAATTACTCCAGCTTTTTGTGTCTATCTTTGAGATGCAGTCTTCCTGCAGGGTACAAGCCAGAGTGGAGGATTAGAGAGGGGAAGACATCTTCTCGATAGTTTACTTAAATCCACATGTCCAAGGAAGGCGACAGCTGGAGGCTCTGAAGCAGCCTGGGACTCATCTGCAAAGGGCACTGCTCATAAGACACAGACAGGACTTTGAAAAAGGGCGCCAAAACCTGGCATCTCTTGCATGCAAGATCAGTACACTATTTCTGTACAATTTGCTAATCAGGGATGTGCTGAGGTATGGCAATACTCTATTGGACTATATGTAAGAAAATGATTTCACTGGGCATTTGCACATGTGACGATAAAAAACACCATTGATTAAAAAAGCACCATTGAACCATGCCATGTGCGGACGTGGCGTCGAAGGACGAGAAGCCGGAGCAAAGAAGTCAAAGCCAAATAGGCGAATGGAAACGAAGCCGAAACGCCAAATAACGGAAAGCATACGTCGCCTAAAAGCAAACTCACCGAATGGCCGCTCTGCCGAAATACCACCTAACCGAAAGGCTGCGTTGCCTACAAGCCAACTAACCGAATGCCACTCTGCCGATAAGTCACATAATGGCTTGTGTGGGAAAACGACCCCCACCCTCCCGTCTCCACCGGCCAGTGATGTGATGAATGCGGGGGTCTGGAACAAACGCTGACAAGTCCTGCCCCCCGGCGATGTCATATCCGTTATTTGACTTTTTGGCAGAGCGGCATTCGGTTAGTAGGCTTGTAGGCGACGCAGCCTTTCAGTTAGATGGCGTTTTGGCAGAGCGGCATTCGGTGAGTTTGCTTTTAGGCGACGCAGCCTTTCAGTTAGTTGGCTTATAGGCGTCCCGTCCTTTTGGTTCGTTGGCGTTTCGCCTTCATATGCTTTCGGTTTGTTGGCATTTCGGCTTCAAATGCTTTCAGTTCGTTTGCGTTCGGCTTTGTTTCTATTCGGCTATTTGGCTTCGACTTCTATGCTTTGGCTTCTCGTCCTTCGACGCCACGTCCGGGTACTGAAGCATGCATGGTAACAGGAAGAGGGGAAGGATTAAGCCCAATATAAATTCCCCCTGTCCTTTCCCTCTTTAAGTTTCCAAGCCATAAACGTTCCGGAACCTGTTTCCACGATGGCCCATCTACCCTGGAGGTTGCGCTCTATCTCATCTGAGCAAGCACTGGACTCTTAAGGTCATAAGGTCATTAGTGATAGGAGTAGAATTTGGCCATTAGGCCCATCAAGTCTACTCTGCCATTCAATCATGGCTGATCTATCTCTCCCTCCATTCTCCTGCCTTCTCCCCATAACCTCTGACACCTGTACTAATCGAAAATGTATCTATCTCTGCCTTAAAAATATCCACTGACTTGGCCTCCACAACCTTCTGTGGCAAATAATTCCACAGATACACCACCCTCTGACTATATAAATTTCTCCTCATCAGCTTCCTAAAACAACATCCTTTAATTCTGAGGCTATGACCTCTAGTCCTAGACTCTTCCACTAGTGGAAACATTAAAGCTAATGTGAATTTGCGAGTTAAAATCATCATGATCTCATATAGCCAAGGGCAAGCAGTAAAATAAATGCTACCAGTCCCAAAGATACCCACACTCTCCATCACAGTGAAATGTCTCATATTTACTTTGATGTTTACTTGCACCTTTGCCAAGAAAATTTGTTTTTGAAAATGAACTTTTCAAGTTTCAGTATAATCATTTTGAATAACTATATAAAATGCTCTATATTGCCTGCCCTTTATAATTAACGGGCACTGTTTGTAATCAGTGGCTTTGGTATCTATATTCCAAACCTGTGTGCAGACGCCAGCCTTCTCCATCTCATTAAGTAGTCTCTGGACCCAAGAAAGCTACTGTATGTCGTAAGGATGCCATTGAGACCAGTAATTATCCCCTGGTACAACAATGCAGTTAAATCCATTTCTATAGTCTTTCCCCATCACCCTGTAATTTTGTTTTCTATCAACCTTACGGCTATGAGTTCAGGATCATAATAATTCTTTATTTTAAAAAAAACTTTTTCTCTCACGTATCCACATGTATCACATTAACATTATCTTCATAAACGTAAGAAAAATGATAATGAGTAGGTATCCCAGCATCAACACAATTTTGTAGCCAAAGTATTACTAAAATTAAAATTGGATGATTTGGCATAACAGCTACGTACTACACTAACTTTCTGTCAGATCACTTCATTAAATCTGTTCAGCATTATCTTCAGTTCCTACTTTACTTGTGCATTTAGCTTTCCCCAAAACAGATCATAGCTCTTCACCTCAACTATTTCTCGGGTGATGAATTCCATTTTCTAAACAATCTCAAAAAAATTGGTTCACCTGAATTGCTGATTTGGATTTATGATTTTAAAATATTTTTGGAATGCGTTTTGAAATGTGTACTCTCATAATTTTGAACTCTTTCTGCCCCCCACGTGCCATTCTGGAATTACTGGGCCATCCGCAGTCTGTACTATCTGTACTATCATACAATTAACTGAGAGCTTTAGAATTGGATTGTGTTCCCTCAACAAGTTAACCAAGCAAATGTTCAGATTGATCAAATGTCTATAATTACATCCCTGCTGTTCTAGCTGGACTTGTGCTTCTTTTACCGATGACATGTCTTCACTCTAACAACTGAGAAGACATAATTACCCTTTTTTTATCTTGTAGACGTTAATGTGCAAGGGATTAATTGCTTTTCCATATATCTATTCTGCTTTTGCTTGAGGCGTGTTTGTAATTTGGTCCACCAGTTCTGTACTTAGCACAGCCAAGCTTCGCTGCTTAAGTCCACAATGTGATCAAGTCTCATTTGAGTTACTTTCCACTTATTGATTTGGGTTGAAAATAGTGGTAACAGTTTACTACCAATAGAATGAAAGTAACATTAAAACCATTATTGAATGAACATTCAATTCCTTTTTATTAGTTCACTGGACATCACTGAGAATCCCAACATTTATTGGCCATTGTACCCAACAGCTTATGAGGTCATTTCTTACGCTGAATTATCATTAATCACTTTAGTTGTTTGTATTCACAATAAAAGGCCAGAGTGAGTAAGAGTGGTGGATTTCCTTCAGCAAAGAACATTTACAGAGCCAGATCATTTTTATAATCCGGTAGGTTTATGATTGCCTTTTCTAATGCAAGTTTTTTAATGCCAGATTTATATTCCCCACCTGCTATGCTGTGATTCAAACTGATATGTCCAGATCAATAGTTCAGGCCGCTGGATACTAATCCAGTAATTTAAATACTATACTTATTAAGGTGTGCACGGTGGCGCACGGTTGAGTTACAGTGCCAGAGACCAGTGTTCAATCCCGACTATGGGTGCTGTCTGTATGGAGTTTGTACGTTCACCCCAAGACCTGCATGGGTTTTCTCTGGGAGCTCCAGCTTTCTCTCACACTCCCACAAAGACGTACATGTTTGTAGGTTCATTGGTTTGATAAAATTGTAAATTGTCCCTAGTATAGGTAGTATAGTGTAGGAAAGAACTACAGATGCTGGTTTAAATCAAAGCTAGGCACAAAATGCTGGAGTAACTCAGCAGGGCAGGCAGCATCTCTGGAGAGAAGGAATGGGTGACGTTTAGGGTCGAGATCCTTCTTCAGACTGATCAGTCTGAAGAAGGGTCTCGACCAGAAACGTTACCCATTGGTAGAATAGTGTTAGTGTTTGGGGATCGCTCGTAGGTGTCGACTCAGTAGGCCAAAGGGCATGTTTCCGCATTGTATCTTGAAACTAAACTCAACCTCCAGACCCAATTCACCAACATTCTATGTCACAGTTTCCAAATAGTTCATTCACCATATTTTAACATTTCTGTTGAATCCAAGTTTTCTCAGGGCAGACATAAAGTCAGCTGAAAGACAAGGAGCAAACGTGCAGGCAAAGGGAAAAAAATCATATGAAACCTCTGGCTAAGGAAGAGAAACACCTGTGGAGCTTTATCAAATTAATGCTATCATTATTATGTGAAATATCTATGTAAGTTAAGTATGTACATGTGTTGAATGATGCTTGGTACTTCATGCTAACATGCTTTATTATTTTGCTAAATAAGTTTCCTTGTCATGTTAAATGTTGTGATCACTTGATAACCCCAAAGGACATTACGATTGCAAGGTGAATTTGAGTCACGCATGGCTGTGGAAAAGATTGAACACAACTTTAGCAAAGTAATTGACTGGGTTAATCTAAGCAAAGTGGTGGGAGATTGCATCCTTCATGTGGTCCGCCCTGTTTCGACGAATGCAATCAACCTGGCATGCATAATCAAATAAGATCAAATAGAACTAGTTGTCCTGCAACTTTCGGCTGTGCACGCCATACGCAAGAAGAAGATCTAAGGAAATGCTGCAGATATGGCACAGTGGTGCAGTGCTTAATGCTACTGCCTCTCAGCTCCTGGGATTTGCATTTAATTCTGATCTCCAGTGCTGTCCGTGCAGAATTGGCATAATCTCCCTTTCACCATGTCGGTTTCTGCCAGGTGTTCAACAGGTCAGGTATCATAGCGCCATAGAATTGTACAATGCAGAAACAGGCCCTTCAGCCCACCACTTTCATGTCAACCTTTTTGTCCATCAACATCAATCCCATTTGCCTGACTTAGGACCAGATCTTTCTGCATTTCCCATTGAAGTCCCTGTCTAAATGCATTTTAAATGTAGTAAATGTATCTGATTTCAGCATCTCCACTGGCAGTATGCTTCAAATATCAATCACTCTGTGTGTGTCCTTTGATTCCTTTTTAAACTCCTTCCTCTAATCTTAAACCTATGCTCTAATATTTTGGTATCCCTACCAAGGAGACAAGATTTTGACCATCTACTCAATATATGCCTCCCATAAACGTGTATATTTCTATGAAATCACCCCCAGTCTCCCTAGCTCCAGGCAAAAGAAGCCAAACCTTTCAATCTTTTACCATAAATAAAGACTTCGAATCTGGATTGAAGAAACTGCTTCAGTAAGAGGGTGGTGAATCTGTGGAATTATTTGCCACAGAAGACAGAGATACAATAGATATATTCTTGATTAGTACAGGTATCAGGTATTATAGGGAGAATGCAGGAGAATGGGGTTAGGGCAGAGAAATAGATCAGCCATGATTGAATGGCGGAGGAGCCTTGATAGGCCGAATGGACTAATCCTGTTTCAGATCTAAGATCCTGTCAGATCCAGGACCTTTGAGAACGACAAATTCCCTACCATCTACATGGTAAATGGTAGGGAATTGAGGAATGCTGTGGAACAGAGGGATCTTGGAATAACTGTGCATAGTTCCCTGAAGGTGGAATCGCATGTAGATAGGGTGGTAAAGAAAGCCTTTGGTGTGCTGGCCTTTATAAATCAGAGCATTGAATATAGGAGTAGGGAGGTAATGTTAAAATTGTACAAGGCATTGGTAAGACCAATTCTGGAGTATGGTGTACAATCAGGTATTATAGGGAGAATGCAGGAGAATGGGGTTAGGGCAGAGAAATAGATCAGCCATGATTGAATGGCGGAGGAGCCTTGATAGGCCGAATGGACTAATCCTGTTTCAGATCTAAGATCCTGTCAGATCCAAGACCTTTGAGAATGACAAATTCCCTACCATCTACATGGTAAATGGTAGGGAATTGAGGAATGCTGTGGAACAGAGGGATCTAGGAATAACTGTGCATAGTTCCCTGAAGGTGGAATCGCATGTAGATAGGGTGGTAAAGAAAGCCTTTGGTGTGCTGGCCTTTATAAATCAGAGCATTGAATATAGGAGTAGGGAGGTAATGTTAAAATTGTACAAGGCATTGGTAAGACCAATTCTGGAGTATGGTGTACAATCAGGTATTATAGGGAGAATGCAGGAGAATGGGGTTAGGGCAGAGAAATAGATCAGCCATGATTGAATGGCGGAGGAGCCTTGATAGGCCGAATGGACTAATCCTGTTTCAGATCTAAGATCCTGTCAGATCCAAGACCTTTGAGAATGACAAATTCCCTACCATCTACATGGTAAATGGTAGGGAATTGAGGAATGCTGTGGAACAGAGGGATCTAGGAATAACTGTGCATAGTTCCCTGAAGGTGGAATCGCATGTAGATAGGGTGGTAAAGAAAGCCTTTGGTGTGCTGGCCTTTATAAATCAGAGCATTGAATATAGGAGTAGGGAGGTAATGTTAAAATTATACAAGGCATTGGTAAGACCAATTCTGGAGTATGGTGTACAATTTTGGTCGCCTAGTTATAGGAAGGATGTCAACAAAATAGAGAGAGTACAGAGGAGATTTACTAGAATGTTGCCAGGGTTCCAGCAACTATTTTACAGAAGAAGGTTGAACAAGTTAGGTCTTTATTCTTTGGAGTGCAGAAGGTTAAGGGGGGACTTGATTGAGGTCTTTAAAATGATGAAAGGGATAGACAGAGTTAACGTGGATACGTTTTTCCCATTGAGGGTAGGGAAGATTCAAACAAGAGGGCATGACATGAGAATTAAGGGACAGAAGTTTCGGGGTAACGTGAGGGGGAACTTCTTTACTCAGAGGGTGGTGGCTGTGTGGAATGACCTTCCAGCAGAAGTGGTGGAGGCAGGATCGATTTTAACATTTAAGAGTAAAGTGGATAGGTATATGGACGTGAAGGGAATGGAGGGGTATGGTCTGAGTGCAGGTAGATGGGACTAGGGGAAAACAAATGGTCGGCACGGACTGGAAGGGCCGAGAGGGCCTGTTTCCATGCTGTAATTGTTATATGGTTATATGGTTATATGGACAGAAGACAGATTAGTTTTCACTTGTGGAGAAGGCCGAGGAAGGCTAGGGAAACAGAGGGAATATTTGTAAGAGGGTGAGACCAATTGGGTTAATGTCACAGGAAGAAGGACATAATTCTTCATTGTCTGTGTTAATTGTTGAGAATAACAGTATTATGGGACATGCACACTGGGCCAGACTATACTAATGGAGCTGATGGCTGTCCCAGGCTGTTTCATATACTACCGCTGTGCCACCATGCCAGCCTCAGCATGCAAGGGTGACCTTGTCAGGGCAAAATTCCATACACCATGTGGCAAACTTGCAGTCGAGAAATCCATTGAGAAACTGTTCGTCAAAACTATTAAGCCTTCTATTACCAAAACAATTTTGTATCTAATTTGCCAATCTACCCAGGATTCCAAGGGCTTTAATCTTCTGAACCAGCCTGCCATGTGGGACCTTGTCAAAAGCCTTGTTAAATTAAAAAATAGATAACTTCTACACATTCACTTCATTAATATTCTTAGTTATGCTCTAAAAAAAATCAATCAAATTTGTAGGACAGGATTCCCCACAAACAAAGCCATGTTGACTATCACAAATCAATATCTGCCTTTCCAAGGGTAAATAAGTTTGGTCTCTAAGTTCAATCAATAACTTGGGTGGCATGGTGAAGCAGCGGCAGAGTTGCTGGCTTACAGCGCGTGCAGTGCTGGAGACCTGTGTTCGACCCCGACTACAGGTGCTGCCCGTACGAAGTTTGTACGTTCTTCCCATGACCATGTGGGTTTTCTCTGAGATCTTCAGTTTCCTCCCTCACTGCAAAGACATACAGGTTTGTAGGTTAATTGGCTTGGTATAAATGTAAAATTGTCCCTAGCGTGCATAGGATGGTGTTAATGTATGGGGATCGTTGGTCAGTGTGGACTCGATGGGCCGAAGGGCCTGCTTCCACACTTTATAGGACTCACAGACCTGTAATTATCTTGATTATCCCACTATGCTTCTTGAATAAAGATAAATATCTCCTATCCACCAGTCATCTGGTACCTTATCAATGGCTAGCAAAGATGCAGAAATCTTTGTCATTCCCCCAGCAATTTCCTTCCTTTCTGCCCATGGCAACCTGGGATACATCTTATCTGGCCATGTGGATTTATCCATCTTTACTTATGCTAAGACATCGCACATTCCTCCTTCTATATGTTAACATACTCCAACATATCACCATCAATCTCACTAAATTCTCCACCTAACACATATTTTTGAATGCACGCGAGAAGTATTTATTTGTCTCCACTCACATCCCCTGGCTCCATGCACAGATTACCATTGGCTCCATGCACAGATTGCCAGTCTGATCCCTATGGAAACCTATTCTTTTTTGGCTATCCTCTTGTTTCTGATATACTTATAAAATAGGGCGGCATGGTGGCGCAGTGATAAAGTTGCTGAGTTACAGCGCTTACAGCGCCAGAGACGAAAGTTTGATCCCAACTATGGATACTGTCTGTACGGAGTTTGTACGTTCTCCCCATGCCCTCATGGGTTTTCTCTGAGATCTTCGGTTTCCTCCCACACTCCAAAGACGTACAGGTTTGTAGGTCAATTGGCGTGGGTTTGTATACTTGGTATAAGTGTAAATGTTCCCTAGTATGTGTAGGATAATGTTAATGAGCAATGATCATTGGTTGGCGCAGACCTGGTGGGTCGAAGGGCCTGTTCCGTGCTGTATCTCTAAACTAAAAAACTAAACTAAAATGCTTTGGAATTTTCTTTAATCATGTCTGCCAGTGATTTTTTCATTGTCTCTATGCCCTCCTAATTTATTTTCTAAGTATTTCTTCTTCAATTTCTAAACTCTGCAAGGAACTCTCCAAATTTCCGTCACCCATGCTTGTCATATGTTTCATGATTTTCTTCAATAAACCGTTGATAATCTTGCCATACTTGTCTTTCACCCTTATGGGAACAGGTTGAACCTGAACGCTGACCATCTCGCTTTTAAATGACTTGCACTTGTTTCATGTTGTTCTACCTGCAAGCAAATTCTCCCATTCTATTTTTGCCGGGTCCTGCCTCATGTTATTCAAATATAGTCTTTTTCACCTAAAATTTAGAACCTTAATTTCCAGATATCCTTATCCATTTCTATATAATGAAACTTATATAGAAATAATGATCATTATCCACAAAATGCTTCCCCACTGATACTACCACCACTTTCACAGCCTCATTTGCCAAGATTGGGCAGAGTGCAGCTCCAACTACACAATGAGGTTTGTCAATCTATGCATTGGCTAAAAAATAACTCCTCCTGATTCACTATCTATATTCCTCCAACTAAAAACAATCCCAGTCTATAGACTATTACTGCATGTTGTTATAAAACCTGCCTCAAATACCTCCTCTACCAGCTCATTCCATACACACACCACCCTCTCATGAGTGAAAACTAGGGATTACTTCTTGAAAAACTCTCCGCGAAAAAATGACCCGCTGAGTTACTCCACCACTTTGCGTCTATCTGCAAGTGGACTGATCTCTATTGTATTGGGAAGTTAAAATCCTCCCTAATCGTAGTCTATTACTCCTGCCCCTTCCTGTCAATTGTCTACATATCTGCTTCTTTATCTCTGGCTGATGATGAGGTGCCTGCAGTAAACCCCTAGCAAAGTGATTGCCCTTTCGTATTTCCAAGTTCTGATCATGTAGCAAAATTTGACGAGCCTTCCAGGACCTCCTCCCTGAGTACATGATCAATATGGAGATGTTTCTTCCTCAATTACCCCCCCTTATCATGCTTAACACTCTGCACTGTTGATCTGTACTTTTGCCCTTATTTTCCGCACATAGTGTATCTGTGAACTGGTGCATGAGAAACTTGTGCAGGTGCCAGTATAAATGTCCTCTGCATGCCAGTCAATTCAGGCTAATCTGTGAAAATAAAAATAATTCACTTATGTTAGGCTATTAAAAAGGGTTTTATTTCAGAGTATTATGTACTGCCTTCGCACAGAGTTTTGTGAACAGATAATGCAGTACATATAATTACAGGTATTATTTGGGACTCAACTTCACGTTTATTTAAGTGAGATAGACAACATTACAACATTATGTTGGAAGAAAATCAGCTTCATGGATGGATAATCCCAAATTAACTTTCATCAACCTATCCATGTTGTTAAGGCCAAACAATAGGACAAAAGCAATTTCCATCTTTGGGAGAGTTTTTCAAGCAGTACTCCTCTCTCAGTGGGCAGGCAGTTGAAAGATATTGCCATTTTACAGCCCTGAATTTGTAAGAATAGTAACATCATAATAGATTGCACAGCAGATTCAAAGTGTAGTTTGATTAGTACCGGTGTAGTTTGATTAGGACAGGTGTCAGGGGTTATGGGGAAACGGCAGGATAACGGGGTTAGGAGGAAGAAATAGATTGGCCATGATTGAATGGCAGAGTAGACTTGATGGGTTGAATGGCCTAATTTTGCCCTTATGACCTAAAACAGTTGTATTTAATGTCAGAGAAGGTAACAAACAAGCTTTATAATACCCGGGACACACCACAACCCCAACCCAATTTTATGTCCTGTTCTGAAATCTAGGTTCATGAGTGACAATGGAGTTGATAGAGGGAAATGTGAGTGGACTAAAACTCCAAAGTTTTAGTTCTGAGGCATTGATGCATGCTCTGCTTTGTTCTGTACCTTCCATACCCCAATTTTCCCCTCTCTGACTCTCAGTCTGATGAAGGGACACAACCAGAAAATGTACCTATACCTTTTCTCCAGAGATGCTGCCTGACCCAATGAGTTCAGCTTTTTGTGTCTATCTGCTCGTGGGACTGATCTCTATTGCTTGGTTTCTAAGCCAAAATGAAAACCTGCATGAATGCAAACATTTGAACATGTGAAGGATACTTCTGAAAGGTATGTTTTGCAGGGATACAAAATTACCAAGGAAACTGTGAAAGTTAATCCAGCATAGTGATTTATTTTAACTGTGGGAAGGAGAACATTTTCAAATTAGTTTTGCTTTACTTCGAGTCAGATGAGAGCCAATATTTCCTCCCAAAAATCAGCATGTTTGTATTAATCAAACAGGTTGCCTTCTTCAATAAGTTCAGGGAGGGATTTCTTACATGGTGTCACACTCTGAGCCCAGAATTTTCACTCATGAGAGGGTGGTGGGTGTATGGAATGAGCTGGTAGAGGAGGTATTTGAGGCAGGTTTTATAACAACATGCAAAAGACGCATGGACAGGTACATGGATTGGAAAGGTTTGGAGGGATATGGGGCGACTGTAGGCAAATGGGACAAGCTTAGATGGGATAACTAGTTGGCATTGATGAGTTGGGCAGAGGATCTGTTTCCATGCTGTATGACTCTATGATTCCGTGATTCTAATTTTAGTTTGGCCACTGAGAAAATGAGCCTTGTTCAATTAGCCCTCACTTGGCCTCATTAAACATTTTTTCACAAGAACCATTCCTTCCCACACCTGTCCTGCTCCCGATCTAGAGCTGTTATCATTTATTTTTGCCACTTCATAGATAAAAGTCATAGAGTCACACAGTTGCACAACATGGAAGCAGGCCTTTCGGCCCAACACACCCATGCTGACCAAGTTGCCTTCCTCACCTCGATCCATTTTCCTACATTTACCTAAACTGTCCTAGCCACGAATGTCATTTTGAAAAGGACATAAATCTTTTTTTTTTGTCTCCTTTATCCATCATCAGGCTTTAAATACAGTGAGCTTTTACACTCCATTGCATTATTTTATGACTTCTTTGTGAATTTAAGCAAATTATAACATATCATTTAATAGCAAGTAAGTACTAACTAGATTATTTCCCTGAAGAATTCCAAGAAAGACATGAGGCACAACACTATACTGGGAAAAGTTCTAATCCTTATTGATTTCCTTATCATAACTTAAACTTGGTAACACAACATTTAGGATTCTATAGAGCATGCAGCATCATGTAAGTACCTTGTAATATTAAATATTCAATATCATGAACTGAACACCAAGTAAATAGACACAGCTCTTCATTTTGGTTACCTTCCTCATATGATTTCAAGATTTCACTTAATTTGTCACTTTCTGAATCACATCTAAAATACATTTTTGGAAAAATCAACACACTATGTTCTGGGACCCATAGTTTCATTCACATGACTTGCATAATGATGATGAAGGTTAAATGAGGCAATTGAAAGAATACTATGGCCTCTCTTTAATCATCATCATCATCATTGGTGATCACTCAAAGTTGAGTATGATTGTCTAGGTGGTTCCTGTCTGTGGATCTTGAGATGGCTAAAGAGGCTGATCTTGGAGCCACAGAGTTTGGTATGTCCGTCCAGGTGGACATCTGTGTGTGACATATTTTAATATGGGGAGACTGATGCACGGACAGCCACCACATGATGTTTGACAGAGATAGACCCAGGTCCAATGGCTTGGGCTCTATGATGGTTGGGAGTTTCGCCCTGCTGCAGCCGTCTTCCGCCTTCTCTGCCGTTGCGGTCGACCTCCTGCTAGCCAGCCACCATAGTCCACCTGTTTCAGCATTGAGGTCATCATCTTGGGCCAGCCTTTGTCAGGATCCTCTTCCTCAACCTGCCCAGCATGGGTGACCCTACCAGCAGCATAGATCCAAACCATTTAGCTTTCCGGATCTTAGGCACACGCAAGCTTCTCCACCAGGACAAATTGGTGACCCTCGAATAAGGGTTTCTGTAATATCTAATCTATCACAATCTAATATCAACTTTATTCTTAAAGAACAGTACAAATCCAAAAGTTTATTTCACAAAGAAATCAGTCATTATTATGTTTCTATATTCTCCTGTTGCTCTGTTGGAATATAATATGGATACTTTATTTCTAATATTTACTTTAGTTTAGTTTAGTTTAGAGATACAGCACAGAAACAGGCTCTTCGGCCCATCGAGTCTGCACTGACCAGCGATCCCTGCACATTAACATTACCCTATACACATTAGAGACAATTTTACATTTATACATTTACTGTATACCAAGCCAAATAACTGCACGTCTTTGGAGTGTGGGAGGAAACTGAAGATCTCAGAGAAAACCAACACAGATCACGGGGCGAATGTACAAACTCCACACAGACAGGCACCCTTAGTCGGGATCAAACTCGGGACTCTGGCGCTGTCGGGCAGTAGCTCTACCACTATGGTTGAGCTACTGCCTGACAATAGATGGTTGGTTCATTAGGCCTCTCCCACTCTCCTATCATCTATAATAATTAATTTACTTCTCAGATGTCCCATTGGTCTTGCTTTAATCTCCAAATTGTCATCTTCCCCTTTTGGGAGGAACCACTACTAATGGTCTCCTCTCACACCATACTCAGCCACACCACCCCAACTCCTTCCAATCTCCCTCAACTCACCACCCTTGTTAAAGGGAGCAAAATAATAGGAAAAGTAACAAATGTTATTTTTATTAAACATGTGACCATCAAGGTAAGTAAAGGTCATGGAAGGGTGGATTTCTCTCACAATTAAAGCCAATGTCTTCCCTGATTCTGGCATATTCATCTTCTCTTATTTTCCCCAGTACTCTTACATTGCGACACAGTTGCATTCTTCAGATTCGTCTTGTGGTATGAGACTGTAACAGCCAGTCTATGGGTAAGAGATTTGACCAGTAGCTGCTAATGCGGTGATCAATATAGACAAAAAATCTTAATTATTCTCCTTAATGCTAATCAAATTATTGACAGGCAATTGATTATATTAACCCAGATTACTGAGGTGAAATTCAATCAATATAGAACATTTTAAATAAAATGTGTTATTCATTTGACAAGTTAAATCATCTTCATTTTGGACAGTTTTCCATTATGAAGTCTACCACAATTCATTCCTGCAAACAACCTTCTACAATCATCTGTTTAATTGCTGATGAAACTTTGCTAATCTTTTCCTGTACGTTTTTGACTGGTGTAATCAATCTGGTTGTAAAGATGAGCGTAAATGTTGTTTAGTTTAGTTTAGAGATACAGGACAGAAACAGGACCCACCAAGGACGTGCTGACCAGCGATCCCCACGCACTAGCACTATCCTACGCACTAGGGACAAATTACAATCTTTACCAAAGCCAATTAGTCGACAAAACCTGTACGTCTTTGGAGTGTGGGAGGAAACTGGAGCACCCGGAGAAAACCCACGCAGTCACGGGAAAAATGTACGAACTCCATACAGACAGCACCCGTAGTCAGGATCAAACCTGGGTCACTGGCAGTGTAATGCCACAACTCTACCACTGCGCCACCATGCCACCCCTATAAATGTGTTAGATACTTGCACGGTCACCGATCTAAGAGGCTGCAGGATACGTGCAAAGCAGTTTCAATATCTGGGGAAGGGAACAAGGCCAATTGATTTAGGTCCATTGCACCAGATCTGAGCTATGCTACTTTTGGTATATGAGGACTTTGGTGAGCTTCAAACTGTAATAGGAGATGCCATCCACTGCTTCATGTACTGTTGGTGCACATGTGTCATAAAACTGTCAATTCAGCAGCAGATTGTACAGATCCATTTATACCCCCCAGACATTGTAGTGATGAAAAGAGCATGGTTGATGATGATGCACAATGGTGTGTAAAACTTTCTATTCAGACATGAGGAAGAAGATGACAATTTTCTTGTGATAGAGTCATACAGTGATACAGTGTGGAAACAGGCCCTTCCACTACACTAGTTTCACCTGCCTGTGTTTGGTCCATATCCCTCCAAACTTGTCCTATCCATGTATCTGTCTAACTGTTTCTTAAACATTGGGATAGTCCCAGCCTCAACTACCTCCTCTGGCAGCTGGTTCCATACATCCACCACCTTTTGTGTGAAAAAGTTACCCCTCAGATTCCTATTAAATATTTTCCCCTTCACCTTGAACCCATGTCCTCTGATCCTCAATGCCCCTACTCTGGGCAAGAGACTCTGTGCATCTGATCTTCCCAGTTATGTCATCAAACTGCTAACCTAGCAATCCTAATGGTCTTATCAGTAAGAAAAGAAGTGACAACATTTAAAGTGAGCCTTATGGGTGCCTGAACAACCCAGCAATAGGAGCATTAGTGGGCAATATTGATCTTAATAAAGGGGAATATTGCAGGAAAATGCAAATAACTTGGAACTATGGTGGAGATTATATTGTGCACTCTGTAATTCACATGGAGAACAAGGGCAACCGTTAAAAGATTTATAAATATATTACTTCAATTGCAAAACGTCACCAAAAATCACAATCACAGAACAGACACCCATCTCATGGGTGAACTCAAAAGACATGTGCAAGGGTGTCAAAATACTTTTACATAATTGTAATCAAGAGAATGGGTGGACATTTAGGAAGGAACTGCTGATGCTGGTTTTAAACTGAAGATAGACACAAAATGCTGGAGTAACTCAGCGGGACAGGCAGCATCTCTGGAGAAAAGGAATGGGTGACGTTTCGGGTCGAGACTCTGCTTTAGACAGATCAGCGTTCAGTCTGAAGAAGGGATTCAACCCGAAACGTCACCTGTTCCTTCTCTCCAGAGATGCTGCCTGTCCAGCTGAGTTACTCTAACATTTAGTGTGTAGCATGGGTTGATGTGTTGGAGCTGTCAACCAATGAATAGGTTTGACCTGCACTGAACTCCAATCCATTTAATAGTTCACACTTGAGATGTCAATATTCACCTGACTTACTGTGGTTACAAAATCAACAATTCCAAAGATGTCCAGCTATTTCATGCATATCCACTGGGACTGACACCAACTTCATGATGTTAAAGATATTTCATTGTTAGGTCATTGCAGTTGACGAATTTGAAGGCCCTGCAATTTGCGTTTTCTAACTCGGTAACAGTAAGCTTCCAATACAATCCCAGAGGTTAGCACATAAAATATAGAACAATAGCTCGGGAAGAGGCCCTTCAGGCAACTAGGTATAGACCATGGTACCAATTTAAATTAATCTCATCATCCTGCACCTTCCATCTTATGCCTGGTCACATGCGTGTCTAAATGTCTCTTAAATATTTTTATCAGATCTTTTTCCACCACCTCCCAAGGCAGCACATTCCAGGACCTACTAGAATCTGTGTAAAAAAAAACCTTGCCTCACAAATTCTCTTTTAAACTTTCCTCTTCGCATCTTAAATCTGTGTCTTCGAGTATTTGACATTTCTTCCTGGGGAAATAAGACTCTAATATCTACCCTATCTACACCTCCTAACCCCTTATAATTTTACACACTTCTATCAGGTTGCCCGTTAGCCTCCAATGCTTCAGAGAAAACTATCTGAGTTTATTCAACTTCTTCTGGTAGCTAATAATTTCAAATCCAGGCCACATTCTGGTCAATTTTATCTGCACCCATTTCAAAACTTTCAAATTTCCTCCTGTAATGCGGTGCCAGAACATTATGAAATGGGAATACAAGTAAGTGCAGATAATGGAATCTCAAGCAAATGATAACGTGCTGGAGGAACTCAGAAGGTCATGCACCATCTGTACAGGGAATGGATAGATAAGGTTTCCGAATTGAATCCTTCTTCAGACTGATTGTAATGAAGAGGGTGGAGAACTGGAAAAGAGATATCATGCAATTTACTGTAAACTTTCCTCCCACTTTTGACCTTCTTATGTACAACATTTCACATTTCATCTGTCATTTCTCTGTCCATATTTCCAGCTGTTTGATATCTTGCTGTATCATTTGATAAGCTTCCTCAAGTGTTTAATGATAATTTTCACAATGAACATCAACTGAGGGTTGAGAATATGAGATATAGTCACATGAGTATTGCATAAACCTCCACAGAAATTCTGTTCTATAAAAAAAATGTGGATACATGTATACATGAAAATAATTTACTAGCAAATTCCATCAACATCACACAATGCAGCTAGGTACTAGGTCTTAACACAGATGTTGTGGGTACAGGAACCTGAGAACTGTTACATTTAGGTTCAAGAGCAGCTTTTTCCCATCAACCATTAGGTTATTGATCCACTCTAACCAAAGCCCCACCCTCAGCATCGGACCTTTATGGAGTCTGATAAGGGTAACACCTCATACGTTGGCTTGCATCGGTGTGGTCTGGTTACAGAATTTAGTATACTTGATCATTTCTTGCTTTATTGTTTACTCTGTATTCATCTGCTGTGTTGTTGCATTAATGTGCCCGTAAAAGCCGCAGCAAATAATTTTAGTTTAATTTTGAAATACAACACGGAAACAGGCCCTTCGGTTCACCGAGTCCGTGCCGACCAGCGATCCCCATTACACTATCACATAGTACACATCAGGGAACATTAACATTTTTGCTTACTGAAGCCAAGTAACCTACAAACCTGTACGTCTTTGGAGTGTAAGAGGGAACCAGAGAACCCAGAGAAAACCCGCACTGTCATGGTGAGAAGGAAGAAACTTCGTACAGACAGCGCCCTAGGTTAGGATCATGTAAGGCAGCAATTCTACCGCTGTGCCACTGTGTCGCCCAGAAATCCATTTTTTACAATCCTGGTGCATATGACGATTTAACACTCTTGACTGGCTTGACAGTTGCTAGGGAGAGCTCAGGAGACAAAGCCCTTGCTGGGCCCAGGAAGTAATGTGCTCTTTCTTCAGTATAATATCCAACTACTTTCTAATTTTTCCAGAGTTGTCAAGGGTCAAGAGAGCTTTATTGTCGTTTGTCCTAAAATGGAACAATGACATTATTTCTTGCAACAGCACAACAGATTTGTTAATATAGTACTTTGTAAACACGATAATAAATGACAACAATAAAGTTTATATATTTATATTATATAAATATAAACAAAGAATTGTGCAATAATAATAATAATGGAGAGAGCTGTGGACCATGGGATCAAATAAGTTGAGCTTCATTATCAGAGCCACATATGACGTCCTCCCCTCTCCCATAAACCTAAATCTTTGGCTGGGAGAGGATCCAGCCTGCCCCCTGTGTGCAGTTCCAGCAAACCTCAAGCACATCCTGGTTGGTTGTAATACCAGCCTAACACAAGGCAGATACACCTGGCGACACAACTAGGTGCTGAGGTGTTTGGTAGCTGAACTCGAGTGCAAGAGAGTTACCACCAACGCCATGCCTATCAATGCCCAGATAACATTCCCGCAAATACAATCCTTCATTCGGGAAGGAGAGAAACGGAGGACTAACCCCTCGCCTCTCAACTCATACCCACTGAATGCAGCCAGGGACTGGGAAATGCGTGTTGACCTAGGCCAGAGGCTTTTGTTCCCAGTTGAAATCACAGTTACCAACCTGCGACCAGACCTCGTTCTCTGGTGCAACTCCTGTCGCCGTGTTTTCATCATTGAGCTGACGGTCCCATGGGAGGAGGCTGTGGACGAGGCTTATGAAAGGAAAAAGCTTTGATATTCAAACCTTGCAGAGGCAGAGGAGAGAGGTTGGAGGGTAAGGGTGTGTCCAGTGGAGGTGGGGTGCAGGGACTTTGTAGCCAGTTCCACCGCAAGGCTCCTGAGGGAAATAGGAGTCAAAGGGCAGGCACAAAGGAGGGCAATAAAAGAACTTGCCAATGCCGCCGAATGGAGCAGCCACTGGCTGTGGCTGAAGAGGAAATGCTGTCTGGGCTGCCTCATGACCATCTAGAGGCTAGAAATATGACACACACCCAGGTCTGATCAATCTGCGGTGGGCCTGCCTTGACTGAGGTTATCTTGTGATAAAAGGCCGAAACACCGAGTGACGTTGAGGTACACAACTGAAGATGTGTCTGATTGTTAGCAAAATTCACCTGCTGGTCATATCCAAGAATGTCAATTGTAGTGAAATCTTAGGGATTGTAACATCCAGTCCTACTAATCAATCCAAACGCAAAAACAATGCCCCCCAAGTCTATGTAAGTCAGGAGCTTATTTATAGGATGTAATATTGAATAGCTTGATAGCTGTATGGTATGGAAGAACCTGCTCCAGAACTTGGACCTAATGGATTTCCGGCACTTGTATCTTCATCTTCCTGATTGAAGGAGTGATATGAGAGTGTGGCCAGAGTGGTGTGATGATGCTGCCTGCCTTTTTAAGGCAGCGATACCTATAGATCCCTTTGATGGTGAAGAGGTCAATACCCGTGATGGACTGGGAAGTGTTCACCCCCTTTTGCAATCTACTTCATTCCAGGTTGTTCGAGTTGCCATACTAGGCTGTGATTCAATCAGTAAACGGTACGCTTGTCGAAGTTCAAGAGAGTATTGGTTGACGCTCTGAATCTCCCCAATCTTTTAAGGAAGTAGAGGCATTGATGTGCTTTCTTTATGATTGCCTAAATGTGCTGAATATCAGTAAAGAAAGGAAGATGGAATGATTAGGTTCAGAGCTCAAATATCACAGGATCGATCTGGGATATTTGCCGGTTCCTCTATTCTATTTGTTTATTGGCATGATTGTGCTACCACAATTCAGTGCCAACTCTCTCAATGTACATTCCATGAATTAAAAAAGTCCAGAAATAGCAACGGAGTGGAAGGAATCCACAGTTCTAGCATTTCTCAATCAGGCTGATTACTCAAAAGTATAACAATCTATAGGCACAAAATGCTGGTGTAGCTCAGCAGGACAGGCAGCATCTCTGGAGAGAAGGAATGGGTGACGTTTTGGGTCGAGACCATTCTTCAGACTGAGAGTCGGGAAACAATGGCCTGTTTCCTTTATCATTATTACTTTTCTACATATCTATCATTCATTTGTTCTATATCTCTCTACATCACCATCTATATCTCTCGTTTCCCTTTTGACCAACTCTCAGTCTGAAGAGATGGCTATCTTCAGTTTAAACCAGCATCTGCAGTTCTCTCTCTATCCCTCCCCCACCCAAGTTGCATCCTCTCTCTCTATCCCTCCTACACCCAAGTCACGCCAGCTTCTCATTTTCACCCAACAAACAGCTAACAATGGTTTGTTTCCTATATCATCATTACTTTTTTGCAGATCTTTCATTCATTGTTCTTTATCTCTCTACATCATCTTCTATATCTCTCATTTCCCTTTCTCATGACTTTCTGTCTGAAGAACGGTCTCGACCCGAAACGTCACCCATTCCTTCTCTCCAGAGATGCCACCTGTCCCGCTGAGTTACACTGGCATTTTGTGTCTATCTTTGGTTCAAACCAGCATCTGCAGTTCCTTCCTACACATTTCATCTGCAGTTCTTCCTACATATAACAATCTCAGAATCCTTGCTCAGAACCTGCCTGAAGCTGGTGGCATGGCAATGCTTCATCCTTTCATCACAAGAAGCAAGGAAGTTATAACATGAGAAAAACTACATTGAGCAATTGCTGTCACTAACAAGCCATGTAGAAATTGCCTTTCATTACAAATTAGAGCATCATGCATTTGTATCTCATTTCATTTTGATGGCGCAAGGTGGAAAGCATTGCTGTAGAAACTATGCAAGAGCCTCAGCTATCTAACCTCATCACTCTCATTACATGCAGACTGCAAATTGTGCAGCCACACAGCAGACAAAACCAGGTGGAAATTGAATAATGAAATCCATGATGAGGTTGCCTAAATTTATCTGTGCGGATGATAGAGTACTTACAAAGGAATCATCCTCCCTTCAAGGTGGGTGAAACGACGTTTGAAGGAGATGAACATATACTGGAGAGTTATTTAAAAAATGGATGCTTGAAGCCCAATCCAGTTATGATGTTGTTGTCACATTGAAGCATAGAAAGTAGGTGCAGGAGTAGGCCATTCGGCCCTTCGAGCCAGCACCGCCATTCTATGTGATCATGGCTGATCAACCAAAATTAGTACCCCGTTCCAGCTTTCTGCCCATATCCCTTGATTCAGTTAACCCTAAGAGCTATGCTGCATTCTCAACCATTCTAAATAGAAACTGTTCTCTTGTACCTGCCCAATTGTGCTGGGTGCCTCTCCACATGCAAACTACTTTAATTCTTCCTCTTAGCAAGGCACAATTCCAGACACAAGCCAGTGTTTCCATGTGTAAGATAAAATGTCAACTCCAGTTCTGCATTGTTGTCCACTTTTCGCCTGGTGATCTTTTCCTGAATCCATTGATTCCTTAACCCTAAGAGCTAAATCTACAAACCAGCTCCAAGACCATTCGATTTTTAGCAGGCAATCGTTCTTCATTGAACTAATTCTAAACCAAAGAACCCTGGAGTTGTATTGGGTTAGATGCATAGCTGTCACCAACAGAAACACCCGCAATTTCCAAGAGGAATGTCAGACAGAAGTTAGCATGAACAATATGGGAAAATGATGCTCAATTTCACTGGGGTTTGATACTGCTGATGATCAGGGGAAGGCTAGTCACCAGTCTAGTAATTCACTTGGCAGGGTACAATGGCCACATGTGCCAATGTGCCAACTGTGCAACACCAAACTAGAAGAAAAATGATTTTATCCAAAACTCTTTCATTCATCTATTGGTTAGTCTTGTGCATGTTAGTGTTGGAACGCGTAACATTAATTGACTTTTCACATTGTCAACAAACTGACAAAAACATGACAAATCAGGCAGCTTTTGGAGCCTGCTGAGAATGTCATTTTACGTTAGTAACAAAAGTAGAAAGCATTCATCCATTAGCGTTCTTCTTAATTGATTCCAAACTTATTAGCATATCTCATAATAGATTATTAAAAGCCATGTTATTCCATCTGTGGAATTGAATTACTGTCCACCAAAAGCAGATGTAGGAACTGAAGGTAACTCACACTCTCCTGGCTGAGAGAGGTGGGAGGTGCTCATTCTTCCACTGAATTAAAAGATAATATTTTCTCCTATTCCTGGGATAGGTTCGGAGAATTAACAAAGGCAGACCCAAAATCATGAGCTTAGAAATGTTATCGTGCTGCACAATGTGTCTAAAAGGACACAAAGTGCTGGGGTAACTCAGGACATGACGTTTCAGGCCGAGACCCTCCTTCAGGCTGATTGTAGTGGGTGAGAAAAAAGCTGGAAAAGGGAAGAGGCAGGAACAGAGCGTGGCAGGTGGACACAGGCAAAGGGGGAATTTAGATAGGCAGATGGTTGGAACAAAGGCCAGAGATAAGAGCAGAAGGTGTGAGACAGTTTTGAAGAGTTTCGGATTGTGAAGCTAGAAAAGGGAAAGTAGCAGGAGGGGGAATGGGGGTAGTGGAGGGAAAAAATAGGTGGGGGTCCGGGTGGGACACAGGGGTGGGAAGGGGGGGAAATAAATAAGGGGGAGGGTCATTCAAAAATATGGTATTGCCTCTGATCAGAGATGCACGAAGCACCTGAAAAGATCCAGTGGTTTGCAAATACTGTGCAAGGCACTACCATAAATTTCATTGACATACCCATGGCCTGAATCAGATATGTGCCTCTCACGCAGAAACAAGACTTCACAATTAATGTGGGGTTTTCTTTGGTGAAATATGAAGAATCTGCAGATAGGTCTCAGCTTCTGGAGTCCAGCACATGAAACCAGACTAATAGGCCGTTTGAACCCCTCACCAACATACCTTAGCTTCATTCTGGCCACCCTGGTGACACCCTTGTGACTGTGACTTTCCTAATGAGTGATAGCAACCCTCCCAGATGTCCAGCTCATCCTTTAGTTTAGTTTAGTGTCACATGTACCGAGGTCCAGTGAAAAGCGCTCTTTGTTGTATGCTATCCAGTCAGCAGAAAGGCTGTACATGATTAATATCAAGCTGCCCCCAGTGTACAGTTACAGGATAAAGGGGATTACATTTAGTGCCAAATCCAAGTTTCCATGAAGTCTGATTAAAGATCGGCTGAGAATCTCCCATGAGGCAGATGGTAGGTCAGGATTGCTCTCTGGTTGGTGATAGGATGGTTCAATTGCCTGTTAACAGGGCAGAAGCTGTTCCTTAATCTAGAGGTTTTTATTTTCACACTTCTGTATCCCTTGCCTGATGAGAGAGGGGAGAAGAGGGCGTGTACAGGTGAGACTTGTGTTCGATTATGTTGTTGGCCTTGCCGAGGCAGCGTGAAGTGTAGATGGAGTACATGGAATGGAGGCTGGTTTAAAAGTCACTTTGACCATCTACCTAATTTGCTTCTCCCCTCTACATCATAGTTCACTTTGTCTTGCCCTCGTGTTGGTACTATGCAAAGCCTGTTTTATTGAATATGAGTACTTAGGCTATGCAGCAGGGTTTGCAGGCACCGTTGATTGTTCTGCCTTGCACTGTCTCACTGAATCTTCCAAGTTGATATTGAGTGGCAAATGGGGAGATTGGATTATGGTATGTAGACCCTCCAGTTGTGCTGATGTTTGGAATGCAGGTTTGGATCATCTATTTACCTCCAATCTTCCTTTAGATTAGTTTAGTTTAGAGATACAGCGTGGAAACAGACCGCTGGGCCCACTGAGCCCGCACCGACCAGCAATCCCTGCCAATTAACGCTACCCTACACGCACTAGGGACACTTTTTTTAAAAATACATTTATACCAATTAACCTAGAGACCTGTTCGTCTTTGGCGTATGGGAGGAAACCGAAGATCTCGGAACAAACCCACGCAGGTCACGTGGAGAGTGCACAAACTCCGTACAGGCAGCATCCGTAGTCAGGATCGAACCCGGGTCTCTGGCGCTGTAAGACAGTAGCTCTACCGCTAAGTCATCGTGCCACCTCAAACTCTTTGCCAATATATTGGATGTCACAGCTCATGTACCCAATTGGAATCAAAGAGTTATAACCTGGCTATGTCAGCTGCGCTGTGTTACCTCTGACCAGAAGTTTCATGGTCAAGTCCCACCACTGTGATTTGAACACAAAAAAATCTAGGTTGGCATTCTAATGTATTGGTCTGGACTGGAGCATAGTGTAGTAAGCTGCCATCTTTCAGAAGAGAGGTTAAACCCAGGCTGCGCTGGATAACGGACAACAAACCAAACATGAGAAGCGTTGCAGCTGGTTGAACAGCAGTAGTGCTCCTTTTGTAATTCCTGTGAAAAGCAGTAATTAAATATACCGTAGAGGCACAAAGAAAACTTAGCAAAGATATAGCTAGCAATAGACTGGAAGGAGGAACAGCAGGGTTGTGCAAATTACAGTACTCGTATCAAGGAACAGGTGGTGGTGCCCCTGACATGAAACAGCTCACTCTTCACGACGAAGCTTTCACAAATCATTTGGGAAGGAAACTGGGAGATCTTGGAATTGTCAAAGATAATGCAAGGGAGGAAAGCTGGTGCTATAGGCACGGCATACCCGATTAGCTTATTATGTTATGCATGCGAGCGTAGTGCACATGTTGTGAAAAGTACCTCCAGTGAAAATGATTTTAGAATTCATGTGGATAGATGAATCTCAATTGCGGGTAATCTGTTTATTCTGCTGTTTCGCTGATGAGAACAAGTTGGTCTACTGTTCGATTTGTGTTCAACTTCACATTGTTTTTCAGTGCAATAAAAATCCATTATATCATTGCCGTTAAATCGCTGTCCTGTAAGTGACCTCAGCTGGCAATTCGCAGCGGTGATGCAAAGCAGCTTTTATTTTTGGTGCTCTCACTTGTTCTGCACATAACTCATCCCAGCAAGTGAAACGGTTTCAGTTTTACCATGCTGTCAGAAGAGACGCGGTGACTTTTTCGCTGCTCGTACATTTGGCAGATGGCGGGGCTGTGCAGGCGAGGTTGAGAAAGAACTGCTGCTGAAATTGCAGGCAACTTGCTTCAGTCATAAATTACTTTCACATTCGACTTCAGCTGTGAAATACTGAATAATTCTGTCATTAATGACCTTTACAAAAGGATTTCTCAGCAACCTAAATATCGGTCCTTTCACGTTTAGCTAGCTTTTTTTATTCCACTTTCAGAGAGCGAGATTTCTCAGACACATTAGTCCACTCACCATATATGATAAAAGGAATCATTCCTTTGACTTTCTTACCTGCCTCTTTAGATTCCACTGTAACATACAATATATCTTTGAGTAAGGTAGGGTTCTCCCTATTTTTCACTGAGAACAATGGACTATTTTTGTTTGTATAGAGCTTCCTACAGACACCTGAAACGTGCACCGCGTATATATTTCTATATTGTGTTTGTATTATGTCTTTATTTTATCACTAATAATTCAGACATGTTCGTTCAATGCGTGCTTATTGCCCCACGGTCCCATATTGATTCTAAGTGTGCATTGGGACCGGTTCAAATATTAAATAAATCTTGTTTGAGCCCCAAAGCTGAATTGTCTCGATTTATCAAGGGCTCGTACTGTATATGCACCCATCAAACTGTGTTCCATAATTGATTGAGACCCACCAGTGAATCAGAACATTTTTAGTAAAGTATCTTCAAGTATATTTTTAGTTTAGAGAAACAGCGAGAAAACAGGCCATTCGGCCCTCTGAGTCCGTGCCGACCTATGAGTCCCAGACACTACACACACAAGGGACAATTTTACAATTATACCAAGCCAAATAACCTACAAGCCTGTACGTCTTTGGAGTGTAGGATGAGACCGGAGCCCCTGGAGAAAGCCCACGCAGGTCACGAGGAGAACGTACTAACTCTGTGCAGACTGCACCCGTAGTCAGGATCAAACCTGGTTTTCTGGCGCTGTAAGGCAGCAACTCTAGCTATGCGACACAGTGTTTTTTGAATAAGAAACCCTTGATGCTCTTAAGCTTTTGGCACCAATCTGAACAACCTTATTCCAGGAAATGGTATTGTGGTGGAAGGGTGGTGCAAAGTTGGACAATGAGCTCTTAGAATAATGGGAGGAAATTCCATGATCATAACTGTACATTTTAGTCAGAACAGAAGTTGCACATTTTCTGATAACGTCAATGTCATGAATTACACTTTTTCATTAAGGAGTTAGTGAGACTGATAGCGGAAATTTCAAATTATGTCTGGACTATCGACTTAAAACAGTGGAATAATCAATTTGGTCCATTCGGTCTGCTCTAATGTTTAACACAATCATTGCTGATTTGCCACATTATATCCCCTATTTCTGCCTTCCCCATAAGTTTGTTAGCATTAAAATATATATATCTATCTCCTTCTTGAACATATTTGATGACATATAAGAAGGACCTTCAAATGCTGGTTTAAACCTAAGATGGACACAAAAAGCTGGCGTAACTCAGCGAGACAGGCAACATGTCTGTCGGGAAGGAATGGGTGATGTTTTGGGTCAAGACCCTTCTTCAGACGAAGGGTCGCGACCCGAAACCTCACCCATTCCTTCTCTCCAGAGATGCTGCCTGTCCCGCTGAGTTACTCCAGCTTTTTATGTCCATACTCAATGACTTGTTAGTCCACCCAGACCCCACCCTCCCTCCCCCTCCCCCTATGCAGACCGATTGACTTTGATGGTAATTAATCCTACAGGATCACCACTGTTTCGTGTGATGTCATTTCTCTTGATCTCGATGCGAAATGACATACCCGATAGCCCAAGGCTGTGAACACTTGGTTATTGCCTTTGATAACGTATTTCACCTTTCTCGTTTTTGAGACTAGTTAGAAGTTTATAGCTACAGTCTGAATTTGAAATGAACACAGAATTATTGCTCTATGAAGTTCCCAGTAGACAGAAAAGGTGATTTGTAATAGGAAAACAATTCCAAACGTGTTAATCTATAACAATTTGATAAAGAAAATCAGTAGAAAACAGTTCTTATATTATATACTCCAGGAAATATCTTTGCAGTAATCCTTTGAAAATATTCTGCCATTTTTTTTAAGAATAAGCACGTTTGATGGTTGTAAAGCCTTCAAGCCATCATGCCAGTGCCTTTACCTTTTTCAATTATTATGTTCTGAGCTCTCCCACTTCAGCTGTGATTGTTTTTATTTTCTGAAATCTACGCATTCAGTTATTTTGCATTAATTAGCCATACCTTTGAATAATGTCTCAAGATGCAGTACTTGAGGGCCACTGTTACCATGGAGAAACTGGTTAGTTACGTTTTTGTACGAGGTTTCACTTGGGGATGCAGATTGTGTCAAATACTGACGGTATATTGCATGAATGGGCCTTCATTTTCTTGACAAATGGGCCTTCATAAATGGGCCTTTAATTTATTTTTTTTAACAAAACAATATACATATTTTGTGGGTCGGAATGTTTCGTTTTTGACTGGTTTTTCAAAGGATTAATTTTAGGAAATGAACAAACAGAATTTCATAGTGTATGTTTTCCTGGAATCCTAGGCATTATATATATATTAATATATCTATTCAAACATTCATTTTAAATTCTTCTTCTCTTATTCCTCCAAAGGAATTGGAGTCATAGGGGCATAGAGCGTGGAGACAGGACCTTCGGCCCAATTTGCCCACACCGACCAACATGTCCCATTTCCACTATTCCGACCTGCCAGCATTTGGCCCATATCCTTCTAACCCTGTCCTATACATGTACCTGTCTAAGTGTTTCTTAAATGTTGCAATAATAATTCTACCAGGAAATCATCTACCTCTGCTCTTGCTCAGCGTATTCCCTATTAATTCAAAGCAATACACTTAATATGCCTTACGATGCATGGCTCTGACCTAGTTAGCATGAACAATATGGGAAAATGATGCTCAATTTCACTGGGGTTTGATACTGCTGATGATCATGCAAGAGAGGAAAGCTAGTCACCAGTCTAGTAATTCACTTGGCAGGGTACAATGGCCACATGTGCCAATGTGCCAACTGTGCAACACCAAACTAGAAGAAAAATGATTTTATCCAAAACTCTTTCATTCATCTTTTGGTTAGTCTTGTGCATGTTAGTGTTGGAACGCATAACATTAATTGACTTTTCACATTGTCAACAAACTGACAAAAACATGACAAATCAGGCAGCTTTTGGAGCCTGCTGAGAATGTCATTTTACGTTAGTAACAAAAGTAGAAAGCATTCATCCATTAGCGTTCTTCTTAATTGATTCCAAACTTATTAGCATATCTCATAATAGATTATTAAAAGCCACGTTATTCCATCTGTGGAATTGAATTACTGTCCACCAAAAGCAGATGTAGGAACTGAAGGTAACTCACACTCTCCTGGCTGAGAGAGGTGGGAGGTGCTCATTCTTCCACTGAATTAAATGATAATATTTTCTCCTATTCCTGGGATAGGTTCGGAGAATTAACAAATGCAGACTCAAAATCATGAGATTAGAAATGTTATCATGCTGCACAATGTGTCTAAAAGGACACAAAGTGCTGGGGTAACTCAGAACATGGATAGGTGACGTGTCGGGCCGAGACCCATCTTCAGGCTGATTGTAGTGGGTGTGAAAAAAGCTGGAAAAGGGAAGAGGCAGGACACAGCATGGCAGGCGGACACAGGCAAAGGGGAATTTAGATAGGCAGATGGTTGGAAACAAAGGCCAGAGATAAGAGCAGAAGGTGTGAGATAGTTTTGAAGAGTTTCGGATTGTGAAGCTAGAAAAGGGAAAGTAGCAGGAGGGGGGAATGGGGGTAGTGGAGGGAAGAAATAGGTGGGGGTCCGGGTGGGACACAGGGGTGGGAAGAGGGGGAAATAAATAAGGGGGATTGGAGAGGGGGGGGGGGGGGGGAAATTCTCCTCTGTAATTCTACCAGGATATCATCATCCTCTGCTCTTGCTCAGCTTATTCCCTATTAATTCAAAGCAATACACTTAATATGCCTTACGATGCATGGCTCTGACCTTTGTAATTCCTATGATCTTCAGGTCTGATCTGCAAACGTGTCCTGGTGCTCAGAATACTTGAACATGCTTTTTACCTTGTTTAAATATTGAAATCAAATACCAAGAATATTCCAAAGGCCTTACTGCCAAACAAAAAAAAGGTAATGTAATTTAAATTACAAGTTCAAGATTAACTTAACTAGCACTTTTAACCTCTTGGGTGGCGGTGTAAGTTGAGTCCACGCGAGGAGATTGAAGTCAGTGATCATGTGGATACACAACTCTCTTGCATTAAAATGTGCTAAGGTGTCAAAAATATCAGGATGCATGTGCAAGGCACTCCTTCCAAGTAGAAACACAACAATTCACAATTGCAGGGTACACAAAAAGCTGGAGAAACTCAGCGGGTGCAGCAGCATCTAAGGAGCGAAGGAGATAGGGGACGTTTCGGGTCGGGACCCTTCTCTCGACCCGAAACGTCGCCTATCTCCTTCGCTCCTTAGATGCTGCTGCACCCGCTGAGTTTCTCCCGCTTTTTGTGTACCCTCGATTCTCCAGCATCTGCAGTTCCTTCTTTAACAATTCACAATTGCATATCACTGTCACATCGTAAAATGATGTAATGTTCTTCCCAGGAGTACTGGCAAATGAGGTTAATTGGGTTGCATTACAAATGATTTTTAAATGAGGTGTTAAGATTTTTTATTACATCTTGGAAGCTTAGACCACTCATCATAATATCTTAAAAAGGAACTGTAAATATTAATGTAAATCTATTCACATGAAATTATATTCTTCAAAGGCAAAGATGTAATTTTATTCCATTAAGGGCACCAGATGTTTTTAAATATTGTAAACAATGTAACTAAAATAATCTTCATTCAATGAGAGGGAAGGATGGGAAAAAATGCATGTCTGGCCACTAATACCTTAATTTCATACAAGGTGAAGATCGGTTTTCCTAATTTTTATGCAAAATGTTCAAGGTAACACATATAAACTTTGACAAGGTTCAATTCCTAGTCCCCATGGTTAGTGGTCACTGTTTATGGTGGCATGAACTAGAACAGCTTTTACTTATTTTGTTCACTGCATGTGGGCATTGATGGCACTAAACCGTTTATTTTGCTTCCCCAGATATCATTAGGTTGTAATTGACAACCTCTGTGCAACATCACTTCCGATGAGCAAAAAACAAACTGCTGGAGGAACTCAATGGGCCTGTAGAGGGAATTGTGCCGATGCCTTTTTGGGTTGGGACCCTTCTTAAAACAGACGGGATCGACTGGAGATAGCTGATCAAACGAATTGAGGGGAAGGGATGGGGCAGGAGTTGGTAAGTGATGGATGAATTCAGGTAAGGAGAGGTTGATTGGCGTATAAGTCATATGGGGGGGGGGGGGGAGTGAAGGGGGGAGATAGTCCTAAAGACTGGAGGTGTTGAGCGGAGAAGATAAAGCAGTGCAAATGGTGGAATCTGAAAAGGAAGTAAAATGTAGAACCAGAGGGAGGGATGGTGGGTTGATGGAGAAAAGGGAGAAAATAAAAATTGGGCCTCAGAGTTGGGATGAATGAATGAGGAGAGGATATCCAGGCAGGTATGGAAATGGGAAGTTATATCAATGTGATGTAACCAGGAACTCCAGCAGGTTCTGGCAGACAAAGTGCAAGTATTCGGTGAAACGATCACCTAGTTAATGCCTAGTCTCATCGATGCAGAGCAGACCCCCATCGAGAGCACCGAATACAATAGATGACGTTGGAAAAGGTATGTCTCACTCTGTCCCACCTGGAAGGGATGACTGGTCACTGAATAGATGTGAGGGTGAGGTGCAGGAACAGGCGTTGCACCTCCTCCAGTTGCAGCATAATGTGACAGTAAATGGGAAAGGGCAGGTGTGGAGAGGTGAAAGAACCAAGTTTTCATGGAGAAAGCCCCTTCAATATTCCCAAAGTGACCTGTCTGTTCGTGGCTTCCCCATTGCCAGAGAGGCCACAAGCAAACCAGAAGACCAGCATCTTATATTCCAGTTGGGCAGCCTTCAACCCAAATGCCTGAACATTGAGTTCTCCAATTTCAAGCAAAAACAATCGTCCCAATGGATTTGCCTCCACCCTACTGTGCATACTACCCTTCTTTCCACTGCCCGTCACCTAGTTCACTTGCCCTCCTTCACCTCCTCTTCCTGCTCACTGCAAACCCCTCCTAATTCTGGATACACTATTTCCACCCCCTCATTGCCCCCCCCCCCCCCACCCCCACCAATTCACCATCTCTCTCTCTGGTCTCTCATTCTACATTACACTCCAGACCCTCCCTTCTTATAAATTACACTGACAAGTTGGACCGAATGGCCTGTTTCAGTGCTCTTTGATTCTATCTCCACACTTTTCTCCCCTACCTCATTCATCTGCCAAACAATCCTTTCTTACCTGGTCCTACAATTCTCACTTGCCAGTTTTTGCCACACCCCTTCCCCTCACATCTTTCTCCCAGATATTCATCCTCTGTACCATTAATCTGAAGAAGGGTTCCAACCAGAAACATCGTCTGTTCATTTCCCTCCACAGATGCTGCCTGTTCCTCCAGCATTTTCTTTGTTGCTCAACATTTTAACATCTGCAATCTCTTGTGTCCTCATAACATCACACGATGATGATAAATAGGAATTTGATCCAATAACAGTGTGGAAACCCATAATATTTCCAAATCAAATAGATCAGAGGTCTTATTTGGAAGAACATTTTGCAGTGCACTGGGATATATAGATACAAACCTTTATCAATCCATCAGGATAGAGAAATGGAGCACAAATCCAAATATAATGTGATAAATAGTGTGCTGTTTTTAACATTACCTGCAGACTTATATATTTCTAATCCCTTGATAAATAGATTATTTGTGCAATCTTCACCTCTGTATATGAGAAAATGCACAGTTTATCCAGCTGACTGGTCTCCAGTGGCATAACCTTTACTGTGATGTAAGCTTCATAATCTTCAAGTGTCTCACCCGCTGCATGTGCTGAATGCTCGTCTCAAATTGCCTGACAACAATTATGTGTTGAGTAGGAATTGACAGGAAATCACATTTGTCATTGCAGCCTTTTTCTCCAAACATGTTGTTTTTAAAATGGTCACTTGCCATACCTCCATAACCTTGTGCTATGTTAACATGACAGAATGAGTTAAAGATAATGCAGTTATTGTACAAATTAAATTAGATTTAAGCTAACCAAATTTGAAGTACTGAGTCCTTGGGTTAATATGTTACAGAATACTGCAAATACAGTGTCAAATTCCAACTTCAGAACCATTAATTTTGATATCTGAAGGTACTGAAAACCAACAATAGTTTATTTATAATCTTATTTAGTACTTAACTACAAATTCTGGATCTAGAATTGTTTAAAAGATCATGGGTATGTGTATTTTTTTTTGTTTTTTTTTACAAGCAATCTTCACAGAATGATTCTGTTTGTAAATATAGAACAAGATGATACATGGAAAATAAAAGATTTAATATAAATCTACCTCTAATACTGCATTCTCTGTCATTACCGGTTGTAAGAGTCATGAAATAACAGAAAGAGACAAAACAGACTGAATCTCACCACTAGAATTCACCATAAAAACCCCATGTGAAACATAATCCTTACAAAATATCTGAATAGTCCCTTGGAGAATCAAAATCTCCTATGAAAAACATGGTGATGACTAAATTATTGGGCGCAGCATCATGTCAAATCAGTGTTTAGAATACACATAATTGTCTCTGTTTTTAGATCACAATAGAATTATTTTTAATAAATAAACCTCTTTAAAGACACTTCTTTTAAACAGTAGAATCAGCCTTGTCCTGTTTGTCATTTGTAAATTTTGTGTATTTTAACCCCCCCCCTACTCATATTTGTGTCTCTTGCACATTGTCCTTGGAGTTCATTGGCATCAATAATGGTTCATGCACGGAGCTGTGTAGTGAGTTAATCGCATTTACTGTGGTGGTGTGACTGAATGGAGCTTTATAAGAGTTAAAATGGTTCATATACTCGTGTTCTATAGTGGGCATGGTCAGGTGACTCTCCACCGCAGTACTGCCTGCGATGTCATCTTCTGCGTTGATGATTTCGATGCTCCTGGTGGGAGCATGGTGGTTCTGGTGCTGATGCTGTTTGCGCATTTTGTAAAAAATGATTAACATCACCGCTGCCATAAGTGTGATGGCCACAAAACAACCAATAATAATCTTTGTGGTTTTCATCACCTCATCCAGGCCAGGCATGACATTTTCTCCTGCCTCCTCCGTAACGGCGACTGTGATTGTCTTTTCTGTCGATTTTGTGCTCCGAGGAGTCAAGGAGGTCGTTACAAACGTTGTATCCCACTCGCTGAAAGGCGTAGGCCTAAATTTGTCATCCGTTGTGTGTACCTGCACAGATGGCTCCATCGTCTCCACTGTGACGGTTGTAAAATAAGTGAAAGTGCTGTTCTCCGTGGCAGTCACGTTCAGCGTGGCTGAAGCAGTTGTGTTCCCTGCAGAATTGCTCACCAAACAAGTATACAATCCCGTGTCCTCGGCGGTCACATTTGTGAAATTCAATGTGCCATCGTTCAGCACGGAAATACGAACCTTGTATGCTCCATGAGTCATAATTGTGCCGTTGGGAGTAATCCAACTCACCGAGGTCATGGAGGTCGACGCCCGACATTTCAACTCCGCCGCCATTCCCTCGGTCAGATTGAGATCGGTGGGAGCCTCGACAATTACCGGGGCGTAGCAGTTGAATTTGTTCTGGTCAAGTTCCCCGATGTAATTCCCTTTTAAACTTGGGGGTGTGTGACAACGTGCGCAACACGTCGTGTTGGAGGGTACAATCTCCTTCAGCCACCAGCTCAGCCACAAGATATCGCAATTGCAGTTCCAGGGGTTGTGATGCAGGTGGACCCGCTCGAGATGGTGAAGGGGTGTGAACAGGTCATGGGGCAGCAGAGTCAGGTTATTATGTGCCAAGTTAAGCTCTACGAGTGACTGAAGGTCGTCAAAGGCGTTCCTCTCAATCACTTGGATCTGAGCATGCATCATCCACAGTTTTTGCAGGTTAGTTAAACCCTGAAAGGAGCCCGGTCGCATTAATGAAAGCCGATTCCCTGATAGTTCCAGTTCCTCCAGTTTTATCAGAGGCATGAGGTTTGGGATTTCCCGAAGATTACACATACCAAGGTTCAGATATCTTAAATTTGACAGACCTTCAAAGGCTCTGTCCGAGATATATTCAAGTCTTTTAAGCTCCCCTAAGTCTAATCTCCTTAGAGAAGGAATTCGATTGAAAGCGTACGATGGTATGCTTTCAATTGGATTATTCCTCAGCCACAGCTCCTTCAGTTTGGATAGGTACTCAAAAGCTCCACTGGGAATGGTGGAAAGGCGGTTGTCAAATAGCTCCAGGGTGTTGAGATTCGTCAGGCCATTAAAGGCCCCAACCTCAATCTGCCGTATGTGGTTCTTACTTAACTGTAGAATCTCCAGGTGCCGTAAGTGTTTGAAGCTGTCAGCTTTGATCACTTGGATCCTGTTTTCTTGGAGGTTCAGGTAGCGCGTGTTGATGGAGATGCTATCCGGCACTTCCCTCAGGTTCCGCCGGGTACAGATCACTTTACTGAACTGATTACTACAGGAGCACACAGAAGGGCAGGTCTGGGCTCTGACCAAACCAGCCACCACGAGAAGTTGTAGAGCCAACAGCAGCACAAATAGGGGGTCGAGTATGGACCTGTTAAACTTTGGACCTATCATCATCTGCTGTGGATGAAATGTCATCTTGTTCAACATTCATAATTTACTGGATGATAGTTTTCTTGAGTTCAAGTTATTAGTGTGATCTGAAAAACAAAGAGAAGATAGAATTAATGCTGTGAACCATTGTAAAACTACATTATTTTGTCAGCTCAAGTTATATTGCTTTTTCTATTCAGTTGTCCCTGCTCAGCAATTTAATACATGCAATAACCTGTGACATTGATATGCAATGAATGGAGGGATATGGATCATGTGCATGCAGAGATTAGTTTAACTTGGCATCATGTTGGGCACAGACATTGTGGGTCGATGGGCGTGTTTCTGTGAACTTCCCCACTGGCAAGATGCTGATTGCCTTAATGTCACTTACATACTAACAGGGTGATAATACCTCCAAATAAACCATATAACCATATAACATATAACCATATAACAATTACAGCACGGAGACAGGCCCTCTCGGCCCTTCCAGTCCGTGCCGACCATTTGTTTTCCCCTAGTCCCATCTACCTGCACTCAGACCATACCCCTCCATTCCCTTCACGTCCATATACCTATCCACTTTACTTTTAAATGTTAAAATCGATCCTGCCTCCACCACCTCTGCTGGAAGCTCATTCCACACAGCCACCACTCTCTGAGTAAAGAAGTTCCCCCTCACGTTACCCCTAAACTTCTGTCCCTTAATTCTCATGTCATGTCCTCTTGTTTGAATCTTCCTTACCCTCAATGGGAAAAGCTTATCCACGTCAACTCTGTCTATCCCTTTCATCATTTTAAAGACCTCAATCAAGTCCCCCCTTAACCTTCTGCGCTCCAAAGAATAAAGACCTAACTTGTTCAACCTTTCTCTGTAACATAGTTGCTGGAACCCTGGCAACATTCTAGTAAATCTCCTCTGTACTCTCTCTATTTTGTTGACATCCTTCCTATAACTAGGCGACCAAAATTGTACACCATACTCCAGAATTGGTCTTACCAATGCCTTGTACAATTTTAACATTACTTCCCTACTCCTATATTCAATGCTCTGATTTATAAAGGCCAGCACACCAAAGGCTTTCTTTACCACCCTATCTACATGCGATTCCACCTTCAGGGAACTATGCACAGTTATTCCTAGATCCCTCTGTTCCACAGCATTCCTCAATTCCCTACCATTTACATAAACCTGGAATATTCTTGAATTCAAAATTGCCTATGCAACATTTGTCCTAAGCATGCACTGTAGCAACTGCTCATAGTACTCCACTTCCCAAATTTGGATACATTCTCAACAAAAAAGGCATGCACCCCTTGCCAAATTGCATGTTCAGCAAGTTTAAAGGACGAACATCTGTACCTCTGGCTGCTCTTTCAATTTAATCCCAGTTTCAAAAATACATGACTTCTACCTGAGAAATACAGACTCAGAAATGATTCCCAACGAGTTGAATTGTTCCAAACATTAAATATCATATATTTAATATTAGACCCACACCTGTTTCAATCATTTAAAAGTCAGTCCTAATGTTATAGTATTCAAACTGCAAATAAATAACGCATTATTTAGTCAAATAATTTCAGAATTTGTATAAATTGCTTCTGTAACGATAAAAGAGAAATTGGCAAAGAGAGGCAAACCCTCCAGATCCACATCTTTGTAAATATTTTTTACACTCTTTCCAGTTTAATACCATTCTTCCCATAGCATTCATTTATCATCATTGAAAACATTAGCGACGCAGTGGTGCTGGTTTCCGACGGGAACGGTGACGGACTCACCACACATCTCTGTCCTCCAGTTCCTGTGGACTTCCACCGCTGGAAGTATAGGATTTTGGTGTGTGTGCTTTATCATCATTCCTGCCAATGCTATGTACGACAGCGATCTCAACTTCTACTGAAGTGTGGATGGCCATTGGCTCGCGAGAAGCACATCCTCCGACAGGTCTGATTTTGGTCCTGCTGGGGGTCCATAGCCCCCTCCTCACCTGGCAAACCATGTGGGGTTTAGTCGCCGACTATCCGACCATGTAATCCCCTGCTACCTGCTCCATGGTCGGATAGTTGGCGATAGAAGTTCATTTTAAAGAAGCACCTAAAGCAACTAGGATTTCCTAGTTCATTCTTTAGGGAACGAGGGTTCCTCTCTTTGACGATAGATGAGGCTCTCACCAGGGTCTCCTCCATATCCCGTAGCTCCGCTCTCACTCCCCATTCCCCCACTCGTAACAAGGAGAGAATCTTTGTCCTCACCTTCCACCCTACCAGCCGTCACATACAATAGAAAATCCTCCAACATTTTCTCCACCTCCAACGGGATCCCACCACTGGCCACATCTTCCCATCTCCTCCCCTTTCTGCTTTCCACGGAGACCGCTCCCCCCGTAACTCCTTGGTCAATTCGTCCCTTCCCACTCAAACCACCCCACCCTGGTACTTTCCCTTGCAACTGCAGGAAATGCTACATTTGCTGCTTTACCTCACCCCTCGACTCCATCCAAGAACCCAAGCAGTCTTTCCAGGTGAGGCAGAGGTTCACCTGCAACTCCTCATCTATTGCATCCGCTGCCCTAGGTGTCAACTGCTCTACATTGGTGAGACCAAGCGTAGGCTTGGCGATCGCTTCGCCCAACTACTCCGCAGAGTTTGCATTAACCAACCTGATCTCCCGGTGGCTCAGCACTTCAATTCCCCCTCCAATTCCGAATCCAGCCTTTCTGTCCTGGGCCTCCTCCATGGCCAGAGTGAGTCGCACTGCAAATTGGAGGAGCAGTACCTCATATTTTGCTTGTGTAGTTTACACCCCAGCGCTAGGAACATTGACTTCTCCAATTTCAGGTAGTCCTTGCTTTCTCCCTCCTTCCCCTCCCCTTCGCAGCTCTCCCACAGCCTACTGTCTCCGCCTCTTCCTTTCTTCTTTCCACTACCCCCCCCCCCCCCACACCCCACATGTCTGAAGAAGGGTCTCGACCCGAAACGTCACCTATTCCTTCGTTCCATAGATGCTGCCTCACCCGCTGAGTTTCTCCAGCATTGTTGTCTACCTTTGATTTTTCCAGCATCTGCAGTTCTTTCTTAAAAAAAGGATTTCCTAATATGTCTCCGGGAAAAGATATGTTGCCCTGAGAAATTCTGCCCCCCACCCCCGCTAATAACTTCATACATTTCATGAAAGTGCCTTTCAACGTTCTGAGAAATGTACACTCCAGTTTGAATTTGTTTATAACTCCCCTTTATCATTTACGTTGCTCATCACCAACTTACTTAACAGGCGTGGATTGCATCACGTATAAATTTTGAAGCTTAGAGTAATAAGATGCTTGAGGCAGATATTTATTTTCCTTTTTCTTTTTTCATAACACTTGCTAAGTGTAAATTATGTTTTTGAAACTAAATCCTAAATGATTGTTAAAAATTAAGAAAGGTATTTATTACTGGCAAACATTCCGTTATTCTATTATTATTTTTCGTTCCTGAACATACATAACTTATGATCTATTCAAATCAGATGGTGTAATTGTGGTTCCCATTCCTGGAATATTTTACAACCAAACCCATTCCCTTACATCTTTCCATTTTATGACTTTGATCATTGCAACTGGCCATGTCCCAGATTTAAGAGTTCAGCACCAAACATATTCCAAAGATCTGGAACTGAATTAGGTCCAAATATATATTGGGGTTCTATGGTGAGTTCCAATCATAATGATTACTTAATATCAGGTCTACCAAACTGTTAATTAAACATTTACAGCAGTAAAGGTACCCATTCCAACCATTAAGTAATCCCTATCAAAGTTTATGAATCCATGTCTATCTCGTGTTAAAACAAAGCACACTATGGTCAACTGTTGTCCACCTCTTGAAAATGTTGTCTCTTTGCTGACCAAATATTATTCAGGTGGAAACAGAGCAGATACATCCAGTTTGTGGGGTAGTCCATGGCCACCATTAATAAACAGATGAGAGTCAATAATAAATTGATGCAAAATATTGGAGATTCAAGTCAAGACAAGAGTCAAGAGTGTTTTTTTTGTCATATGTCCCAGATAGGACTGACATTTTTACTTGCTGCAGCACAACAGAATATGTGCCAGAACAGTTTGTTCTGACTTGGGGCAATTTGCGGCAAATGGTATTGATGCCTTTCAGGAAAAATGGCTAAATATATGACGGTGAATTAAAGAGTACGCACAGCAGATTAGATGAATCAGGCTGAGAGGCCATCCCTGTGGACCATAATTAGCAGCAATGACTGTGCTGTTACTTTGGTGTAGTTTTGTGCAGTACTAGGGCTCTCCGGTACTTCACAGAAGCCACCATCACTGAGATGTAACACTAAATATGGTGCGGCAGCAGATACAGATGGAGCAAACATTAAAAATGGCAGCTTGTTTTACTGGAGTGACAGTAAAAGCATCAATTTACATGTGTTTATTTGTTTGGATTCATATCACTGGAGGTTTGGTGTGATGGAAGGTTTAATTTGAAATAAACCTGTTCCTAACATGTAGGTGTGATTCAACATGTTCAACAACTACAAAAGCAGTTTACAAATGAAGACAACTGTAAAATAAGAGGAACTATTCGAGTGTCAGAATTTAAGAACAAGGAGGTTTTGGAATAAAAATGAACTGCTGGAAAATCTCAGTAGGCCATGCAGCATCTATGGAGGCAAAGGGATAGGCAATGTTTTGGTTTGAGTTCCAGCATCAGGACTAGTGCAGATGCTGCTTGACTCACAGCAGGTTGTTTTTGCTTCAGATTCCTGCACCTGCAGTCTCCAGGTTATGGTAATACACCATCAGTTAGACCATAACTGGAGAACAGTTCACATTTCAAGTAGGAAGGGCATGATTGCAAGGGAGAGGGTGCAGGGGACATTTAATGGGATGGGGTGCTTCAGCTGCAAGGAGAGACTGGGTTAGACTAAGTCTGGAAAATAATGAGGGGTGATGGTGGGGTGGGCAGACTGATGTTTACAATATTGTGAGATGCATAGGTAGGATTGAAATCAATCTAGAATTGGATGAGATTTAGAAAGGATCTGAGGATGTTTTCTTTTCGCCCAGAGGGAGGTTGGCATTTGGAATACATTGCTTGAGCAGGTGGTGGAGGTAGAGAACCTCATAATGTTTTAAAAATTTGATTGATTGAATGATACTTTAGAGTGAAATTCTTTGTTCTGCATACCTTACACAGGTATGCAAAGAGTCACCACATATAGGGCGTCAACAAAGTGACAAAATATTTATTATAGTTCCCAATGGTCCCTTTTTGTTCTCGGTGACCCCCCCCCCCTTTCAATGCTTGGTCCCTCTTTGTTCTCTTGGTGCTACAGCCCCCCCCCTCCCCCCCCCATTATCCATGTTAGCCTTCTACAGTGGCTTGCAAAAGTATTCATACCCCTTGAACTTTTCCACATTTTGTCACGTTACAACCACAAACGTAAATGTATTTTATTGTGATTTTATGTGATAGACCAACACAAAGTGGCGCATAATTGTGAAGTGGAAGGAAAATGATACATGGTTTTCAAATATTTTTACAAATAAAAAACTGAAAAGCGTGGCATGCAAAAGTATTCAGCCCCCTTTACTCTGATACCCCTACATAAAATCCAGTGCAACCAATTGCCTTCAGAAGTCACCTAATTAGTAAATAGAGTCCATTTGTGTGTAATCTAATCTCAGTATAAATACAGCTGTTTTGTGAAGGCCTCAGAGGTTTGTTAGAGAACATTAGTGAACAAACAATGTTCCTTGGGCATCATGAAGCCCAAGCAATACACCTGACAGGTCAGGGATAAAGTTGTGGAGAAGTTTAAAGAAGGGTTAGGTTATAAAAAAAATCCCAAGCTTTGAACATCTCACGGAGCACTGTTCAATCCATCATCTGAAAATGGAAAGAGTATGGCACAACTGCAAACCTACCAAGACATGGCCGTCCACCTAAACTGACAGGCCGGGCAAGGAGAGCATTGATCAGAGAATCAGCCAAGAGGCCCATGGTAACTCTGGGGAAGCTGCAGAGATCCACAGCTCAGGTGGGAGAATCTGTCCACAGGACAACTATTAGTCGTGCACTCCACAAATCGGGCCTTTATGGAAGAGTGGCAAGAAGAAAGCCATTGTTGAAACAAAGCCCATTTGCAGTTTGCCACAAGCCATGTGGGGGACACAACAAACGTGTGGAGGAAGGTGCTCTGGTCTGATGAGACCAAAATTGAAGTTTTTGGCCTAAATGCAAAACGCTATGTGTGGCGCAAAACTAACACTGCACATCACCCTGAACACACCTTCCCCACTGTGAAACATGGTGGTGGCAGCATCATGCTGTGGGGATGCTTTTCTTCAGCAGGGACAGGGAAGCTGGTCAGAGTTGATGGGAAGATGGATGGAGCCAAGTATAGGGCAATCTTGGAAGAAAACCTGTTAGAGTCTGCAAAAGACTTGAGACTGGGGCAGAGGTTCACCTTCCAGCAGGACAACAACGCTAAATATACAGCCAGAGTTACAATGGAATGGTTTAGATCAAAGCATATTCATGTGTTAGAATGGCCCAGTCAAAGTCCAGACCTAAATCCAATTGAGAATCTCTGGCAAGACTTGAACATTGCTGTTCACAGACGCTCTCCATCCAATCTGACTGAGCTTGAGCTATTTTGCAAAGAAGAATGGGCAAAAATATCAGTCTCTAGATGTGCATAGCTGGTAGAGACATACCCCAAAAGACTTGCAGCTGTAATTGCAGCGAAAGGTGGTTCTACAAAGTATTGACTCAGGGGGGCTGAATACTTTTGCACGCCACACTTTTCAGTTTGTTATTTGTAATAAAATTTGGAAACCATGTATCATTTTCCTTCCACTTCACAATTATGCACCACTTTGTGTTGGTCTATCACATAAAATCCCAATAAAATACATTTACATTTGTGCTTGTAGCGTGACAAAATGTGGAAAAGTTCAAGGGGTATGAATACTTTTGCTAGCCACTGTATGCCATGAGAATTCAAGGACTATGGGTCAAAATGTTGGAAATTTGGATTAGCATAGATAAATACATAATGGTCAGCATGGATATGATGGACATGAAGAGTACGTTTCTGTGCTATGACATAATGATTCTATGATTCACTCCCATTACCATCATAAGGGATATCATTCATCAGAAGCTCAAGTGGAGAACCACATAAGCAATCTGGCCACAGAAACAGATCGGTGTCAGGGCATCAGAGAAGTAAATCGCTCATCTCCAAGCATCTCAAGGCCTCTCAGTCAGATACCAGGCACAAATCAGAAGTGTGATGGAATATTCTCCACTTGCTTGAATGAGTGCAGCTCCATCAGCTCTGAGCATATTCTACACCATCCAAGATGAAGTCGTCTACTTGATTGATGCACTTTCCATCACCTTAAACAATCATTCCCTCCATCACCAGTGTACCGTGGCTGCAATGTGTACCATCTACAAAGTGCACCTCTGCTATTTTCCAAGGCTATTCCAACAGCGTCTCACAAATCCCATGATCTCTTCCACATGGAAGGAGGCATATGGTAACACTACCACCTGCTGGTTTCTTCTAAGCCAAGAACTATTCTGCTTAGGGAATATATTACCAGTACTTCATCATCGTAGATATAAATTCTGAAACACCCTAACCAAAGGCACTGAGGAAGTATCTTCATCAAAAGTAAAGTAGAAGTTCATGATGGTAACTTAGACTTGCACCACCCTTTCAATGCCAATTCAGGATTGGTAATAATCATTCACTCTCAAATAATGAGTCATTTATTCAATGTAATGTCCATAAAATAAAAGGAAGTGTTGGACCTATGTGAAGTGTTACCTTGGGAGAAACATCTGTCAGGAGTAAAATATGTTCAGCAAAGGAAACTGCGAGTAATTTAAATTAATTTGATATGCCTGATAAGGTCAAAATATTTGTTGATGTGAAATATATTTAATAAAATAAATTATAAGATATCATGTTTGACAGGGCATTGTGCAACATTCACTGCCAGAACCGCAGTTAAAAACAAAAGCAAGCGGGGTATGAAGTAATCTTATGCCATCAATTCATAATCAGATCAAGGTATCAAATTAGATTCAGAAAATAACGTTTATGCTAACATTGGTAAAAGATGCAAAACCGATAGTGTAAGAATACTGATCCCCTTCTAATGATGTGTAGCTCAAGGAGGCTCCTCTTTGAACTTCAAAGCTGAAAGAACATTCACATGAAAATATTTAAATTTAAGGCAAATGACAAGTTGCATTTGGCACACAATCACTTTTAGTATTCAGCATATTTACATTTTAAAGCTTATTATCATCCAGAGGTATACCAAGGATCTGCTGTAGCCACCAAGTGTTGAGACAAATTGGTAGCCCATGCTTGCTTTCCAAAGTGGCTATGTTGTTTATTATAGTTTGTTTGTTGTTTATTTCTTCTTTAGCAGTATTTTGGAATCAATAATTATTTTTTTTGATGGTGTGGGGTCTGTGGGTTCTTCCACAGATGGTGCAGGAGATGGTTCAGTTTGGCGCTTAGTTTGAGAAGTGGTGTGCTTCTTCCACCATCCACACAGGGCTTGTGGATGCTCCCAATAACTGGATTTGAGATCCTCTGCACTATTCTGAATGCCCCTTCTACATTGTGAGTGGTAATGGGGAAGGAATTCCTAAATATCAGTGGGGATTTTGCATTTCCTCACAGACTCTTTATACAACATCCTTGAATCTTTTCCGGTATTCATCTGGTAATATCCCCACATGACAGAGCTTCAAATAGTGTGTCTGATTTGCGAATATGTGTTGGGATGTGAAGTGATCTGCCCAACAGAGCTACTGAGAGTAACTAGGCCTTAAAACTAAGGACACTGGCGTGGAGTTGGACATCAATTCAGGAAGTGGCGGCGCCTTGAGGCAGCGGCCTCTGCAGTCTGTCTTTTTTTTTCTTTTTGTACTATTAAGAGCATGTTTTGGTTGTAGTTTATATATTATTTTTAGCTGTGTATATGTGGCAGGGTGGAGGGGGGGGGGTGGGGGGGCAGGGGGTGGAGGAAACTTTTAAATCTCTTCCCTGTACAGGGACCTGACCTTTCCCTGTTGGTTCTCTGTTGTCGTTGGGGCCTAGCACCGTGGAGCGGCCTCCAACCGGAATTGACCTGAGGCTCCAGTCGCAGAGCCTGTGGACTCACCTTCGTGGAGCTGGCCGACTTCGGAGCGTGAAGAACGGTGGTGGCACGCGGCTGTGACCCGACTGGAGCTTCAGAGGCTCCGGCTGCAGGCCCTGTGAACGGTAACATCGGGAGCTTGTGGGTCCCTGGTGGGAGACCGCTTTTCGGAGCTCCCGCAACGGCAACTTCTTCTGCCCGAGTCGAGGGGTTTAAATCGACTTGCAGTGGGGCCTTACATCGCCCGGTGTGGCTTTAACGGCTGCTGGACTTACTATCGCCCACCGGGGACTCTAACATCAAGACCCAGAGCAGGGCCTTACATTGCCCGGTGCGGCCTTAACGGCCTCAGGACTTGCCATCGCCCACCGGGGGCTTTAACAACAGGAGAAGAATAAAGAACAAGGGAGAGACAAGACTTTGCCTTCCATCACAGTGAGGAGGTGTTTGAAGATTCATTGTGATGGGTGTTTATGTAAATTGTGTGTCTTTTTTTTCCTTGGTTGTATGACTGCAGAAACGTAAATTCATATGAACTTGGGTTCAAATGACAATAAACCTTATTCTAGTTTTTCTATTTAATGTCGATCTGTATATATTACAATGGATTTGGTGTTTTGAATGCAAGTAGCATTTGTAGTCTCTTCACAGTTCTAATAGAGGCCCATGATTGGTAGTCAAGGTTTCAGGATACACATACATAATATATATGTAGATACTACGTACTGCAGATGCTGGTTTACAAAAAAAAGTGTTGGAGTAACTCAGCAGGTCAGGCAGTATCCCTGAAGAACATGGATAGGTGACATTTTGGGTCAGGACCCTTCTTCAGACCTACTTTTTTTAAGTTTAGTTTAGTTTAGAGATACAGTGCGGGAACAGTATCCCAAACAGAAGCCTAGTCTGCGCTGACCAGCGATCCCTGCACACTAACACTATCTTACACACATTCGAGACAATTTACAATTTTAAAAAGCCAATTAGCCTATAAAGCTGTATGTTGGGAGGAGTGTGGGAGAAGACCGGAGATGCCAGAGAAAACCCACGCACGTCACGGGGAGAACGTACAAACTCCATACAGACTGCACCTGCAGTCAAGATCAAACTCGGGTCCCTGGCGCTGTAAGGCAACAACTCTACTGCTGCGCCACCGTGCCATTCTGGCCTAACATATATTTGGGTTTAGTGCAATTCCTGTGTTGTGCTTCTTCTGTGACAATGACCGGTAAATCTGTCAGAATAAGCTACTAATGCCACTTCATGATGCTTTATGTTGGTTAGATTTGACCACCTTTAAGTCCTCATACTTAGTATTCCTTCAGCTCTGTTTTTAAACAGATTTTTTTTTTAAACCGAGCAAATTTTCTCTCTCAAGATGTACAGTAAAAATCATCCTTCACCTTCAATTCCTCCCAAATGACTAAAATAACCCAGGAAAATTGTGTCACAATAACCATTGCTATTTTAAGTCTATTTTCTCATTATAATTCCACGAAAAGATTCAGCACAGCCAGATAAATAAAAATAGTTGCACAGCTAAATCTCAGATGTAATGACATTACTTTTAGGAAATTTGGCAGCATTAATGAAAGATTCAAACTTGTGAGATGGGATTTGAATGGGAAAGATCCCCAAAGGTTCTTCAGAAAGGATGGTTGTCAAAATATGACAGGTCAAGGACTGGAAGCTTGGGCGATAGTTAAAAAACAAGTGCAAAATACCATAGATTCTGGAAATCGGATAAATCAAACCTGAACATGCTGTAATACTGTCAGCAATTTAGGCAGTGACATGCAGCAATTCATCAGGGTTCAATTTGAAATAATGTTTCATGGGGATTCATTTTGTCGGAGAAAAAATGATTTAAGTGTCTGCATTGGTGCTAGACTTTGAGCCAAAGGCACAGTGCACCTGCCAGCCACAAGCAAGACATAATTGAGACGTTGAATTGATAACATCCCTGGGATAACTGTAGAAAGATATTATGTGGAAAATAAATGCAGGGCTGGATATTGAGCACATTGGGACAAAATTAGTAGAAAACAGTGCGCTGACCAAACGGTTGAATATACTTTGAGCTTGCCTGAATGATCCTGACATACACAAGATGCAGCAAGGCATTATAAATGATGTGTGTGTGTGTGCGTGTGTGTTTGTGCGTTGTGTGTATGCGTGTGTGTTGTGCGTGCGTGTGTGTGTGTTCACTTGAGTGTGCGTGTGTTTGTGCATGTGTGTGCCTGTGTGTGTGTGTTTGTGTGTGCGTGCACGTGTGTGTGTGCGTTCACTTGAGTGTGTTCACTTGAATGGGCGTGTGTGTGTGCGCATGTGCATGTGTGTGCGTGTGCGCGTTCATGTTTGTGTGTGCCCGTGTATGTCTTGTTGGGGGAATGGGGCAGGGAAGTTGTGACCCTGACCACAAAAGAGGTTGAAAAAGATTGACAGCCAGCCAAGCTGCTCTCTAATTTTAGAACTAAAGAAATAGCACAGTTCTGACAAAAGTCTTTGACCTGAAAAATTAATTCAGTTTTTCTCTCTCTACAGATGCCACCTCACCCATTGAGGATTTCTGGCGTCTTCAGTTTTAATTAAAAGAAAGAACAGCACAAGTAGGCCAGTCATCCTCTCCCACCAGCTCTTTCCTTTCGCAGGTTCCCTCAATTCTACATTCTTGCCAATTCCCAAATCCCTTGATTCTCTGAGTTCCCAACAGTCTAAAGATCTCTGCCTTGAATGCATTCATTGACATCCACATCTAACATTCTCCCAGAACAACTCTCTAATCTAAGGGATAAATTAAAATTTTATTTTTGGAAACCTACTGTTAAAAAGCAAAATACAAACCTTCAACAGTCCTCTACACTAATATTTCACCATCTCTTATTCCAAAAATACTTCTGCAGAGCAAAAAAGGTAAATAAGTCATGTAATAATCTTGATTAATGTATTTTTCAAACAGTTCTATTTTTGCTGAATATTACAATCTTCGGAGTACTTTTTTTTCTGACATAAATTTGCCAGTTTAGTCAGAAATACAAAGCTGTCACAAATGATGAATGTTTCCGAATGGCCCAGACACACAAAATCATTCTGGATCCTTTAATTCCTTAGAAAGGATTTTAAAAAAAAGCATAAAATAATCTAGAAAAAAATACTTGAGTGATTAAACATTACCAAATTAGCCCAGGACAATTGACATTCCACAGAGGCATTTTATGGTGAGGTTGTGAATACTAAAGACCTGAGCAGACATACTGGCTGGAGTAGTCAAGGACATCTTTGTGGACTGAGGTTCCCATCTATTGTACCGATGCCCAAGAAGAGCACAATAACATGCCTCAATGACAATGCCCAGTAGCACTGAAAATCCACTGTAATGAAGTGCTTCGAGAGGTTGGTTGTGGTGAGAGTTAACACCAGCCCCAGAAATGATCTGGATCCACTTTGATTTGCCTATGTCCCAACAGGTGAACAGCAGATGCTATCTCACTTGCTCTCTGGTCTGCTTTGGACCATCTGGATACATCAGTCTGCTGTTCATTAACTATAGCTCAGTGTTCAAAACTATCATCCCCTCCAAACTCATCACAAGGCCCCAAGACTTGGCCTCTGTTCTTCCCTTTGCAACCTGACGTTTAACTTACACATCTGCAGACCTCAATCAGTGCTGACCAAGAACAACATTTCCACATTGACCATCCACACTGCTACACTCAAGGCTGCTGCATAGCCCCGCTCCTGCTCTACTCACTTTAAACCCATGTGAGCTGCATTCTATAAATTTGCCAATGATACTGTTTAAGAAAGAACTGCAGATGCTGGAAAAATCGATTGGCAGACAAAAATGCTGGAGAAACTCAGCGGGTGAGGCAGCATCTATGTAGCGAAGGAATAGGTGACGAAGGGTCTCGACCCAAAACGTCACCTATTCCTTCGCTCCGTAGATGTTGCCTCACCCGCTGAGTTTCTCCGTCATTTTTGTCTGCCAATGATACTGTGGTTGGCTGAATCATCGGCAGAGATGAGTCCGTGTACAGGAGCAAGGTAGAACACCTGGTTGAGTGATGCCTCAAGAACAAACTCTCACTCAATGTCAACAAGACCAAGAAGCTCACTGTTTACTTCAGAAAGGAGAAGTGGGGAGAACCATGCAGCAGTTTTTAATGGGTGGGTCAGTGGTGAAGGCAGTTAGCAGCTTCAAATTCCTGGGCATTACATCTTGGATGATCTGACCTGGGACCACCATGCAGATGCAATCATGAAAAAGGCATGCCAGTGCCTCCATGTAGTAGTTAAAGGCTATTTGGATGTCTCAAAATATTCTATCAAACCTTTACCGATATGCTGTAGAAGGTACTCTGTTGACACCAAGTCAATGGATATTTTAGGGTGGAGATTGGCAGATTCCTTGATTAGCATGGATGTCATGGGTTGTGGGGAGAAGGCAGGAGAATGTGGTTGAGAGGGAAAGATAGATCGGCCATAATTGAATGGCAGAGTAGATTTGATGGGCAAATGGCCTAATTCTGCTCCTATGACTTGTGATCTTATGAACACAAGCAGCTGAATAGAATGGAGGACTCAACCCGTACCGTCATGGGCAAAGACCTCCCCCTCCACGATAAGCATCTGCAAGAGGTTCTGCCTCATGAAGGCTGCATCTATCATCAAGGATTCCCACCATCCAAGCCATGCCCTCTTCTCACTGCTACCATCAGGAGCATAGACGCCTGAAGTTCCACACACCAGGTTCAAGAATAGCTACATTATCAAGCTCTTGAACAAACCTACATAACCCTAACCCTATCTCACCAATAGATCTCTTGCTAAACTGTGGACTTGTTTTTTTTTCTCTAGTTATGTTTTTACACTAGTATCCTTTTCTTTTGACTGGCCTCATTCTTTTAAAATTTTACGTGTACTTTACGGGTAATTTGTCTCTGTGTGTTTGTCTGAGTATGAACTCGTGGTGCTGCTGCAAGCAAGGTTCGTCTTAGTACCGGTATCTCACCGTACACATGCAAATGGCAATACACTTGAAACTGAACCTGTCAGCTCCACAGACTCCAGACCTTCATGGTGAGTTCAAGCCTCTACATTGCTATTCCCAAGCTTGCCTCCATCAGGAGTCCACCATCAGGGAAAAAGTCAAGAAAGCATTGGTGCACAACTGACTGTAATTCAAGGACATGCGCATACTCTGGATATTCAAAGGTTATTACAGTTACTGCAGAGAACCACCAACCTCTGCCCTTACGATCTATGTCAGACAAATCACCTTCAGCCCACAACATATTCAATGGTACCATCAGAAGACCTGATCCGACAGGAATTTTGAGATCAAAACCCATGAAGTATTGTCCCAAATTATAATCATTGCTGCACATTTCATCAACTATTGACTATATACGTCTTTCCGTAGTTGGATTTAATAACACAGCTTCACTTTCAGAATTTATCAGAATTAATTGTTTTTAAATAGTTTATTAGCTGTAATAATATCACCTGAGATGAAACTCTCATTATTCCTTGTCACAATAGTCACACATCTCCTGGATCCATACTAAATAAGTCATTTGTTAAACTTGAAAGTTACTGAATGAGATGTAATTCTCATCAATTGGAGACAATGCAAGTTAAGCAAAATGTATTATTTTTGTTCAGAGTCCCTGTAATGCCGATATATTCAAGGTAAGAACCCTAAGTGTAAGCAGTTGTCACAGAGTGCATGTCTGGCTGTTACTTGTGTTTGTTTGCCAGGCAAGCCTCACATAGCAAACAGATTAGAAGTGCACTCACACAGCTTTCACCATCAAGGTTAGGGTCAGAATATCAGCCTCAGGATTTAGTCGTCTGTCTCTCTGCTGGGAAATGCCACAGATGACACTACGCTATTTACTGCTTCATTACAGAAGTCAAGAAAACTTCTCCGGGCAAAGTGAGGAAAACTTTTGATAGATGTGACCTTCGTATTCATACCTGGAAGCGGTATTTGATTACACTTCAAGGTTCCCAATTTAAAAAAGGGAGTTCCTGCCTTTACCGAAGCACCCTGCAATATTTTGCCATCTTTTGCATCAGATGACTTTCTCAAGGCCAAGTTTCTTTCTGATGGCCAAAGGAACTCTTTTATTTTGAGTAGAAAATATATTTTTTTCTGGCATTTTCACATTTTGAGAGGAACTTGCTGAATTCACTTGAGGTGGGGACTGCATCAAGGTGAGGTCTACCTACCTGAGGCTTGCTTTATAGAGAGCTGTGCAGCACAGTCACAGAAATAAACAGCAGGGAAACAGCTACTTCATGTCCATACTGTCCATCAAGTACTCGTTGTTACATTAATTCTCCCCATATTGCCATCAACTATCCCCAGATCAGGTGACACTGCAGCACAGTGAGTGGAACCACTGTCTCACAACACCAGAGACCTGGTTTCAATCATGTCCTCAGATGCATAGGAAAGACGTGCAGATGCTGGTTTAAACCGAAGATAGACACAAAAATCTGGAGTAACTCAACGGGTCAGACAGCATCTCAGGAGAAAAGGAATAAGTGACGTTTCGGGTCGAGTCTGAAGAAGGTTCTCAAGCTGAAACATCACCTATTCTTTTTCTCCAGAGATACTGTCAGACCCGCTGAGTTACTCCAGCTTTTTGTGTCTATTTTCATGTCCTCAGATGCTGTCTGCACAGTTTACATCGTTTAAGGTGACCTCAAGGATTTCCTTTGGGTGCCCCTCTTTCCTCCAATATCACAAACACATGCAGGTTGGTAGGTTAATTGGCCACTGTAAATCCCCCCTGGAGTGCAGTTTAGTGGTAGAATCTGAGGGCAATTTATGAGAATCATCAAATAATTAAAATTGGATTAACGTCAGATTGGTGTCAATGGATAGTTGATGGTCAGCACGGACTTGGTGGGCCAAAAGTGCTGCTTCTGTCCTGTGTGTCTCTGATTCTTAGGCTCATCTACAGGCTCAATGAACTGACAAATCTGCGCATTTCTAAGATGTGAAAGGAAACTGCAGCACATGGGGAACGCATCTGGTCAATGGGAAGAAATGCAAAATCCCCACAGATTGCTTGAGAAGTCAAGATCAATCTCATATTGCTTGAGTTGTGTCCTTGAATCTGCGTCTGTGAACTGCCATGTTATATTTTGGCCTTTTATCACAACTATAGAAGAACAAAGTATTTTAGGTGAAGATAGACACAAAAAGCTGGAGTAACTCAGTGGGCCAGGCAGTATCTCTGGAGAGAAGGAATGGGTGACGTTTCGGGTCGAATGTATCTTGTATCTTGAGACTCATCTTTAGAAACATCACCCATTCCTTCCCTCCAGTTATGCTGCCTGTCCTACTTAGTTGCTCCAACTTTCTGTTTAAACCAGCAACTGCAGTTCCTTCCTATACAAAGTATTTCACGTGACAGGTTGTTGCTTATCTAGACATGGCCATGGATGCATTCCATCTAAGCAAGGTGATTTGTCCCCCGGAAGTGAAGCTAGGATGCTACAATTTTTAGCACTTCTAGAATCTCAATCACATCTTCCTTTCCTAAGACTCCAGCAGCATCTTCAAGAGTCAAGAGTGTTTTATTGTCATATATCTCAGATGGAACAATTACATTCTTACTTGCAGCAGCACAACAGAATATGTAAACATAGTACACTGTAAACAATATAATAAACGAGAGAGAAAAGTTCATGTGTGTATATATGCACTCACAAATGCATATATAATATATATATTATATATATATATACACATACAGTCACATACGTTCAGACAAATAAATCCAAACAATAATAGTGCAATAATAACAATAATAGTCTATATAGTTCAGAGCTTATTTGAGGTTGTAGTGTTTAATAGTCTGATGGCTGTAGGGAAGAAGCTGTTCCTGAACCTGGACGTTACAGTTTTCAGGCTCCTGTACCTTCTTCCCGATGGCAGGGGCGAAATTAGTGTGTGGCCAGAGTGGTATGGTTCTCTGATTATGCTGGCTGCCTTTTTGAAGCAGCGATTCTGGTAAATCCCTTCGATGGTGAGGAGGTCAGAGCCAGAGATGGACTGGGCTTCCTTGACGCAGGTATACCCATTTAGTGTCCTAACCCGGCCCTCTGTCTCCATGTAAAAATTACGTTTTGGTCCGCAAGCAGCCTGCCCCTTCCTCTACTGTACCTTTGCCTGCACAAATGTCTGCTGAATATTTTTGGATCTCTTTTACGTTTATTCCCTGTCTTTCTTCATGCTTTATCATCAATTTTCTAAATTACTTTTTTACTTCCAATCAAAAATTTCTGTAATCCGTCGAGTTCTTGGCAGCCTAACATCAGTCAAATGCTTCTATGCTAACAATAAGGAAGTTAAACAGCAGGTGATGAGATGAAAACCAGAAAGTAGGCTGCTTAGAGAAACCAGGCTGTAATATCACTGAATTCTGAATTTAGACCTGCTCCTGGCCACTCCCTCTTCTCCCTTCTCCCATCATGTAAAAGGTATAGAAGTGTGAAAACCTACACCTCCAGATTCAGGGACAGTTTCTTCCCTGCAGTTATCAGGCAACTGAATCATCCTACCACAACTAGAGGGCAGTCCTGAACTATTATTGATCTCATTGGTGACTCTTGGACTATCTTTGACCAGACTTTACTGGCTTTACCTTGCACTATACGTTATTTCCCTTATCACATATCTATACGTTGTAAATGGCTCAATCGCAATCATGTATTGTCTTTCCGCTGACTGGTTAGCACGTAACAGAAGCTTTTCACTGTACCTCGGTACACATGACAATAAACTAAACTGAAACTGAAACTAAAACCATGAACTTGATGGACTAGAAATTCTTGTGCACTATAATATCCGCATTGGTGGTGTTTAGCGGTGTCATTTCAATGACCCGTGTTCAAGGTTGGTCCCAAAAGGCTGGGAAGGTGAATTGCATCAGTGCCTGGCACTAATGCATAGACCGGGATGAGCGAGTAAGGATCAGAATAATGGCAGGATCATGGTTGGTCATGGGGATAGACATTGCATTGGAACCCAAGCACAATAGTGACGGTTGAAGCGGATATGGAGGACATATTGGCCATATGATCGATGTATGGATGTTTGGGATAGGGGGAGAAATAATTAGATAGCAGCACTGCAAAGGATGGTCAGCATTGGTGGGGAGTGATGGGGGTGATAAATATTGGTTTTCTAGTGGTCAGGCATGGGAAAACTGGGATTACATCAAAGTGGTTTGATGGTGGAACCAGATTGGAGCTCATAGATCAGGGAGTCAAAGTCCTAGACTGAGGGTGTAGTGCGACAGTTGATCAAGAGACCCTACAGTATGAAAGTTAGTCATAGAGTCATAAAGCACAGAAGCTGACCCTTTGGCCCAACTTGCCCATGAAGACCAAGTTGCCCCATCTACACAAGTCCCATTTGCCCGAGTGTGACCCATATCCCTCTGAAGCTAACTTCTGTAAAGTTAATTGGCGTATTTGGGCAGTATCCCAGTCTCTTTGGAACGTGTTATTTTATTGACAGTGTTCAACAATGACCTCTCCGGGATATCATGATCCAAGTTCCCCAGAAGCAGTCTAACAAGGATTGAAGCAGGGAAGAGATAAGACCTTTTGCCTTCCATTACAGTGAGGAGGTGCCTGGAGATTCGCTGTGATGGATGTTTGTGTTAAATTGTGTTAATTGTGTGTTTTGTTGCTTTTTACTGCCATGAACTGCATGGTACGAAATTTCGTTCAAACTTGTTTGAATGACAATACAGGGAATTCAATTCATTTCAATCCATTTTGAGATGTCATCTCAAATGTCCCGACACAGAAGCGAAATCAGGATACCAGAATACTCAAGGTCAAAAAATATATATTCAAATAAAATGGTTCCAAAACGCTTATTAGCACATTGCAAAATAAATAGTTTAGAAATTGCATAACACTGACAAAACATCAGGCAATTGAATTTTTGGATGGATATCTTTTCACAATTTCTTTCCGATAACAATGGAAAAGTAATTCCACTAATAATGTTGCCCGCTTTCCCTACAACGTTGCTGGAGAATTTTACAATAATGAGATGTTTAAAATGTCAATGGCCATTTGCATTTTTATCCTAACATGTCAGATTGGCTCAGTTCCTTTGATCGCTGACTCCCTCACCACTGAAGGTTACACTTCAGTCGAGGAATAAGTAAATACTGCATTGTTGATTGTGCCAACATACAAATGAGTGATGAACAGAAGTCCTTCTGTCCATTCCAATATATTTAAAAGTCATCACGCCACTAAATAGAACAGGGAATTCTACCACTGTCCAGGCCAGTGATCTTCCCTCAGCCAACACCATTAAAAACAGATTAACTTTGTCCTTCATCAGCTGGCAGTTTCCTGCTAGATTCAATTTGCCTTGACAAACACAAAAATAATGTACTGGATGCCAAGAGGATTGCAACTTCCTAAAATCGTGCTCTGGAGTCAGGCTTTCTTCTGTACTATCCTGGTACAAAATATTGTGTTGGATTATTTTTTTATTTAAAACCTAAATAAAACATTTTTTTAATTTAGGTTTTAATTATAAGGTTTTATCATAAAGTAAGTGAGTAGCCAAAGGAAGCTGGAATAGTTCATAATACGTTTCAATTTTTAATTTATTTATTTTCCCCTGGAAATAAAGGGACACAGATTGATATCTTGATATTTCAAATGTAATAACACTGAATTACAAATTACATTGCTGTGATCAGGCAACTGAACCATCCTACCAACAACTAGAGAGCAGTCCTGAGCTACTATCTACCTCATTGGAGACCCTGGGACTATGTTTGATCCGACTTTACTGGACTTTATCTTGCAAAAAATGCTATTCACGTTATTCCCTATATCTCTTATCTGTACACTATGGATGGTTTGATTGTAATCATGCATTGTCTTTCCACTTACTGGTTAGCGCTCAAGACTGTACCTTGGTACACGTGAGAATAAATAAACCAAACTGCTAAAAGATAAAATTAAATTCTGCATGCAGTAAACTTTAAATCCTGTAAATTATATCTCTGGCATATTCACCTATACACAATAAATCACATGATATAAAGACATATTTGTTCAGCATGTGTTCCAATTTCCATTGTGCAGTATACACATCAACATATAGTTTAAATCCATAACTTCACATCAGGGATGTACAATGTGAGATGGTGCAAATAATATTGGCTGGAAGAAAATGGAGGCATTATCTCCTTGGAAAATAGAGCCTCCATAGAGTTGGGTCCAGAGATACAGAGATTTTATGCACTAAAACAAGAAAAGTAACATCAGATGAAAGAAATATGATTAGTTTCTAGAGATACAGAATTAAAAATTAGGAATTATCTACAAACTTAATTGACTTATTGTGGTGATGCTGGACACAATTCTGGTTACAGAGACTAGAGGGAAAATGTGCAACTGAGAGTTTATATTCATCAGAAAAGATTGACCAAGATGGAGCTTACTTCTCTGGAAAAGTGGTTAAATGGGATTTGTTGGAAATCTTCTAGATCATAGCAGAATCTAACAGAACAAGCAAATGGAAAATATTTTCACCTATGCCTTTCACAGGCAGCGTGGTGGCCTAGCTGTGGAGCTACTGCCTTACAGCACCAAAGACCCAGGTTTGATTCTGACTACAGGTGCTTGTCTGTACAGAGTTTGTTTGTTCTTTCTCCCCGTGACCTGCGTGGGTTTTCTCTGAGAACTTCGGCTTCCCCCACACTCCAAAGAGGTACAGGTTTGTAGATTAATTGACTTGGTATAAAATGTAAAATTGCCCCTAGTGTGTATAGGATAGTGTTAGTGTGCAGAGATCGTTGGTCAATGCGGACACGGTGGGCAGAAGGGCCTGTATCTGCACTGTATCTCTGAACTAAACTATAGGCAAGACCAAAATGATGAAGATATTTCTGCCAGTTCCAACAAGATTCCATCACCACATATTCCCCTTCTTTATTTCCACATTCTTAAAATCAGCTTTGCTGTATTTTGCAAGCAGCCAACTTCCAATAAACTCATATTTGATCCCAAGAGATATAAACACTCCGCATCAAACTGCTCCACATTCAATCAAATAGTACATAGACCACGACTTTAAAAAAAGGCATTGGGTTGATTTATTTAGAACTGTAATTTCCCCCTGGGTAAATCAGTTATATTTATAGTAGATTGTGATACAAATTAACAGAGAACTCACAAGTCCTGCTGATATACTTCAATATCATTCATCAGTTGGAGATAAATCATAGATCATTATGGTTATATATTCCTCATTTGTAAGTAAATATTGGATAAATGTACCCATAGAGTGATACAGCACAGAAACAGGCCAACGACCCAATTTGCCCATGCCTACCAAGATGACACATGTCCCAGCTGCTTGCGTTTGGCCCACATCCCTCTAAACCTTTTCTGTCCATTATATCATGATTTCTATTTCAATCCACAACATCAGAACTTCTCAACTAGTTATGAGAGTAAACTAATGTTGACAAATTCGGGAGACAATGCATGGATAATGCGGAAGGGGCACAAATACCTTTATTGCATTCTAATTTGTTGAATTCTCCAATTTTACGTAACACACCTGGACTTTTATCTATCTCACCCCCACCTCCCCTGCCCTGCCTCCCCCCCCCCCCCCCATTCATGTCCCCCACCTGGACTCCCACCTATTTCTTCCCACCACCACCCCATCCCCCCTCCTCTTACTTTCATCCTTCTGGCTTCACAATCTGCCACTCTTCAAACCTGTCTCACACCTACTGTTCTTATCTCTGGACTTTATTCCAACCATCTGCCTGTCAAACCCCTCAATTCAACTGTGTCAACTTATTAATCAAGAGATTAGTATACAAACTTAAAGCACACGGTATTGGCGGTTCAGTATTGATGTAGATAGAGAACTGGCTGGCAGACAGGAAGCAAAGAGTAGGAGTGAACGGGTCCTTTTCAGGATGACAGGCAGCGACTAGTGGGGTGCCCCAAGGCTCAGTGCTGGGTCCCCAGCTATTTACAATATATACTAATGATTTGGACGAGGGAATTAAATGCAACATCTCGAAGTTTGCGGATGACACGAAGCTGGGGGGCAGTGTTAGCTGTGAGGAGGATGCTAGGAGGCTGCAAGGTGACTTGGATAGGCTGGGTGAGTGGGCAAATGCATGGCAGATGCAGTATAATGTGGATAAATGTGAGGTTATCCACTTTGGTGGGAAAAACAGGAAAGTAGACTATTATTAGAATGGTGACCGATTAGGAAAAGGGGAGATGCAATGAGACCTGGGTGTCATGGTACACCAGTCATTGAAAGTAGGCATGGGTTGCAGCAGGCTGTGAAGAAAGCGAATGGTATGTTGGCATTCATAGCAAAAGGATTTGAGTACAAGAGCAGGGGGGTTCTACTGCAGTTGTACAGGGTCTTGGTGAGGCCACACCTGGAGTAGTGCGTACAGTTTTTGGTCTCCTAATCTGAGGAAAGACTGGATATACTCGGCTTGTACTCGCTGGAATTTAGAAGATTGAGGGGGGATCTCATAGAGACTTACAAAATTCTTAAGGGGTTGGACAGGCTAGATGCAGGAAGATTGTTCCCGATGTTGGGGAAGTTCAGGACAAGGGGTCACAGTTTAAGGATAAGGGGGAAGTCTTTTAGGACCGAGATGAGAAAATCATTTTTCACACAGAGAGTTGTGAATCTGTGGAATTCTCTGCCACAGAAGGTAGTTGAGGCCAGTTCGTTGGCTATATTTAAGAGGGAGTTAGATGTGGCCTTTGTGGATCAGGGTGTATGGAGAGAAGGCATGTACAGGATACTGAGTTGGATCAGCCATGATCATATTGAATGGCGGTGCAGGCTCGAAGGGCCGAATGGCCTACTCCTGCACCTATTTTCTATGTTTCTATGTTTCTGTTACTTGCCACATTTTGTCCTGCCTCTCTTTTCCAGCTTTCTTCTCCACCCCGACAATCAGTCAGAAGAAGGGTCTCGACCTGAAACATCACCTATCCATTTTCTTCAAAGATGCTGCTTGACCTGCTGAGTTACTCTGGCACTTAGTGTCATTTTGTGAGTTACTCCAGCACTTTGTGTCCTTTTTGCATTTTACTTTTGTTCTACACAACAATGTTTTCAATCTTTTGGCAAATATTGCTATAAATTGACACCATTTCCTGAACACAAATGTGGCATTTGCAATGCAAAAAAACTGCACTCAGTGCTTTATGTGGAATTACACATATAAACTGTTAATAATCCAAATAAAAAGGTCAGGGTACATCTAATTGTAATGGATTACGTGTTGTTTTCCGTCATGAATCAGGCTTCTGGTAAGGCTCGAGGGTGACAATAAAATCCTTTTTGGCATTGAGAAGACAGCAGTACCATCAAAGATCGTATCAGTGAATGCAATGTTAAATAGCAAGTGCAGGTCAGAGAACACTTGGATCTTCTATAATAATATTAATTAAAAACAAAATCCTAACAGATCCCATTGCAACAAATTTAATATTTCAAAATTAACTTGTTGTGAAAATGTACAATGCATTGGAAACAAAGGCTAAAGAGCATATTAAAATTAATGCAATATAACATTTAAAGCTAACATTGAAACATGGCAGCTTGAGAAATTTTCTATACAGTTTTATTTTAGTGAGCAAACAGAAGCTGAATTATTGTAAAAATGTTGTTTGGAGAATTTTCTACTTATTGCTGAGATGGCTACTTTTTTAACTTCCTGCTTAGTTCAGTTTCGGGTCATAGACCGGAACCAGGCCCTTTGGCCCACCGAGCCCATGCCGACCAGCAAACCCTGCACTCTAACACTGTCCTACACATGCTAGGGACAACTCGCAATAATACCAAGCCAATCAGCCTACAAACGTGTACATTGGAAGGAGTGTTGGAGGAAACCGGAGATTCAGGAGAAAGCCCATGCAGGTCAAGGGAGGACGTACAAAATCTGTGCAGACAGCAGCCAAAGGCAGGATCGCACCCAGGTCTCTGGCGCTGATCTACAGCAAAAAGGCAGCAACTCTATCGCTGCGCTACCATGCTGGCTCTGCTGAAAAGAATCAAGCTACTCAGTTGTATAAATGATCACTGTTGCTTTTTCAAGAACTCCCACTCTCCCTTTCTTTGGAAAACTGGGAATGAGGACTCAAAGACTGTCTGGCCCCGCTCAACTTGAGAATAAATTATAACCATTCTGTGGCTTCACCGCTTGGAAAGCAGCAAGGCAGAGATGATTTGATTTCCATTCTCCACAGGGAGTACAAGACCTGAACTTTAATCAATGTAATGTATGAAATACAGGCAACCTCTGTGTTGGACCGCAGTTTGGGCAATGGAAATTTAACCTTGCGAATTTCACAAATCACTACCAAAACATCTGGTATAGAAAATTAAAAAAAATAATTCTCAAGAATTTATGTGCCAATTTTAATTTTATTTCCAGTTTGTAATTCTTGATGCATGTGCAGACGATATGGCTTAGCTCTATGGAAAATTACAATATAGACGGTTTTCTGGAAACACAACCAACTATAATGCTGTGGTCACCTTTACCAGCAATAATACTGTATGACGTATCCCTCATTAATTCAAATAAACCATACAATCCACATCACAGGCTCTAACTTAACCTCTTTCAATTTGCTGATCAATTCATAAGGATAATGTTCATGTATAAATTGATGTCTTTTGAATTAACCCATGCAAGGTCTAATATCTTCGAGCTTCCCATCAATAATAAAAAAAATGAAATTGGGCTTTTATTTTGCATTGTTGCACGAACTAACACTGGTCTTACAAGGCCAATATTGTTGAAATATTCTTGCCGCTGATAAAGTCCATTACTAAAACATATGTACAGTCTTTCAAATAGCGGGAGTTGCACTATCCGAATCTATTTTGGCAAGGGCAGCAGACTAAACAAATTTCAGCTCTTGACTCTCTACATTCTTAACTTGGCAACTTTCTCATCCTGCACACACCACCATTACAGATATATCAAGGTCATGTTCATTCAAATGGAAGCTTACACAACAGTGTACTCCACAATTTGATGTAGCATATTTAAAAATATAAAAGTGCAGCCAAAATTATACAAATTAAATGTTAAGCAAACATTTCTTGACATTTTACTCCATATTGACTTGCAGCATTAGAAAGGATCTCTTGCAGCTTTCAAGACTCCCAAAATACTTGCCTTGGTTGCTAAGGGATCTCAGAGAATAATGCAGTTTTCTTCAGCCCCTTTGCACATTTCCCAACTTGCCCATTGTTTCTCCTAGTTTCGAACTACATTCATGTGACTCGACTGAATGTACGCAATTATATCACTATGTGTTGATAAATTGTCCATTTTTCTCAGTTTAATTTAGAGATTAAACAGGCGGAAACAAGTCCTCCGGCCCACCGATTCCGCACCGACCAGCGATTGCGGCACATTAACACTACCCTAATACACACTAGGGAAAATTGTATATTTATACATTCATACCTAGCCAATTAACCTACAAACTTGTATGACTTTGGAGTGTGGGAGAAAACCAAAGAACTTGGAGAAAACCCACGAAGGTCACGGGAGTACTTTCAAACTCTGTACTGACAAGCACCCGTAGTCAGGATCAAACCCGGGTCTCTGGTACTGTAAGGCGGCAGCTCTACCACTATGCCCCCCTTTTGCTGTAATCTGTTATGTAGTGATAGAACATAGAACAGTACAACACAGGAACAGACCCTTCAGTCCGCAATGTCTGTTCCAAACGTGATGTCAAAATGAACTCTTATCCCCTGCACATAATTCATAACCCTCTATTCCCTGCCTATCGAAAATTCCTTTAAATCCCACTTTAGCATCTGCCTCACCCACCACCTCACAGCAAATTCCAGGGACTCACCACCCCCTTTGTAAAAAACTTGCCCCATTCATTTCCTTTAAACTGGCATTTTGCAGGGATTTTACCACTTACTCCAATGGCCACATATCAAGATCTAAGGTTAAAGGTCAGTAATATCATCAAAATGATTAGTAAGTGTGCAACACAGATGGGATTCCAAACCATCAAACAAATTACAAATAGGTTCAGCAGGTCTGCAGGATTAAACTGGAACTCCAATAATTCAGGATTAATGGTCAAAGCAACAGGGCTGGAGAAAATATATGAAGGCAATAAAATAGCTTTCTTGCCACTTCATTTTTTTTAGTGCAGTTAGGAGATACAGAACTTAGTAACTTAGTAATACGGCATCAGGAAAACAACCTCTCCCTCAATGTCAGTAAGATGAAGGAGCTAGCTATTGACTTTAGGAAGTGTTGTGGAGTACATGACTTATCAGCATCAATGGTGTTGAACTGGAAATGGTTGAGAGCTTCAAGCTCCATGGAGTAAATATCACCAATGATCTATCGTGGACTGACACATTGAAGTGACAGCCAAGAAGGTATATCAATGCCCCTATTTTCTCAGGAGACTGAAGAAATTGGGCATGTCTCCAATGACTCTCATAAACTTCTACAGATGTACCAAAGAAAACACACTGTCGGGTTACTTCACTTGTGTAAGACGGAACTGCAGATGCTGGTTTAAACCGAAGATAGACACAAAAGGCTGGAGTAACTCAGCAGGACAGGCAGCATCTCTGGAGAGAAGGAATGGGTGACGTTTCAGGTCGAGACCCTTCTTCAGACTAGTTAGGGATAAGGGAAATGAGAGAGATATATATCGTGATGTGGAGTGATAATGAACAATGAATGAAAGATATGCAAAAAAAGGTAACAATGAAAAAGGAAACAGGCCATTGTCAGCTGTTTGTAGGGCGATAATGAGAAGCTGGTGCTTCTTGGGTGGGGGAGGGAGAGAGAGAGAGAGGGAACGCCAGGACTACCCGAAGTGAGAGAAATCAATACTCATACAACTGGGCTGTAAGCTACCCAAGCGAAATATGAGATGTTGTTCGTCCAATTTGCATTTAGCCTGACTCTGCATGCAGAATTCATGGACTTCATCAACTTCACCACCAATTTTCATCCTGCACTCAAAATTATTTGAACCATCTCTGACACCTCCCTCCCCTTTCTTGATCTCACAGTCTCCATCACAGAAAATAGACCATTGACTGATGTCTATTACAACCCACTCACTCCTACTTCTATCTCGACTACACTTCTTCCCACCGTGCTTCCTGCAAAGACTCTATCCCCTACTCCCAATTCCTCCGTTTACATCGCAACTGCACCCAAGATAAGAAGTTCCATACTGGAACATCCGAGATGTCCTCATTCTTTAGGGAGCGGGGGTTCCCCTCTCCCATCATAGATGAGGCCCTCACTCATGTCTCCCCGATACCCGCAGCTCCGCCCTTGCTCCCCCTCGCCACAACAGAGTCCCCCTAGTCATTGCCTTCCACCCTATAGGCCATCACATGCAACACATAATCCTCCGAAATTTCTGCCACCTCCAACGGTATCCCACCACTAGCCACATTTGCACCCCATCTGCACCCCTTTCCGCCTTCCGCAGAGACCGTTCCCTCCACACACCCTGGTTAACTCATCCCTTCTGACACAAAGCACCACCTCTGAAGTAACCTTCCCCAGCAACCGTAGAAGATACAAACATAGAAAATAGGTGCAGGAGTAGGCCATTCGGCCCTTCGGGCCTGCACCGCCATTCAATATGATCATGGCTGATCATCCAACTCAATATCCTGTACCTGCCTTCTCTCCATACCCCCTGATCCCTTTAGCCACAAGGGCCACATCTAACTCCCTCTTAAATATAGCCAATGAACTGGCCTCAACTACCTTCAGTGGCAGAGAATTCCAGAGACTCACCACTCTCTGTGTGAAAAATGTTTTCCTCATCTCGGTCCTAAAGGAATCCCCCCTTATCCTTAGACTGTGACCCCTTGTTCTGGACCTCCCCAACATCGGGAACAATCTTCCTGCATCTAGCCTATCCAACCCCTTAAGAATTTTGTAAGTTTCTATAAGATCCCCCCTCAGTCTTCTAAATTCTAGCGAGTACAAGCCAAAACGCCTGTCACTATACCTCCTCCCTCGACTCTGACCAGGGACCCCAACAGCTCTTTCAGGTTAGGCAGAGGTTCACTTGCACCTTCTCCAACATATCCGTTTTTCAAGATGTGGACTCTTATACACCGGCGAGACCAAATTCAGACTGGGCGATCGTTTCGCGGAACATTCTGCGTGAACCAACCTGATCTCCCGGTTGCTGGACACTTTAATTCTCCTTCCCATTTATCCTCCATTGTCAGAGTGAGGCTAAATGCAAATTGGAGGAACAGCATCTCATATTTCACTTGGGCAGCTTACGGACCAGTGGCATGAATATTGATTTCTCTCACTACAGGTAGCCCCGGCATTCCCTCTCTCTCTCTCTCTCTCTCTCTCTCTCTCTCTCTATCCCTCCCCCACCCAAGTCGCACTAGCTTCTCATTTTCACCCTACAAACAGCTTCCTTTATCATCATTTTTTTTTGCATATGTTTCATTCATTGTTCATTATCTCTCCACATCACCGTCTATATCTGTTGTTTCCTTTATCCCTAATCAGTCTGAAAAAGGGTCTCAACCCAAGACCACTTCTTGGTTTGGGAAAAGCTCTGCTCAAGATTGCAAGAAATTCAAAGGAGTTGAGGGCGTAGCCCAGTCCGTCACAAAGACCAGTCCCCCAGCATTGATTCCATCGACACTCATGCTGCTATGGGAAAGCAGACAACGTAATCAAATATGTTTTCCACCCTGGTGATCTCTTCTTCTCCCCACTGCCATCAGGCAGAAGATACAGAAGGTTGAAAGTGTGCACCACCAGACTCAGAAACAGCATCTTTCCCTCTCTATCAGGCTATTGGATGGTGCTTCCATAAACCATTTATATATGGTATTATCTGACTTGATTGGATAGCATGCAGAACAAAGCTTTTCATTGTATCTCTGCAGACAAGGCAACAATAATCCAAAAAGCCGAATCAAAACCTTTAGTTTGTTAGTTATAAAAGTATTAAAGATACAAAAATATATTTTTGCCAGGGTCAACAGTCATGTGGTGGGCAGTCAAGGTGGGAAGTCACTTGGTGAACCTCAAAACATTTGTCTGATTAGTTATGTAAACGTAGAGACATGACACAATCTACACAGACATGATTGTGTAGGAAGGAACTGCAGATACTGGTTTACACCGAATATAAACCCAAAGTGCTGGAGTAACTCAGCGGAACAGGCAACATCACTGGATAGAAGGAATGGGCGACAGTTCGGGTCAAGAACCTTTAGACTGAGAGGCAGGGGATAGGGAAACGAGAGATAAGGAAGGAAAAGTGTGAAAATGAGAGATCAAAGGGGACAAAGCTCAAGGGGGGGAAAGCAAAGGTTACTTGAAGTTAGAAAGATGAATGTTCATACCGCTCTGTTGCAAGCTGCCCAAGCGAAATATGAGGTGCTGTTCCTCCAATTTGCATTGGGCCTCACTCTGACAATGGAGGAGGCCCAGGACAGAAAGGTCAGTATGGGAATGGGAGGGAGAGTTAAAGTGTTTAGCAACTGGGAGATCATGTAGGTCGAGGCGGACTGAGCAGAGGTGTTCCGTGAAACGATCACCATGCTTGCGCTTGGTCCTGCTGATATATTGGAGTCTACACCTGGAATAGCGGATACAGTAGATGAGACTGGAGGTGGTGCAAGTGAACCCAGTGAGGCAGAGGCATATTGTTAGGAGTGCGAGGATATCAGATTTGTGTGAGTCGCTCAGTAGTGAAGGCACAAAAGGAAGTACACATTACATGATCGATTCACAACCATTCCCTATTTGTCAGAAAAAAGATTAACTCCCAGACAAATCAATCGATTATGCATCATATAACTTTCTCAAATGATAAATTAATGAATATTGGCTGGGAATGATGCATGGATAGAGGACTAAATAAAGACAATCATATACTACAGGAAATACAGATGTTAAGGGCCATGAAAGTGACATATGTTGAGATCCAGCCAAGATTTAATACGTGGAATAACACCCTCCAACTTTTTGCACTTCAATACTCGACACAAATCAAAAACTGTTGACCTGTTATTCATTTGCTTTCTTAACATACATTGCATGTTTTCTGTTTCTTCCTCCATCAGTTTTTTTTTACAAATGTTCTATTATTTGTAATGGGCATTGAGACAATTGGAGCCAAAATTAATCCTCACAAACCTTGGTCAACTTTGCCGTTGAATAAGTTTGACTTATCCTTTCTTCACCAGCTAATATAAGCTGTAACATATAATCAACATGAATACAGGTTAAGCTCATAATTGGCCCGAACCTCAAGCTGATCAATGCATTCATCCATAATAAATTAACTTAACTGACTTAAATTCAGCTGGAGTTTGATCAGATGAACATTTTACACAGTTACCGAGTGCAAAAAGTGGTAAACACTGCCCACTCCATCACGGGTTTTGACCTCTACACCATCGAAGGGATTTACAGGAGGGCAGCCTCATTATCAGAGACCCACACCACCCTGGCAAACTCTCATTTCACTCCTAGCAGAGGGAGAACATATAGGAGCCTAAAATCTGTAACGTTCAAGTTCAGGAACAGCTTCTTCCCTACAACCATCAGGCTATTAAAGACACCAACCTTCAAACCAACACTTCAAATGAACTACATAAACTTGGGGACATTGGTTTTGTATTTTTGCACTATTAATTTTGTTTGTTTTTATGTGACTAAGTAACTAAATACACACACACACACATATAAAGACACACATATACAAACATACACACATATGTACACACACACACATATACAAACACACACAGGCAGTCACAGTGGCACAGCGGTAGAGTTGCTGCCTTCCAGCAAAATGCAGCGCCAGAGACCCGGATTTGATCCCGACTACGGGTGCTGTCTGTATGGAGTTTGTACATTCTCCCCGTGGTCTGCGTGGGTTTTCTCCCAGATCTTCGGTTTCCTCCCACACTCCAAAGACGTACAGGTTTGTAGGTTAATTGGCTTGATAAAATGTAAAAATTGTCCAGTGCTGAGTGATGCTCTACCTAGAGTTTTTCAGCATACTACATCCAGATCCAGGCATATATATATAAAATACACACATATATACATACACACACATATACAAACATATACACACACACACATATACAAACATTCACACACACATATATACACACATAAATATATTTATATATATGTGTGTGTCTATGTCTACGTTTATATATGTGTAGATATATATATACAGTACATATATGTGTGTTTATAAACTTAAAATGTCTAGACATTCAACTGCATTATTCAAACCAAGCCAATGTCCAAAACTTCAGACATAACTGAATTTTTTGGAAAGGTTGTTGGTACCCTGCTGTTGCACCCTGAGGGTGGAATTTATTGAATTTATTATCTATGTGTATTGTGTTTAAATGTCTCTACATTGCTGCAAGTAAGAATTTCATTGTTCTGTTGTCGATAAATGCGACAATTAAACATTTTTGACTCTCTTCAAAATCCCAATTTGTTATCAACTGTCCTTAATATAAAAATACAAAAGTTATCATCATTCTCTACAAAGGCACTTGTTATTTTTTTTCCAGACCCCCCATTGACTATAGGTATGTCAGCACCTTATTGTTTTAAGGATTGAATAGTGTGAAGTAAAATTAATACATTTTAATGAAAGCTGCTTGCTGCAAGCTCAGCCTTCAAACCGATGTGCAGAGAATATCTGTTCCACTCTGCCAGCTCAAATCACTTTACAGAGAGATTGCCTCTGGTGATGTGATGATAATCTAGCTGTAAAGCTGAAGCTGCCACATACAAAATTGTTTGGCAACACCAATAAAGCAAAATTTAGCCACAGATTATTTTTCATTTCCTTCATCTTGCTATCACATTTCAGATATAAATTAAATAAATTCACCTATTGATGACCTAGAGGTTTAGCCATGACAATCTATTTGAAATGGGATCTATCCTGAGCAACATTTATGGAGTTAGTTATGCCTAGCTCACAAGTGCAAGTATGGTCACTGCTGTCTGCTCATTACTTTTGTGGTATTGAATGAATCATGGAGGACAGTCATCAGCCCATGACGATTATTCCAGCTCTCAGCAGGAGCTAACTATTTAATACCAATTCCCCTTTAAATTAATAATGATCCACACTGCTGCTCGAAGCTTGTTAAATCCAGTAAATTATTGCAGAGGCTATCCTGATTAAACACGAGTCATTATCAAGATAATTTAAATCTATATGACAAAAACTTTGGCAAACTATCTAAAGTCAGTTCAGAGCCTGCACTTCACAAGCATAAAATCATCCAACGTGTCAGTGCTCATTGATATTCAATTCAATCAGCCCAAAAGAGGCCATCAAGACAGAAAATGCAGGACAATTGTATTACTACTACCACAAGGGAAGACTGTTAATAAAGGCTGGCATTTAGATATTCACCAAAAGTTCTGCTGGGTAGTTGTGTCTTAGGAGTACTTTATTTTAAGCTGTCAATGAATCAAAAAATGTCCACCCAGACACGCTCAATGGGCATAGATGGCGATACATCAAATGACTGCAACTGTTTGACTTTATTTGTTGTCAGTACCATTTGCTGTGCTGCCTTAAACCATCTAATTTACGCATTGCCTCACCATTTTACCAACTTTGTTGTAATGTTACATTCACAGGGTCGTATAAACCATTTTTTCTTCCATCTGGATAAAACGGAAGATAAAAGAGCTGGGTTTTGTTCAACCTATGAACATCCAGTGAGAACACCGAGAAATCAATAATTATTTACAAACTACTGAGTTTCAGTAGTTCAATGGTGCACTTATTGTCACATGAGCAAAGTGCAAACACACAGTGAAATTATTTTCTTAGTCATACCTAAGCACATCCCAGATTAGCAAGGATGTAGAAATAGTCCACTGATCCCATATGCAAGAGGCTCATTCTCGTTGTTATGAGCGGTGCCCATTCCAGGCAAGCCCCAGGCAGCTGCGGGCCTCATAGTTTTCAGGCTAAGCATGTGTTCAGTGTACCTACATATAAAACTGATAGACTGTTGGTAGGTTGCAGGATATTTGTCCAGGAACCATGAAAGGGCTGTCACGGCAGCGGTAGAGTTGCTGCTTTACAGCGAATGCAGCGCCGGAGACCCGGGTTCAATCCCGACTACGGGTGCTGTCTGTACGGAGTTTGTACATTCTCCCTGTGACCTGCGTGGGTCTTCTCTAAGATCTTTGGTTTCCTCCCACACTCCAAAGGCGTACAGGTTTGTAGGTTAATTGGCTTGGTAAATGTAAATATGTCCCTATAGGATGGTGTTAATGTGCGGAGATCACTGGTCGGCGCGGACCTGGTGGGCTGAAGGGCCTGTTACCGCGCTGTATCTCTAAACTAAACTGAACAGACCATTTTATAAGCATCCAAACACATACCAAGTACTACAATCACGGAAATAAATGATAAGAACTTTTTTTTTTCTCATTTATTATATTGTTTACAGTGTACTATGTTCACATAGTCTGGTGTGCTGCTGCAAGAAAGAATGTCATTTTTCTATCTGGGAATATATGACAATAAAACACTCTTGACTTGAGAACATTCAATCATCAGGAATAATTAGGTTTCTACAAGGGTCATTTTAACAGTTTATAAAGCTTTTTATGAGATTTATAAAAATCTACTGCTTGTACATCCTTTCAATTCCTACAACACCTGGGTCACTGTGCTCCTCCAATTCCAACACCCTTGCACATCCATGACTTTCGTTGCTGCACCAGTAGTCATTATGTGTTCAGTTGCCTAGCTGCACAGTTCTTAAATTGCTCCCTTAAAACTGTCCATCATCTGGCCATTCAATCCTCCTCTTAGCTACTCCTTAAAACCTACCGTTAAATCAATCCTTTTGTCACCCTGTTCAAAGTCTTATCTGGCTTGATTTCATTTTTTATTTGTTAGACTTCCTTCCGCAGTGATCCCTCCTCACAATCTTTTGCTCTGCTGAATCTTCTATAAAAATCCAAGAGGTTATTGCAGAAATCACATTCTCCGTACCATTTTTATTTTGTTTCCAACATAATTTCTCTAATAGACAATAGACAATAGGTGCAGGAGGAGGCCATTTGGCCTTCGAGCCAGCACCACCATTCAATGTGATCATGGCTGATCATCCCCAATCAGTACCCCGTTCCTGCCTTCTCCCCATATCCCCTGACTCTGCTTTCTTTAAGAGCCCTATCTAGCTCTCTCTTGAAATATACTTCTGCTATTGTTGTCCATTGGCTTCCTCTTCCCACCTCTGCAGGGGAAAACAATACTAAAAAAAACAGCTGAAAATCACAAAATGCTGAGTAACTCAATGGGTTAGGCAGCATCTGTGGAGGGAATGAACGGCGACATTTTAGGTCTTCATACTCATTGTAGTAGGGAAGAGAAAGCAGAAAGCAACGTGGGGACAGGACGAAATCTGGCATGTGAGAAGCGGATACAGGCGATGGGGTTTTTGATTAGCAGATTGGTAGACAATGGCTAAAATTAAAAGATAATTAGCCAGTCAATCCACTCCCCTCCTCACCTGTATCCACCTATCGCTTCCCAAGCTTTGTCCTGCACCCAGATCCTTTTCCAGCTTTCATCCCCCTACTACAATTACTCTGAAGACACAACTTGAACTGTCCATTCCCTCCACAGATGCTGACTGATCCGCTGAACACTTTGTGTTTTGCTCCAGATTCCAGTATATTTGCAGTTCCTCATGTCTCTGTAATAAAACTGCTGCTGGACTGAATTTTTTGCACAATCAAACGTACATCACTGCGTAAAATAAGAGGCAATTTCAAAAAAGGCTCCTCCAGCTTTCCCTCAGCATACAACTGAGGTTTCATCTAAAAATACGACAAGGATCTGACTGAAGAAAAATCAAAGTTTTAATCGTTCAAAACCATGTTCAGTAATAAGAAAAAAGCAGACCGTATCTGATTAGTGTACGTCAACAATCTACATCAAGCTCATAGAAACATGGAAAATAGGTGCAGGAGGAGGTCATTCAGCCCTTCGAGCCGAATTTAGTTGCACAATTTAGTTGCTCTTCGATTTAAGATTTAGAGCTTTGTGGATAATGTGGCGAGTTTTTGTTAGTGATGTAGAGCCAAGATCGATTGGCTCTGCAAACTGGGAAGCACAGTTGCACTGCTAGTAATTTTCTATCCATTAACTAATGGCTGGAAAATCACGGCAGCTAATACGCGCCTTTCCAATTTGCTCATTTTCAGCCACACATTCCTAGACTGAATGTTAAAGAAGGTGAATCATGGACTTGGAAAATTGCCCCCGTTGCCTTATTTACCATTTGTTAATCAGCCAAACTGCGCTAACTCCAATAATGTTTGCAAATGGATGAGAACACTGTTTGCACATCTCTGCAAATAATTCATTAATTCCAGCAATGTTGTCAAGGTGTGAGATAATTTTGAACAATTAGGTTTTATTTGAAATCTGTTTTAAATTTTGTAAACATTTTACTTTAGTCCTTTCCAAATACAGCTGTCAATTCAGAAAATCCACCACTACATTGGGGCAAGACCACAACACAAGATTGTTGCAACTCCCAGATCACCATCGATGTTTGCCCTCGATTCTCTCAATTCCTGCCAATAAATATAATTAAATTAGCCAAAATAAGAACTGGAACATGGCAACTGGCATGTTTTAACGACTTCAAATAATGAATGGCATCAGTTGTTAGCATGGTCGAATTTCCCACAGTTATGAATGACTGCAAATAATTATATAATGCATTAAAAAGACAAAGAGAACCATTGACTGAGAATTTGCTAATGACATCTGAAGCATAATGGAGAATTGAACAGACAGAGTTCAGTTGTAGTCAACAATTAATACCATGCGCAAATTCAAGTTTTCTGGCCTTTGTCCGATACCAATTTAAATTAGCAATCCATCACTTTGTAAAATATCTTACAAGTAAATTGGAATTAACTCAAGCCTACAAGCAGGTAATTCTAAACAATGAGTGTGTAAAGAGTGTAATGCGATTGGAAGGAATTTGAGATCATCAATCATATTGCATGTGTTGTCCTTCAAACACAAATGTTGCTCCTTTAAAAATACTGATTCACCGAAGAACAAGAACTCTTGCTGCTGAAATGTGGGTCAACAGCTGTGCCAGCAGCTATAATGAAGATTTTCCATCCAGACCCACTTGTTGAACAAAGTGCGAGATCAGTAGGACAAAGTAAATGGCATTTGTAAGTCGTCTGCAAGGTTTTTAATAGATGGCAAAAGTACATTTTACTTCTGGTAGCCTATTGTTTAATGACAATGTCAACAACAAGAATTCTTCTAACAGACAATTTCAAATTTAGTTTAGTTTAGTTTATAGATACAACAAGGAAATAGGCCCGCACCGACCAGCGATCCCCGGACCTTACCGCTATCCTGCACACACTAAGGACAATTTGCACATACACCAAGCCAATTAACCTACAAACCTGTATGTCTTTGGAGTGTGGGAGGAAATTGAAGATCTCGGAGAAAACCCATGCAGTCACGTGGAGAATGTACAAACTCCATACAGACAGCAACCGTAGTTGGGATCGAACCTGGGTCTCCGGCGCTGTAAGCTGTGCCATTGTGGGTGTCATAAATGAGATAAAAGAATGTATTGCCTTAAGAGGTAATTACTATCAGTAATTAATAGTAAGATTAAACAAGAACTTACCAGTATGAAGTTTGATCTTGATTTTATGAGGAGTTACGTTGGTGATTACGTGAAGAACCCCGTCTAGGCCGCATGCGTGTCAATCTTCAAAGCAGCGGTATGAAATCACAAATAACAATCACCGAAGTGACATAGTAAGATGCATGACTCGAAAACTACCAGACGATCTTTATGAGGGTTGGACGTGGCGGGCACGTAATCACCAACGTAACTCCTCATAAAATCAAGATCAAACTTCAAACTGGTAGGTTCTCATTTAATCTTACTATTTTACTTCGGAGTCACGTGAGTGATTCTGTGAAGACTTCGAAGCTTTGTGATTTCATGCCGCAGATCGAAATCTCGGCCTCTCACTGCATCGATTGACTCAGGATGAGTGAATAATCAAAATGCATTAGCATGATATTGATTCACATGTATTAATGGTTTACATTAATAAATAAATCAATTTAGTTTACCATCCTGCGGTCGCGAGGATATGGTCGATGGGCATGTCCATTGCCTTGGCAGCTGACGTTGATGATGACCTGGTGGAATGAGATATACAATCGTCAGCGTTAATACCTGGATAACCCAGAACCTGTTGCAGCCACCTTGAAATAGTCTGAACCGACCTTCATTGGTGTAGTTGTTTGTTGATTAATAAACAATGCCGATTCCACACTTCTTAGGATTCTGGTGGCCTTGATAACATAGACGTGAGACCGTGGGGTATCCGAAAAATGATCTTAAATCATGCCACCCCTGGTCTGCTCTGCTTGTGTAGACCAGAATGTAAAATGTAATGGCACCTGCAGCCAATTCCATCCTATCTAGCCACAGCATTTGCAATGTTTGCCGTCGTTGTGTTGATATTAGTGTCATAACTAAGGATGTAGCTGGAACCCCTTTTGAAGTAATGTTCACACATTTTCAATAACCAACTGCATAATCTTGTAGTGGGAGAACTTGTGTCAAGATCTTTTTAACAACTCGATATCTGGGTTGAACCCGACAGAGTAGTTTCCTTTTGTTGCAGCTGTAGTGTTTCTATAACTGAATTATTGTCAAATACCATTTAAGAATGAACTGGAAAATGTCAGTTATCTGTACTGTATTAAATATAACATTAACTTTTAAACAAAATCATTCTGATCCCCTCGATAGGAATGTACTGCTTTTTTGGATGCTATCCCTGCACTCTGCAGTGAGCACATTCATGGCTTGATGTGACAACCTGAGGCATAAGTCAATCCATTCAAAATGTGTAAGTCAATAATTGTTTTATTGTGCAAAGGCCGGTCTTGTGAACCACAGTTTCAACCAGCAAGTTTTTGTTTTTTGGAATAACCGTATACCGTTGTGCCATTATGCCTGATGAAGCAGGCAACAGTCTGACAGTACGAACCCAAGCGAGGTCTTGCTGACTGTTTTAAGACCCAGCTAATGAGGCAAAAAATGGAGGAAAACATAAAAGAACATTCCTCCTTTTGTAGTGAGAATGTATTTCTCCACACTGTTGTGCCACATATTTTTGCAATCAGTGCATAAACATGCACCAACATGTCGATATTCGATGTAGTATTGAATCATACTTTCATAATACTTTGAGATCCACTACCTATTCTGTATTGTCATCGATCTGAACTGGATGATACACCAGTGGCAAAGGAGATTAGGTAATTATTACAGGATACTTTTACTTGATTGCCATGTGACTAATATATGTCACCATCGTAGAGCAGCAACTTGAAATTGAGCATGTAGAATATGTATATTCGCTCAATAGCCCCTTACCCGTGGGGTGCATCTAGAGTATATATTTAGTTGATACCAACAATTGAAGAATTGGTAACTCATGCAAATCTCCAATACCTCCAACTAGAGATGGTATTCGGAACTTCACACCCCAGAGTCCTTAGCATCAGTTTGTAATAACTGGATTCGACTGACCACACTGCTGTAGCGAGTTTCAAGTTCAAGTTCAAATGAGTTTATTGTCATGTTCAGCAATGCTGAATACTGTTTTTTTCATAATTGTGACTGAGGTAGCTTCAGCTGACAATAGCATAAGGTTGTTAACAATGGTCTAATTGTCCTTTGAGAGGTTGCTACTTACACAATATCAGTTCCTTGATTTGCTCAGCTGAAACACAGCTGCTATATTGCCAATTACTCTTGATGAAAATAAAAGTCAGTTTTATAACAGGTTGCTATTAACTCCAATCTCTGGCCACAGGGCGGAGTCAAAGCTAATAATAATTAAAGGTAAATCCCAATGACCAACGAACAGTTTATCCCATTCCGCAAAGCTTTACTGTTATTAGTATAGTTATATTGTCTTTGATAACCTCTGCAATGGGATTTGCATAGCATGAATCTTTGACCCTTATGAATCTGTTGTTAGTCAGGAAAAATAAGTTTTCATATTCTGAAAGTTCATAAGCCCGACACTCTCCATTCTTCATAATAACATGCCACTCCTGCCTTATTCCATGGGTGGTTTGCATGAGAACTTTTGCCCAATTTACAAACCTTAACTTTAAAAAATAACCCTGGCCATAATCCAAACTTGCTTGGAATGCTACGACTGTGCCTCAACCAGATGTTTTTATCCTTTGTGTGTTGTACAAAACAAACGTAAATATTACAACTTGTGAACGGTGCACTACCCATATTTTGGTAGTGCTAGACCCATTTTATTGAGTAGGGTTGATAAGGTGCATGGGATCTCTGAGTAGCTGAGGATTTGCATAGCATGAATCTTTGACCCTTATGAATCTGTTGTTAGTCAGGAAAAATAAGTTTTCATATTCTGAAAGTTCATAAGCCCGACACTCTCAGTAGCATGCTGCCCCCAGCTCCAATGAACCCCTTACTGCCGATGAGCGCCTGGGGTGCGTTCTGAAATGATGACTTTAGCCCGCCGTTGGCCTAATTGATTCGTCCTACCAGGTTTTCTTCCCCCGTTGAATAAGCCTACCTGAATAACAGATACAGCGGCTGGCTCTCACATCCCCCTGTTGGTGCTGTTCACTGCCAGCACATATGTGCTTTAGTATGTTCTATTGACTTCTTTAGAGCCAGGAGTCAGTTATATCTTGACCTTTTGCTCTTCCCTCCTCAGAGAGGGCGATTCGTAGGCAGCCCTAAACAGGTGCTGCTGCAGGCCGCAGGGTATTATACTGATAAGAGCCCATTGGACCTATACCCAAATGGAATATTCTGCTGGGATGGCAACTTTGTTGTCAGGAAAAAGGTACCTCTGACACGTGCCCTTCATCCCTTGGGGTATGCTCCACAGCCATACCCTGAGACTCAGTGTCAGCAAGATACTGACCCGTCTTGGTCTCTGCCTCCAAGAGGGAGACCTGTAGCAGCTCAGTAACTGGAGCTGCTGGTGCGGCCTGCGGACGTGGAACTTCTGTGTCACCCTACCATCAGAGTCGGTGTCCGAACTAATCCTCATCTATGAAGGTACAATCAGACAGTTCTCTACTAGTTACTGCTGGCGCCTTTTTTGTTCAGGATGGCGCTGACCCTCCTCCTGTTGGCGTGTGCCCTGCTGGAGCACTGTATGCAACAGTTGCTGTATTTGGGATAGTCGTTTCAAACGCGCTATCCAGCCCCGGTGAGGAATCATCCCCCGACTCCGTGGGCCTTGCTATCCAGCCCCGGTGGAGAATCATCTCCCGACTCCACGGGCGTAGCAGATTATGTGTGAACTTGAGCAACCCTGTCCCACGAGTTGCTGGTGCCGCCTTTCGTAAAGGCCAGTGCTTTTTGACATGAAACAGCCCTGTACCAGGTGCTGCTAGCACGGCTCTCTCATAGGCCGGTAATGTCACAAATGAAACAGCCCTGCATCAGGCGCTGCTGGCACGGCTCTCCCGAAGGCCGGCACTTTCATACATGAAGCAGCCCTGTCAAGCGCTGCTGGCGTGGCCTGTCCCATAGGCCCGCGCTATTACAGTGTAAGCTCACTAAATCAACATTTTTAGTGTACAGCTTTACCTGTGAAGGGTTAAAACAATTCACAGCAACTTGTGCTAAACAACAAGGATTACATTGTCAGAGACATATGACAATAACTTTTTATGACTTTAACTTTGCCTTTAGCTTTTAACTTTAAGAAAAACAGTGTAACATACATAATTTTATTATTAAGAGAAACCCTTTGTAGCCCGACTCACCTGAGTCCAAATAGGGCTGAATGAGTCCAATTTTATTCCTTGCCTGGGGACCAACGTCTGTGAGCCACTGACCGCACTGTCAGTGACTCTGGCGTTATTTCCTTGCTGTTCCACAGCATCCCCGCAGGCTGGGAGCCGCTGACTGTACTGTCAGCAACTCTGGCATTAATTCCTTGCCATTCAATGGCATCCCCGCAGGCTGGGAGCCGCTGACTGCCTTGTTAGCAGCTCCTTATCTCGCAACCCGATCTTTTTTTACGGTTATCCGCTTCCGCGGTCGGACTGGGTATCCCCATAGTCCATAACCGCACTCGCCGGACTGTGAAACTGGCAGGAAAACCTCTGTGAGGAGAGGCTCCTGCCTGAAAAAACCCCATGTAAGTAAAAACGAACTTACCTCTAGGTTTAACTTACCGCTGGCAGAGCTCTGTCCTGCCAGTCTGGTGCTTGCGCCAGTGCGGCTGACATACTGACGTGCATGCGGCCTAGACGGGGTTCTTTACGAAATCACTCACGTGACTCTGAAGTAAAATATCTCCTTAATGACTTCCTCTCTTTGTTTAAATATGATTTTGTTTCCTTAATAGGGAATTGCAATGAAATATATTATTACCTCAGTGTCTCACTCAACATCAACAAGTTTATAGAATAGTTTCTAAAACTAGCATCAACATTTTTGTTAACATATGCAAGAAACACCATACCCATTATCTGCAACATCCAGGAGTTCCAGATAAAACAGTCCAATTTTCCACTCTAATAGGTTTACAAGATTCAATTTGTAAAAACTTCATTTGTCACACCGACTACCACCAATGTGGGCAAGATTGGCGTTGTCACACGTTCCCTGGCAAGGCAAGCATCACCTCAGTATTTATTTACTCCTTTATTGTTGCTGCGTCCAAAATTCTGTAATCCTCCAGCAATAACACAAGAATACCAACACCAATGGCAACCATGACAGTCGAGGAAATCCCATCTCCACTTTCTTAGGGCAACAAAGGGTCAAGAGACAAGAAAGGGTCAAGAGGCAGCAGTCAAGAGTGCTTCATTGTCATATGTCCCAAAAAAGAATAATGAAATTCTTATTTGCACCAGCACAACGGGTTTGTAACCATATTATTCAGTAGGTACAACGAACAGCAGACCATTCCCTATCCGAACGGTGAACAGTGGGGTGGAATATTGCAGTATAGCCAGCGATGGCCATATTTTATAGCGCAAACATAGCATAATCTGCCTTTTCTTGGAGTATTGCGTATAACTCTGGTCACCACACTAGAAGGATGTGGTTGCACTGGAGAAAGTACAGAGGAGATTTGTGAGGATGTTGACTGGATTAAATAACTTCAGTTATGGAAAAAGAGACTGATAGGTTGGGTAGGTTTTATCTGGAATGCAATAGGCTCAGGGTTGACCTTATAGAGTTATATACAATTCTAAGGATAGATAGTCTGATTTTTTTGTTTTTTTGCAATGGATAGTGGTTTCAAAGACAATAGTGTACAGGATTGAGGTGAAAAGGGGACATTTTATGACTGGTAATCAAGCTACTGAGTGGGACTTTCAGATTGTGCCTTTTACATTTAGCACCTTTTTTACTTCGCTGTGGTCTTGGCAGATGACAGTTTTTCACCAGCTGAAAGAAGGTAGGCAGGTGGATATGATCAGTGAGAAGAGGGGGCAAATTAGAGGTTCCCACTTACTCCACCTATGTGAAACACTGGTGATATTGTGGGTTGAAGAATAAATTATATTTGAGAAGATTTGGATGTGAGTATTGGGTATCTATAAGAGCATGTCACTACTGGCCACTAGTGCTGCAGCAACTATGCATGGTCCTCTGGACATGGCTTGTCTCCACCAGTCTGCTTCAATCTCTCAGTGTGGGCTATCTTCTGCTGCAAGAGGGAGCAGAGTGCATTAGTGCAATGTGTCCGGGTGATATACCAGCCACAGTTGAACTGTTGGCATGTGCGCAAGATGCATGGTGGGTGTGAGGTCTGTAGTGAGTGGTTGATGTGTCACAGAGGACGCATTTTGGAAGTGATCACATTGATATAATTTGTCATGAGATCAGCGAAAGGATGTACATTGTGAACAAGTGTTTGAGGGTGGTATTTAGGATTTAACATAGTTTCATGGAATATTGACACCACATGTGAGGTTACTGAACTTCATTGGGCTCGGCAAAGAGGTCCTCAATGATTCACTTCTCGCTGTGACCTTTGCCTCACAAGGTCAAAAGGTCATAATTGATAAAAGTAGAATTAGGCCATTTGGCCCATTATGTCTACTCTGCCATTTAATCATGGCTGATCCATCTCTCCCTCCTAACCTCATTCTCCTGCCTTCTCCCCATAACCTTTGACACATGTGCTAATCAAGAATCTATCTATTTCTACCTTAAAAATGACCACTGAAGTCCAGTCACAGGCCACGTGGAGAACGTATAATTGACTAATTGACTCCAGTCAATTAATTATGAACTTGGAGAAGGCTTTCCTAAAATGTATTAAATAGTAATTTTATGCTTGGTGTTAATGCTACTGAATCAGTGTTTGGTGAAGTTGAATGTAGTTTTATATATTTCTGCGTTGAACAACACATTTTGTTTTGCTACATTGCCAAATATATTTTACCAAGTTTGGAAAGTTAATGTAGTCCATTAGAAATAACTTTAACTGAAGAATGTTAAACAATAGTAAGTACGGCTTTCATTTCATTCTGTGAATGACCAAGATGACCATGATCCATGTGCTGAAATGACACACATTATCCAAGGTAGAGACAGTCATTACCTTGTTAATGGGCAGATCTGATTACGGGGGCTGATGGTTTGGCTGAAAAAAATATTGCAGTCATTCGCTAAGAATCTGATGTCTCAGAAAGATTCAGTAAGACAAGCAAACTTAGGTAAACACATTGGAAGATTTTCTTGCAATAACAACAGTTAAAATACATTTTGACAGGTACATGGATAGGAATGGTTGAAAGGGATATAGAACAAATGTGGTCAATAGGATGAGCTTAGATGTGGCATTTTGGTTGGCATGGACACACTGGAGTGAAAGGCCTTTTTCCTTGCTGTGATACTGATTTTATGTCTCTACCGTGCAAGTACCCTGCTGTAAAATATCCATCCGTCACAATCTATTGTATTCTGAAATATATTTCCTGACTGTCAATGATGAGAATGATCAGAGCACACGAGCCTCTGATATGAAATAAATTAAGAAAATAGTTCCTTTTTTTCTGAAACATTCAAATTCTAACCATTCATCAAGAGGTGAAATTCATAGAGAAAACAAACATAGCCTACATTCACCTTTTCATGTTTGCCCCACTCTGCTGGCATCTTTACCCCAAATGTCAGTGGCATTTTGGGCAGCACAGTGGCATAGCGGTAGAGCTACAGCGCCAGAGACCCAGGTTCGATCCTGACTACAGGAGCTTGTCTGTACGTAGTTTGTACGTTCTCCGCGTGACTTGTGTGTGTTTTCTCCGAGATCTTCGGTTTCCTCCCACACTCCAAAAGAAGTACAAGTTTGTAGGTTAATTGGCTCGGTATAAATGTAAATTTTCCCATGTGTGTGTAGGATAGTGTTAATGTGGGGGGATCACTAGTCGGTGCGGACTCGGTGGGACGAAGGGCCTGTTTCCTCGTTGTATCTCTAAACTAAACAAAATAACTTGGCCAGTTCCACATGAAAAGAAATAGATTTCACCCAATGATATGTAATTGTGCAGACAGAGAAGTGCTTTAGTGAACTTCTGCATGGGATTCAATGACTGATATTCAATGAACTTTGTAGCCTTCCATTTTTGCTCCCTGCCTCACCATAATGCAGAGTTTATAAAGCCATATTGTAAGGAAAGGTTGAGGGAGATCACTGGCTTTGTGGTAGTTTCCAGTGAATGCCAGTATTTCTCACGGAAAGTACTGCTAGAAATATTTTGAAATATATGCTTAATTTTATCACTGACTGTAATTCTTACAATTTCACACCTGCTGTAGTGCAGTGCAGTCAAAGCTACTGGAAATAATATCTTACAAGCAGTTACCTTTTTATCCAAAAAACAAATGTCAGTCTATTATCCACATTTAAATTGATTAGCATTATAATGTTTTTCTCTCAGGCGCAGCATGGTGGTGTAGCGGTAGAGTTGCTGCCTTATAGTGCCTTACGATCCTGACTACGGGTGCTGCCTGTACGGAGTTTGTCTGTTCTCCCCGTAACCAGCGTGGGTTTCTCCGGTTTCCTCCCACACTCCAAAGAAGTCCAGGTTTGTAGGTTAATTGGCTTGATAAAACTGCAAATTGTCCCCAGAGTGTGTTGGGTAGTGTTAGTTTGCGGTGATCGCTGGTTGGTGTGGACTCAGTGGGCCGATGAGCCTGTTTACTTGTATCTCTAAACTAAACTAAAAAGATGTGCAGAGTAGATAAAATGATGCCCGTGTTTCTGCACATAATGTGTTTCGCAAATTCCTGCTGCAATTACAAGCAAGAGGTGGTTTTCGATCAGTGAGAAAAATCTCAATTACTGTCTTGCTAAAATATAGCATACCATTGCCCACTGCTATGCTTGAGTTACTCTGGTAAAAATGATTATCCCGAACACAAAATGGAGGTACAATCTTCTCTGCATATTCGTACCTGGATCTAGAGACAACATTTATAATTCACATAAACCAATTCCATGTCCAGGATTAACGGAATGTGGAAACATGAATTTAATTTACTAACACCAATTTAATTTTAGTAACGTAAATTCTCCATTCATATGGTTTCTGATGATGACCTTTAGGTTATTATAATTATTGTTTGGCGTCGAATCAATTGGTATTATTTTTGTAATTACAAATAAGATAAATTGGATTACAGGGAAAATCTATTCCGCTGTATATTTTCGAGTTGGAAAAAGTGAATAATCTCACAGCACAGAAAATGGCAGGTTGATTTGTTACTTGTTCTTGAAATGCTTTTAAGCTCCCTGTACATCAACACACCCAAAACTGATTAAAAGCAGAAGTGATTAATGAGAAAAAGAAATATTATAAGATAAATAATGGATTTAATGAAATTGAAAATTGCAGGGCAAACAGTGCATTTAAATTTAGATCACTGTCTTAAATTTAATAGAGTCCAGACAAACTGCATGTGTGACTGTGTTAAAATTGAAAATCCTGGGGAGTGAAAGGGGATACTTAACTATTTTAATTGTACTTTCCTTTCAGCAGTTGTACACTTTTAACGACTGGATATTTAACCTTGGCCACAGAACATAAATTATGTCAGTGCCAGGTCACTTAAATCAGTTGTATGAAAGTGAGTTTCATGACAGTAAAATTGCTCTTGTCATTGCCGTTATTGGGGTGGAGCTATGACAATAATTTTCTAATAGATTTTCAGTCAGAGGACGAGCAGGGTGGCACAAAAGTCCCCCAACAATGTGTGATGGTCTAATTTATTAGTTTAGCCAACATTCCATTGTTTCCTTGAGTAACAGCGGGACAAGCAGCATTTCTGGAGAGAAGGAACGGGTGACTTTTAGGGTCAAGACCCTTCTTCAGCCAGTCTGAAGAAGGGTTTTGACCGGAAACGAGTTCCTCCAGCATTTTGTGTCTATCTTCAGTTTAAACCAGCATCTGCAGTTCCTTCCTACACATTCCATTATTTTCTTGTTCTGCTACACTGTTCATGGTTTATGACTCTTCACAATGGCAGACGTTGCCAGGAAAATCAGAACCAATCTTCAGTTAGTTCAGCTGTAATGAGGCAGTTGCAGTCTTAATAAATGCAGTGTAATAAAAAAAAGTGTTGTAAAAACAATTGCATCAATAGGAAAAAAAAAAGTATGTTAGGTGCTAGAGTTTCACATGTGCAAAAACTTGAAGCCAAAATTTTTAGAGAGTACACTTCCAAAGTAACTCTTAAATGGCTTCCGATGGTGAAAGTGACAAACTATGTTAAGAGTCAATAGTGTCTGATTATTGCAGAGAAGTTATGTATAAACAGGATTGTTTTTCTAATACTGTTTCTTTCAAAGGCAGCTTTTTTTTAACGTTAGTTTTGTTTATTGTCACGTACCAAGATCCAGTGAAACTCTTTGTGACCTGTGTCTGAATAGTGCAGTTTGTTTCTGATTAAATCACATTATAAGTAATCTGGCATGTATAATTCCCCAATTCATCAACTGCATCATATCCAATTCGCATAATGAAAATATGATTTATAGCAGAACTACCTGTATGTGATATTGAACAGTTTTTTCTGCTGTTGATGGAAGCAGTACTGTGACCATTGTGTATGCGTGGTCGAGACAATATAACTAGTGTATTCACATAATTTGAATCTGATTTTTTTTTTAATTCTAATAACAATTAAGGCCTTTTATCATTTCCTTTAGTGCGAACATTTTCCATAAGCCTGTCTCGTGTTCAATGCTAAATTGTGACTATTAGCTAGATATGTCATTATTACTTCATGCTGCAACACTAAGCATCCATGACATTTGTTCGTCCACATAATCATTTTTCAACATACCTCTCAAAGGAAATTGTGAACTGTAAAATGTATTTTACTAATGGCTCCAAAAGCTAGCATTCCTTTACAACCTTTACTGCAAACGTTTTGCTCTTTGGTCACAACTATATTCCACCCTGATAGATGCTACTGATCGACACACAAAATAGTGGGCTTCCATCAAATGTTGACAGAGCACAGTTACCTAGATGTGTAGGTTCCCTTTCTGAGATGCAGAAGATATTAAAATCTTTGCATAGTTCATTGTTTTAGTCCAAAAGTCAACAAATGGTATTTTCTTACACAAAAAATAGAAAATGCTGGACAGAATTAATATCTCAGGTTGAAATCACCTGCAGAATTGGCACATTTACAAAGTAAAGTTTGTTTTCTTAAACATTGTTCATAATCAAATGTCTGTCAGATATTTTAGACCTATGTTTGAGTTTCCCTTGTTAATTTCATGCCTCTGATAAAAGCAGGACTTAGAAAGATTACTGACAATTTAAAACCTCTGATTATTGCAGGAAATGTATATGCTTTCAAACCGGAACACAAGTTTAATTCTTTTGACATAAAAAGATGCACAGTATTGCACCGGTAGAGATGCTGCCTTACAGCGCCAGAGACTCGGCTACAATCCTTACTACGGAAGCTATCTTTATGCAGTTTGTGCGTTCTCCCCGTGAGCTGCAGGGGTTTTCTCCGGGTGCTCCAGGTTCCTCCCACACTCCAAAGACGTACAGGTTTGTAGGTTAATCGGCTTGGTATAATTGTAAATTGGCCCTAGAGTGTGTAGGATAGTGTAAGAGTGTGGGAACCACTGGTCGGCACGGACCCGGTGGGCTGAAGGGCCTGTTTCCGCAAACTGTATCTCTATCTTTAAACTAAACTAAAATTCTCATTGAAATACTTTGTTCTCTGGACGTATAAGTAAACGAGGCCATCAGACGACAAATAAGTAGTAATCCGCCATGAATACTCGTTCTTTCTCCTACAACAGCAGGCATGTTCTGTGATTAAGAGGTTTGTAATTGAATGCTGTCACAGTCAGTGGTATAAAGATTAATGATGCTGTTCATTATGCTTCTGTGAACAACAAATATGTCTTTAGAGATGGGGTGAGGAGCTTCTCGTTTGATGATCAACTTAAGCTTGTGTTCTGAAATTACCATCAACAGACATCTCATGTATTGCAGCACACTGTCATTTCCTGAGTTTGTGATTTTTACCATTAATGTGTTATGACAGTCGGACATCATTATTTTTAGCACATAAAGAGGTGACTAACAACAACACTTTCTATGCTACTGTGAAGAAATGTGCAACTCGTAAACACTGCAGCAGGGAACGAGTGAAAACAGGCTCTCCTGCAAGTCAAAACAACAATCACCACTTCAATTCTAATGTGGTAGGAGTGTCAAACAAAACAAATATTGGTGCCAAGCTATATCAGGAGATATTAGGGCAGATGGTCGGTTAAGGAACATATCACAGGAGGAAAGAAAGATATGGAGACAGAAAAGTGTGGGGAAGAAAACATCCATGTTTATGATCTTGACAGCTGAAGGTATGGTTGCAATGATAAGACATAAATGTGAGGTTATCCACTTTGGTGGCAAAAAAACAGGAAAGCATACTATTATTTAAATGGTGGCCGATTAGGAAAAGGGGAGATGCAGCGAGACCTGGGTGTCATGGTACACCAGTCATTGAAAGTAGGCATGCAGGTGCAGCAGGCAGTGAAAAAAGCGAATGGTATGTTAGCTTTCATAGCAAAAGGATTTGAGTACAGGAGCAGGGAGGTTCTATTCAGTTGTACAGGGTCTTGGTGAGACCACACCTGGAGTATTGCGTACAGTTTTGGTCTCCAAATCTGAGGAAGGACATTATTGCCATAGAGGGAGTGCAGAGAAGGTTCACCAGACTGATTCCTGGGATGTCAGGACTGTCTTATGAAGAAAGACTGGATAGACTCGGTTTTATACTCTCTGGAATTTAGGAGATTGAGAGGGGATCTTATAGAAACTTACAAAATTCTTAAGGGGTTGGACAGGCTAGATGCAGGAAGATTGTTCCCGATGTTGGGGAAGTCCAGGTCAAGGGGTCACAGCTTAAGGGATAAGGGGGAAATCCTTTAAGACCGAGATGAGAAAGACTTTTTTCACACAGAGAGTGGTGAGTCTCTGGAACTCTCTGCCACAGAGGGTAGTGTGAGGCCAGTTCATGGCTTTTTAAGAGTGAGTTGGATGTGGCCCTTGTGGCTAAGGGGATCAGATGGTCTGGAGAGAAGGCAGGTACGGGATACTGAGTTGGATGATCAGCCATGATCATATTGAATGGCGGTGCAGGCTCGAAGGGCTGAATGGCCTACTCCTGCACCTAATTTCTATGTTTCTATGTTTCTATACATTTCCAGACAGTCATAAGATCAGAATTGAAGATTCATGGAAAAACAGGAAATGTTGGAAATACTCACTGTCAGGTCAGAATTGATGAAGGAGTTGGGACCTGAAAGGTTAACTCTGTTTCTCCTCCCATATGTACAACCTGACCTTTCGGCTTTACTTTAGACTGTGGAGATACAGAGTGTAAACATGACCTTTGTCCCCACTGAGTCAATGTTGACCAGCGACCAGTACACCTAAACTATCCTAGCCACTAGAGACAATTTACAATATACAGAAACCAATTAACCTACAAATCTGTACGTCTTTGGAGTGTGGGAGAAAACTGGAGCACCCAGGAGAAAGCCTACGTGGTCACAGGGAGAATGTACAAACTCCGTGCAGGCAGCACCCGTAGTCAGGATCGAACCCAGGTCTCTAGCGCTGGACCTGCTGAGTGTTTCCAGCATTTTCTGGTTTCATTTCAAATTTCCAATATCTGCTGTTTTTTTGTTGTTTTTTTTGGCATTTCTAGAACTGGTATAGATCAAAGAAATAAAGAGAGGCAAAACTCTGCTTATATATTTAAAACTTATTGCAACAAAATAAATATTTAAATAATTCTATTGAGACACATCCTAAAACACATTACATGAAGAAAACAT
>CM069148.1:18749075-18956575 GCA_035221665.1 Okamejei kenojei | reverse complement strand
TAACAATTACTTATTTTACTAGTATGACAATTTATTTAAAGTCAGCAACATCTAGGCGGTACAGCAGGATGAAAGAATATTCAAGGAAATACTTCAGATCTTTCGGGAGGTCTGAGCTGTTCCTACATCTTGTTCTAGCTTTAAAAATTGTCACGGTAGCAAGCTGAGAGTGGGCGGTAGGAGAGGAACATTAAAGTTTGAGAAATCTCAAGAATAATTCGTAAGGGTGAGCCAATTTCAACAAAATATGTATTGGCTAGGGGTTTGAGACTTATTTATGATTTTGTTTATGTATCGCCACTTCTACAGCACTGAAGTGCTCATGAAAATGACCAGTCTATTTCTGTTTTCCAAGACCCTTCTTTTCTACAAAGGTACTTATGTTGATTACTGAGACTAAATAACATATCTGACCAAAGAAAATGGCAGCTTATGAATCTTCTTCTCCAAATTGACACCCAATTCATACAGTGGGATTTAATTAGCTTGATTAATATGCTTTCATCCCATTATAAAAATGGGGTCCGAGGGGTGATATTTTAGAGGTGTATAAAATCACAAGGGGCATCGATAGAATGAAGGCATGCAGTCTTTTTCTCAGGGTTGGAAAACCAAGAATTAGAGGGCATAGGTATAAGGACAGAGGGGAAAGATTTAACAGGAACCCGAGGAGCATTTCTTTCATTCTGAGGGTGCTACAGTACAGTTATACAATGGGCCGCCGGAGGAAGTAGTTCAGCTATAGTAGTTCACTATAGCAACATTTGTAAGACATTGGATAGATATGTGGATAGGAAAGGTTTAGCCGCATGTGGGTCGAACATGGTCAAATGGGACTATCTTTGATGAGAATGTTGGTCAGCATGGACGAGAATGTTGGTCAGCATGAAGGGCCTGTGTCCGTGCTAAATGACATGATGACTGCAACTATATATATATTTACATTGCGACCAATGCTGCTGAGATAATAAACACAGGGACATTATCCATAATTACTGAAGTACTTATTTATTTTTAATCTTCCTAACTAGTTTTAATCTCACTCATGTGAGGATAAAAAAACTTTCTCCCCAATTCCATAGTAGTCAAGTTAAAACAAAGCTCTGGAATATTCATTGCACCTTACTCTTGTTTTCAATTCAGCTCTAGCTGCCTTCTGTGACTTGTCATTTCCAATGTCACATCGCTGATGAACCATTACAGTTTGAACTGCATTTGATCATCTTGAAACCATTTGCAGCCAAAACTGCTTCCTGGGGACAATGAAGTATTTCAAAATTATTTGGCACTCATCATAAATTTAGGTCAAAATGTGCAAGAATGACATTTAGATCATTTCCATTTGATCACAAGTAAAATGAAAAATTAATTTAATCATAAATGTAATAACCTCTTGCAAGCCTATCTAACTGGTTAATTAGTATCACAAAAATAATGTCTTTGTTTCTCCTTTATACTGTAATAACAATAATTTTAAAATGCATTTATCTTTTTGCAACATTAAGGCCAACCATTTAAATGTGTTTGAAGCGTAAACCTTTCTGGAACGTGTGAATTAGGCAGCAAATTTGAACAAATAATTTTTAGAAAAAACTTCAGGCGCAGCAGTAGAGTTGTTGCCATACAGCGAATGCAGCACTGGAGATCCGGGTTCGATCACAACTGCGGGTCTGTTTGTACGGAGTTCCTACGTTCTCCCCGTGACCTGCGTGGGTTTTCTCTGACACGCCAAATGTACAGGTATGTAGGTTAATTGGCTTGGTAAATGTAAAAATTGTCCCTAGTGGGTATCGGAGAGTGTTAATGTGCAGGGATCGCTTGTCAGTGCGGACCCAGTGGGTCGAAGGGCCTGTTTCTGGAATTATCTGCCACAGAATAGTCTCTGGAATTCTCTGCCACAGAAGGTAGTTGAGGCCAGTTCATTGGCTATATTTAAGAGGGAGTTAGATGTGGCCCTTGTGGCCAAAGGGATCAGGGGGTATGGAGAGAAGGCAGGTACAGGATACGAGTTGGATGATCAGCCATGATCATATTGAATGGCGGTGCAGGCTTGAAGGGCCGAATGGGCTACTCCTGCACCTATTTTCTATGTTTCTATGTTTCCGCGCTGTATCTCTAAACTAAACTAAAGCTCCTAAAGATTAAATGTTGTAGTCCCATCATAGAGTAATGGACCTGTTGTTTGTGATATATGTACTGTAATTGACTTGGGCATAAATATAGATGGGTTTGTTAGTAGGTTTGCAGATGATACCAAGATTAGTGGAGTTGCAAGGATTGAGGGAGGTTTTCAAATATATCACAATCACAATCACAATAATACTTTATTAGCCAAGTATGTTTTGCAGCATACAAGGAATTTCATTTGCCAAGTCAGCCATACAAATACAAGCAAGAGGACACACAAAAACCTGGATCAGAAGATATTAGCTACAAGGAGAGCCACTAGGGGGCCACAATCTTAGAATAAAGGGGAGGTCATTTAAGAACCTGAGGTGAGAAAAAACCTTTTTACCCAGAGAGTTGTGAATTTATGGAATTCCCTGCCACAGAGGGCAGTGGAGGCCAAATCACTGGATGGATTTAAGAAAGAGTTAGATAGAGCTCTAGGGGCTAGTGGAGTCAAGGGAAATGGGGAGAAGGCAGGCACGGGTTATTGATAGCGGACGATCAGCCATGATCACAATGAATGGCGGTTCTGGCTCAAAGGGCTGAATGGCCTCCTCCTGCACCTATTTTCTATGTTTCTATGAGAGGTTGGACAAACTTGAATTATTTATTTTTCTGCAATGCCAGAGGTTGAAGGGAGATCTGATAGCAGTATATAAAATTATGAGGTCAGAATCTCCCTCCTAGGATGGAAATGTCAAAGGCCAAAAGACATATCTTTAAGGTGAAAGGTTCAGAGTTCAACAGAGATGTGTGGAACAAGTTTCATTTGGTGGTGGTGGTGGAGGCAAATACGATAGTGGTGTTTAAGAGTCTTTTCGGAAGGCACAGAGAGGTAATAACTTATCATAATCCCAGAATAACCACCGCACATCAAATTGTGCCAAGGGATCTTTTATAGAAGGCAAATGTTTGAGATGTGATTTCTACTTGCCCTATCGCCAAGTTTTAATTATAACCTTATCATATTTATCACATTGCAAGCAATTAATTGTGAAATTCAATTTTAAAATTAACTATTGCGAGTTACTCGAGCATATGGATATGTTAAAATCATTGGATTTCTGTTAATAACCATTAAATTCCATAATGGCTAAGAACAATTAAAGGGAAAAGGTATCATTTCCCAACAAACCTCACGGTTTTGATCCTCCGTTGCAGTTCTTCCTTTCCATCCCAGCATATCTGTTGCTCCTATACTACTTTCATCTCCAAATTCTTTTCAGGTGTTCTCCAAGTCCTTTCGGGTCATATTTCTTGTTTATCAATCCTTCCCCCTCATTGCTTTCCCATAGTCTATATGGCTCTTTCCAATGTTCTTTTACTGATATTGGAAGTTTTTTATTTGCTGTTTTATACACCAAAAAAAAAACACATCATAGACCAGACAATAAGGATAGAACTGGATGGAGTGGATGTGGCGAGGATGTTTCCACTAGCTGGAGTGTCGAGGACTAGAGGCCATAGCCTCAGAATAAAAGAACGTACCTTTAGGAAGGAGATGAGAAGGAATTGGTGAATCTACGGAATTCATTGCCACAGGTGATTTTGGAGGCCAAGTCAATGGATATTTTTAAGGCAGAGATTAACTGCTTCTTGATTAGTACAGGTATCAGGGGTTATGGGAATAAGGTGGAACAATGGGGTTGAAAAGGAAAGATAGATTAGCCATGATTGAATGGCGCAGTCGACCTGATGGGTTGAATGGCCTAATTCTGCTCCTAGAACCTATGAACATAATATTGATGCACCAGAATGGAGGACGTTATGCAGGAATTTCTGGAATATCAGGAAGTGATGAAATGTCTTGTTTTGTCTGGTAAACAAGCCATAACCAAGAGGAAGTCAAGTGAAAAGGCCCAGGACTGCGCATGGGTCATGCTGAGATCAACAAGGTGGGCCTTAGGAGGAAAAGCCTGTGCCCAGAAAATACAGTGCCTGCTATTGGCATTAAAATGGGTCAACAACAAACTCTTAAGAGGGATCAGTTGCAATACACAATTATAGAGGAATTAATCCAGAACCTGAAAATAATGGACTGAAACGGATTGCAGTCTTCAGCTAATATAGCGAAGAAAAATCAGAAGTTCAATTGAGGCAATGCTAAGGTAAAGCTACACACAGTGTTTGAGCCTTCTAGCTAGCAATTACTAAAGAACTGGTGCAGCGAGTTGGAAGGCCAGAGCGAGTTGTAATATCTTGGAGATGAGGAATATGGACACACAAGGGGTTGCAGATGTTGGTTTACAAAAAACAACACAAATTGCTGGAGTAACTCAGCAGGTCAGGCAGCATCTCTGGAGGATATGAATAGGCAACATTTTGGGACCGTTCTTCAGTCTGATTGTAACAAGGATAGGTGATGTTTCAGGAGCGTTTGGTTTGGCGTGCATGTGTACACAGTTGCATATTTTGCCATTTTACGGCAACAGCTGAGAAATGCCAGATAAGTGACTACTGGAAATGGGTGCTCAACAGGCATTTTCACAGCTGAAGTCAAGAACGGGGATTTGACTTGTAACAGGATTGAAGAGAGATCAAGCAATGGAACTACTTGCATGGAGGGAAGGCCATAAACAAGGCACGAGCAAAAAAAAAAAACAAACAAAAAAAATTGCTGGAGGATTTCAACGGGTTAGGAAGCATCTGTGGAGGGACTAACAACATTTGAGTTGGGGCCCTTCTTCACGACTGGAATAAAAGGGAGATAGCTGGTAGAAACATAGAAACATAGACAATAGGTGCAGGAAAAGGTCATTCGGCCCTTCGAGCCAGCAACGCCATTCAATATGATCATGGCTGATCATCCAAAATCAGTACCCCATTCCTGCTTTTTCACCATATCCCTTGATTCTGTTAACCCTAAAAGCCATATCTCACTCTCCCTTGAAAACATCCAGTGAATTGGCAGCCACTGCCTTCTGTGGAAAAGGATTCAACAGATTCACAACTCTCTGGGTGAACAAGTGTTTCCTCATCTCAGTCCGAAATGGCCAACCCCTTATTCCTAAACTGTGGCCCCTGGATCTGGATTCCCCCAACATGGGAAACATTTTCCTGCATCTAGCCTGTCCACCCCTTAAGAATGTTATATGTTTCTATAAGATCCCCTCTCATCCTTCCAAATTGCCAGTGAATACAGACCCAGTCGACCCACTTTATCATGAGATGGGATAAGAAGGGAAGGGGTAGTGCAAGAACTGGGATGGTTTAGGTGGATCCAGGTAATGAGGCAGATCAAGTGGAGAAGTGAGGGGTAGAGACAGTGGCTAGAGGGGATAAGTGGAGACCACATGCAGCGACAGATGGTGGATGATGGTGATAAGATGGGAAGGTGAGGCATGAAATACAGACCAAAAAGGAGCGATGTTGTGTACATGGGAGGGCCAGAAGGGGTAAGGTGGATTTCAGATAGGAAGAAGTTGAGGAATGAAATGTAGAACCAGAGGGTGGGGATGGTGGATATTTGGGAACTTGGGGGATTGCAGTGGGGAGGGAGAGGTTCTGGTCATAGAAAACATGCAGCATATTTCACATTGGCATAGACTCAGGAAATACCGGTGAATGGTAGTGGGTGAAGAAAGACAGGATGTTTTATTTTATGTTAGATAATTAGTCAAAGAAACATCAATGCTTGCTCAAATATTTTTTGTAAAGTACAGCTTATTTTTTTGAAAGTTCAAGCAATATTTCCTGACACTTTCTGTAAACTGTGAAAAAATTGTAGAGGATTACCAGAATGCATGTTAGCAGGAAGTTTGCACTCTGTGTGTTCTTTATGCATCTGGCTGTCAATATCATTAATTAATTCCCAGACTGTAGCTTTTCTCTGCACTCTATTTATCTTTCATTAATATTCTAAATCCTTGCAGTATTGAAGTGCACAGTGAGAGGTCAGTAATCAAGCAATTTTACTTCGGAGTCACGTGAGTGACTACGTGAATAGAAGCCCGTACAGCCGTTGGTGCGTCATGACGTCAGACGCTGGTGCAGTCGGGCGGGGGGAGCAGCAGCGCTCCTCCGAGCGGTAAGTTTAAACCGCGGGTTACATGGAAAGCTGGAGAATTCAGCGGGTTGCCGGCATCTAAGGAGCGAAGCAGATGGGCGACGTTTCGGGTCGAGACCCTTCTTCAGGCTTCACCCTCCATTCTCCAGCATCTGCAGTTTTCGTTAACAAGTTGAAACGAGGTAAGGTTTGTTGAAATACTTTACCACAGGTCTTTTTCTGCGACGGTTGGGAGTTTTTGTAGATATGTTGCAGAAAGGGAAGAAGGTGTCGGCGAGGCGCTCCGGGGGTAGAAAGGTAAAGTGGCAGGAGAGTGTTGAGGATGGAGGCCCGTCTGGTACACCTGGTCCGGTGCTGGCTACACAGCCAGTGGTTGCGGACCCACTGCCGGGGGGCAGTGGAGGCTTGCACAGTAGGGCGGAAGGCCACTGGCAAGTCTCTGTGGCCCGTAAATGAGTCGGGCCTGGAGGTTATACCCTCCATAGGAGAGTCCGTTTGCTCACGGCTCTCCCACGTCGAGATTCTATTTCAAAAGAATGCTCGACAGGGACCAGCTCCGTGGGGAGGAGTGGTGCCCAAGCCAGGCTGATGGAGAGCTTGTGCTAGCAGCACCTGTTTCAGGGCTGCAGAACTATCCTGCCTGTGAGGAGGATGTTCCAGCTCCGTGAGGAGGAGTGATGCCCAAGCCAGGCTGATGGAGAGCTTGGGCTAGCAGCACCTGTTTCAGGGCTGCAGAACTATCCTGCCTGTGAGGAGGATGTTCCAGCTCCGTGAGGAGGAGTGATGCCCAAGCCAGGCTGATGGAGAGCTTGTGCTAGCAGCACCTGTTTCAGGGCTGCAGAACTATCCTGCCTGTGAGGAGGATGTTCTATCAGGGCAGTTTGCTGGGGGAGAGCAGTAAAGGTGTTCGGTGGGAGGTAATTCCGAACATTGCTGGGAAGTTTGCTGAGTATAGAGAGGCAGGAAAGGCGATTGATGTAGAATTGGCTGAAGCCATTCAGTATATGCTCTCCCACCAGTTACAGGAGCTAGCTATGGATGAAGTAGCAAAAAACTATAAAGCTCCTGTTAATTTGAGATCTCCTGAAGGTACCGGTGGTTAGTCACCAAATTTGGTCATAGATGGGTTTACCTGCTAGGGCCCAGGAGATGAAGTTTTAAAAAGTGCTTAAACTGTTGTCAGCAGGTATTACAGCTGTGGTGAAAGTAATTGATACAAATGATATGGTTGAAGCACAGCAGGATGAACTGGAACTCCTTTGTAATGCATTTTGAAACCAGTGTACCACCACGAAAATCTGTTGTTTGGTGGTAATTTTGCAAAAAGGGTCAAAGACTGTTATGAGGTTGTTATAACCATGGCTTTCATTAAGCCAGCTGGAAGCAAGGCAAAAAAGGTTCTCTACAAGAAGTCGAGGAGAACAAGGCCGCAAGGAAAGATGCTGGTAAGGAATATACCATTGACAGACAATGAATTAACTGATGTTCCTGTTCAAATTGGGGAAGGTAAAATTGTTTCTCAAACAAATGGCAGCAGTTGACATCAGATTTGTTCATACTTAGTGTACTGAAGGGGTGAAAAAATTGGATTTTTACTATAAGGACAGTCTACCTAGTCAACATTTTCCTAGTAGTAAACTTATTTTCAGATGAGGAAAATGTGCTTATTCAAGCAGAGATTCAGTCGTTACATAAGAAGGGGTAATTGAGCTTCTGTCTATCAAAGTCAACAATTTCTGTCAAGTATATTTCCCAGATCTAAAAAGACTGGGGGATGTAGAATTATTCTGGATTTATCGAATTTGACCAAATTTGTTTGTTATAGGCATTTCAAAATGGAGAACTTTACCACGGGCAAACATCTAGTGTCCAAAGGGTATTATATGGCAACCATTGATTTAAAGAATGCATATTACGCAGTGTCTATTCGTGGTGATGATAGAAGATATTTGAAATTTATTTGGATGACTGAGCTGTGGCAATTCAGGACATTGCCGAATGGATTAACTTCAGCTCCTAGATTTATTTACTAAATTGGTAAAACCTGTGTTAGCATTGCTTAGAGCTCAGGGGCATGTGGTAATGGCCTATTTAGATGATTTCTGATTGTTGGAAAGACTCATGCTGAAACTCAATCATCAGTTTCAGTTGTTAAAATCATTTTTGAACAAATGGGATTTGTTATTCACCCAGGTAAATCTAAATTATCACCAGTCCAAATTATTGATTATCTGGGATTTACCATTAATTCCAATCACATGTTGGTAACTTTGCCCAGGGATAAATTGAATCAGTTAATTGAGGACTGTGTTAATCACGTTGGAGAACAACGGCCTTTGATTAGACAAGTAGCCAATTTTATTGGGAAGATGTTGCAGCTTTTCGAGCTGTGCAGTATTGTCCTCTGCATTATCAACAATTACAACCATCAAAGGAACAGGCACTGAGAATACAAAGGGGCTATTTTTGATAGGCCTATGCAGTTGTCAGCTGGGGCGATTGCTGACATACAATGGTGGATAGTACATGTTTCAAAAAATTTAAGGAAGGTTTCGTGGAATCACCGTCACTGATATTACAGACTAATGTGAGTGCACTGGGTTGGTGTGCAACAGATATGTCTTCTAGTTGTGGAGGCAGATGGAATGTGGATGAGGCATCGCTTCCTCAATTAAGAGGGACTGATTATTTAGAGTTGTTGGGCACCTGGTATGGGCCCAAAGCTTATTGTTCTACAAGGAGGGATCTGCATGTGCAGCTCAGATTCACAACACCACAGCAGTGGCATATGTAAACCACATGGGTGGAGTTAAGTCACAGTCTTGTGATAGACTGGCTAACCAGATTTGGAGCTGGTGTATTGACCAAAATATCTGGCTTTCAGCACTTTATTTGCCAGGAAGAGGTCACGTCAGTTAATGACAACATTGAATGGATGTTAAATCAGGATGTGTTTAACCAAATGATTGATCAGTATGCATTGCCAGATATTGACTTGTTTGCATCTCGATTAAATCATCAGTTACCTAGATATGTTTCATGGTAACCAGATGCTGGGGCAGTAGCAGTGGATGCATTTTCGCTGCATTGGGGGAGGAATGTTTGTGTATGTATTTCCTTCATTCTGTCTCATCAGCAGATGTTTGCAAAAGATCAAGGAGGACTCCGCTTCAGGGGTATTGGTAGTGCCAGATTGGCCTACACGAGCATGGTTTCCCGTTGTATTACAAATGGCTAGGGAGCCTTACATGCTTATGCCCAAGAATAAAAATCTACTGGTAAATCCAGTCACTGGGGATCAACATCCTTTATAGGATCGTATTGATCTGTTAATTTGTAGATTATAAGGAGGCCATACCTGGGGAGAGGACTGTCTCATCGGACGGTGGATGTTCTCACGTCGCCTGCAGGGATAGTACACACAGCAGCAATATATCACCTAATATAAGGAAGTGGGAGCAATTCTGCCTACAGCAGGATATTGTATACCACCACGTCAGGGATCACGGATGTATTGGAGTTTGTCAACTCTTTATTTTGACCAAAAAAAAAAAAAAAAAAAAAAAAAAAAAAAAAAAAATAAAAATAAAATTAAGTTACAGTGCAATTAATTCAGCCAGGAGTGCTCTGTCTTCTTATTTACCTATGAATGCAGAATTGCATACAGTAGGGGACACATCCGTTAGTTCACGATTCATGAAGGGAGTTTCAATTCTAATCCTCCTAAACTCAGGTATGCCGGTATTTGCAATGTGAGTGAGGTTTTTATGCTTCTTCGCCAGTGGGCTCCGGTTACAAGCCTATCTATAGCCAAAGTAACTATGAAGGTGGTCATGCTTCTGGTGTTGGTTTCAGCCCAACGTGTACAAACATTGCAAAAGCTACGGCTAGATAGAATGCATGGGTCGGCTGATGCCATTTATATTTTATATCTATGATTTGCTTAAACATAATAAAAGAGGCATGACAGGATGTAAGATGGTGTTTTCAGCATACCCCGCAGATGATCGCTTCTGTATAGTCTCACATTTATCTCTTTACATTGAGATTACTAAACCTCTGAGAGGAACAGAGTTGGCTTTGTTTAATTAGTCACAAAAAAACCACACAGTAAGGTGTCGGTGCAAACGATTGCAAGGTCCTCGCGGCCGCAGGATGGTCCAGTGAGCTAATTTTCAGAGGTTTTGTCACAAGCCGATTTCAAGGCTCGGGGTGTTTGCTGATTCTGGTGTCAGTACTGTTACATTTTTCCCCTGAGTTAGAGGGGTTTGTTATGATCTGTTTGTAAATAAACTGTTATTCCATTTAACAAATGTATTACTGATGCATGATTGATTGTTAACGACTTTTGAGTCAATCCAGCAGTTGTGAACGTCGGATTTGAGTCTGCGGCGTGAATTCACAGTGCTTTGAAGTCTTCACGTAGTCACTCACGTGACTCCGAAGTAAAATAGTAAGATTAAACGAGAACTTACCAGTTTGAAGTTTGATCTTTATTTTATGAGGAGTCGAGTTGAGGGACTACGTGCCCTCCGCTCCCACCCTCATAGATCTCATCTGGTAGTTCTAGTTTTATCATCTTACCGTTATACTTCGGTCATTGTTAGCTGTGAATTCATTCCGCTGCTTTGAAGATTGACGCACCAACGGCTGTACGGGCTTCTATTCACGTAGTCCCTCAACTCGACTCCTCATAAAATAAAGATCAAACTTCAAACTGGTAAGTTCTCGTTTAATCTTGCAATTCTGGGCGAAGCAGCTAAACAAGAGTGCGACACAACACATCAACTGCATAAGAGACTGGGCCACAGGAAGGAAATTAATCCATTGTTCTTACTTCTGCTAGCTGAGTTGAGCAGGGCATTGTAACATGAGAATATTTTATATTTAGTCCTCAGAACCTGAGGTGCAGGTATTTTTGTTAAGACATAAGATACCACTGATGCCAGAATCTGTAGCAAAACGACAAACAGTTGGAGGATAGAAACAAAAAGCTGGAGTAACTCAACGGGGCAGGCAGCATCTCTGGAGAGAAGGAATGGGTGATGTTTCGGTCGAGACTCTTCTTTCTTGACCCAAAATGTCAGCCATTCCTTCGTTCCAGAGATGCTACATGTCCTGCTGAGTTTACTCCAGTTTTTTGTGTCTAAACATGAATCTGCAGTTCCATCCGACATAAAGTGTTGTAGAAACTCAGCGGTTCAGGCAGCGTCTGTGGAGGAAATGGACAGACAACATTTCGGGTCAGGACCCTTCTTCAGACTCAAGAGCTGCCTGAACCGCTGACTTCCATCAGCAATTTATGTTTTTGCTGCAGTTTATTTTCATGTAAGGTACACATTGCCATGGTGAATCTGTGATATGGTTGCTTTCAGCAAGGAAGCACGATGAAAGAGAGTATATTTCAATACTTTCCTATCTTACAAAAGCCCGGGCTTTGGATTAATATAAAGCACTCATGAAAATTTCTCAGAAAGCGCCTGAGAAATTTGAATTTGTGACTTTATCGGGGACACGAGTAAGTAACTACACTTTACTAAAGTTTAGAGAAATATTTTATTTTTGGTAGAGTTGCTCAGGTGTGGCTGGAAAGACACAAGGAGTTGCAGATGCTCGTTTATCAAAAAAAAGACATCAAGTGCTGGAGTAACTCAGCAAGTCAGGCAGCATATCCGGAGAACATGGGTAGGCACAATTTGGGTTGGGTTGTTTCAGTTTGAAAAGAGTCCCAACCTGAAAAGTCGCCTACCATGTTATCCAGAGATGCTGCAAGGCCTGCTGCGGTACTCCAGCACTATATGGTTGTAGGGCATATGAGTGCCTGAAATTAATAGAGGTTTCAAGTATAAAAGTCGTAAAATTACGTTGAGCCTGTCTAAAATATTGGTTACAGTATAAGTAATGTATGACATCCAATTCTGATCTTTTAATTTTCAGAAAGAAGTGAAGGTCCTAATGCGGTTGCAAACAAGGTTTACAGGAATAGTACTTTGGATAAGGTCTTTTGTTGTCAACCACTGGAAGCACAGTATTGCATTACAGTGACAGGGTGACACTGGAGAATGTTTGAGGGGGATTTAAAGTATGCGTACAAGATCAGAAGTAAGTTTAAGTGGATAAACATAAATACGCTCTTTTCACCAGCAGATGATCAAAGGTCCAGAATCCGCACATTTTTTTTTTAAACTAATAAAAGAAATGCAAGAAACAAAAATATTTGCACAAGAAATAGTTATGATATGATGCCTCTCTTTAAAGACAGAAATGGAGTAAATCAGGGGATTCAATAGAGATTTAGTCAGGTTCTTGGCAAATAATAATTTATAGGGCAATATAGGAGGCAAGAATAGCACAGCAGGTCTATAACGCAATCTGGTGGTTTGGATTGACTTCAGGGCAGACATACAATTGAGCCAGGTTCCAGGGAATGAGAGCTGTGTCAGAGGTAGAACTGGTGAGCCAGTGATCTTCTGCCAGTGATGACCTTTGATCATCTGCTGGTGAAAAGAGTATTTATCCACTTTAACTTACTTCTGATCTTGTACGCATCCCCCTCAAAGATTCTCCAGTGTAACCCTGTCACTGTAATGCAAATCAGGTATTTCCAATGGTTGAATCAAAAGACCTTATCCAAAGTGCTATTCCAGTAAATCCTGTTTGCAACCACATGGTGGGACAAGCGGTGGGATGGGTCTATCCAGACCTCATCTTTCCAGTCGTCCATGCTTGAATATGCAGATGTAGTTTGCTAAAGTAACATCCCAAATGCCTGACTATTGCCATCAAACCCCATGCTTTGCGGACTTTGTGTCCAGGTGCAGCCATGTGACCCATTCCTTTGCTCAGTACTCAATGATCCCTACATTTAGAACACAGAACACTACAGCACAGGAACAGGCCCTTTGGCCCACAATGACGGTGCCAAATTTTTAGTTTAGTTTAGAGATAGAGCGCAGAAACAGGCCCTTTTGCCCATTGAGTCCGCACCGGCCAGCAATCCACACACATTAACACTATTCTACACACACCAGCGACAATTTACACCAAACCAATCAACCTACAAACCTGTACGTCTTTGGAGTGTGGGAGGAAACCGAAGATGTCGGAGAAAACCCTCGCGGTCACAGGGAGAACATACAAACTCCGCACAGACAGCGCCCGTTGTCGGGATTAAATCTGGGTCTACGGCGCTGCAAGCACTCTAAGGCAACAAACAGCTCTACCGCTGCGCCACTGTGGCCGCCTTGGATGTAATGCCAAGTTAAACTATTCTCCTCGCCTTGCACATGATCCATTTCTTTCCATTTGTTGAATATCCACGTGCCTATCTAAAAGCTTCTTATATACTACCTCCGGCACCACCCCTGGCGGGATGCGACAGGCACCCACCACTCTCTGCATTTTAAAAAAAATCCCGAAATAAAATTCTAGGCCAGATTCTTTTCAAACGGTAAATTATTTAAAATGGCAGATTATTAAGCAGCAAATAATAAATGCTCTGGTTAAATGAATGAAATTTTGACTGTAAACTGAAAGGGTAATTTATTAAAAGAAAGGATGTCAACTCATATATGTATTATACATTACATTTTAATTTCCTTGCATTTGGTAAATGCAGTAGTGAAATTCATGTGCTAAGATGTGTTTTTGGCCTAAATTACTAAACTGGGTATTCACATGGTACTTTCCAGGTTTTTATTTTTAATCGAGCATTTTAAAAAGGTACATTGTGGAGTTTGCATGGTTATCACTTTTAAATGCACCTAGAAATACCTAGAAGCATGCAATTATCAGCATAAAGTTCTAGAATAACAGGGCCATAAATACCAACAGCAACAGATCATGTTTGAAGCAGCTCCAATTTGAAATGAACATGAATACGTGATTCACATTGCAAAATATAGCATGAAAAGAACATGAAAGGATTACATGATTCACATTGCAAAAATACCAAGTGGGAAGGATCTTACTACAGTTTCCCTATATTTTGAGCTGTCATGTACAGGCACTGTTCCCAAGTATTATATTATTAAAATGAAAGTGATGCCTATATGTCCAAAAACAATGCACAGTCAGGAAAGAATATCATGCGCTTTTCATGTCTGGGTTCTTATGGTGACCTTACACCAATTAATGTTTTTATGAGGTTGCCATTAGGTGACATTCCCAATAAACTAAAATTCAATTTATATAACTCAGAAAACTTCAAGCAGTAAACCTAGGTGGCATCATTAAATACACAAAATGCATTTCCCACAGCAACCTCCAGATTGATATAATGAAATGAAATTCATTGGGTACACGGCATTGGAACAACCCTGAATAGTTTATTAGAGATTACTGTGAAGGAGTCTAAACTGAATGCTATTGAAGATGCAAGGATCAAAATGTGTGGTTAACCCATGTCTATTTATCCTGCCATGAGCAGGGTTTAATCATCCTGGAAGTGTTAAATGTGCTGGCTGTTGATGTAATATGAATGCATAGGGTAGAATGGCTTGCTCCAGTTGGTGCTGATAGAAAGCATTTGCTGCATAGCTTTATTCTTCTCAATACTGTGGAATGATTTCTGATTTCTTTTTTTTTGGATCCGGCTATATTTGCAAAATTTCCAGAAGCCCTGCAGATCTGCAGTGAAGCAGCAGAAAGCTAAGATTAACTTTCCATTCATGTGTGCACACTCCCTTGCACCAAGTTTCACACAACCATCTAAAAGCTTAAATGCGCACCTCATGTTTCAAAGACACTTCACCCACTTATAATGGAATCCACTCACTAACACATTGCCCTCTTACAGGAATAAATGGAGCATCACCAGTGCTAGATGGCATAAACTGCACACGGCATGACCTAGTTCATTGGCTCACAGACTTCGAGAGTGCTGAGAGTTTCTGATAAGGCTGCCAATTAGTGTGTGGGCAGCAAAAGGATTGAATCATTTAAAGAAGTCAGATTATTCCTAACCAATCCTCCTCGTCACAGCATTTATTAGCTGCACGCAAGACATAAAATGTACTCGCCCTCACCCCTATCCTCAATATAACCCTCCCTCAAGTCTCCTTTCTTTTCTTCCATTGTCCATCGTCTCAGCTGCTTAATACCAAGAGTCTTCAGCTCAGCAGTTAGTAATGGGTGGCATCTGTGTGTAGTGACTCAGAAGATATCTGTCTTGTAGCCAGGGCAGGGGAATAGGTAGCCTAGTGGCCAGCCCCTTGGAGAGTAAGGTGGTACATATCCTTCAGAGCACATAGATGATGGCTTTGATGGATCAACTAACAGGTTGGACTAACAGGAGGATAGAGGCATGACTGGAGCATCAGGTGGGGGAGCAAGGGGTGGGGGAGCACATGGTGCCACCACAGGGCAGCATGGTGGCGTAGCGGTAGAGCTACTGCACACAGCGCCAGAGACCCATGTTCGATCTAGACTACTGCTGCTGTCTTGTACAGAGTTTGTACATTCTCCCCGTGACCTGCGTGAATTTTCTTCGAGATCTCCAGTTTCTTCCCACATTCCAAAGATGTACAGGTTTGTAGGTTAATTGGCTTGGTGTAAATATAAAATTGTCCCCAGTGTGTGCAGGATATTGTTAGCATGTGGGGATCGCCAGTCAGTGCAGACTCGGTGGGCCACAGGGCCTGTTTCCGCACTGTACCTCGAAACTAAACTAAGCAGTTGGGAAAGGTGTGAGAAGGAGGAGAATCCAGCTTCAAAGACTTGCATGTGGCTATGTATCGAAGTAAATGCTACACTTGGTCCAACCTTATGCAGCAACAATGAGCAGGTGCAGAGATCTGCTTGAATGGAAAAATTGGCCCAAATATGATCCAACGAAGAGCTAATTCAAGCTTAGCCCGAGTCTGAGAATCCAAGATTTTCATTCCGACCTGCTATCTATCAATTCCATAGTTCAGGTTGCCAAGTTTTATAAACAAATTTTGACTATCCACATGTCCATAATATTCTCAATAGAACAATAAATAGGTCTCCAAATGTATGGATTCTGTATCCACAATCCATGGAAATAGTCAGATGCCATTGACTTAACAACATTAGGAGAATATAACTAAAAAGTTGCTCCAACAGCATGTCCATTACGGTTGAATGCCTGGATTATTTACAAATGCAATTCATGTCAATATGTGGCTAGTTTATTTCGACAACAGGAAAACAACATAGGTATTGAGAGATCTCGACATTTGTATTTTCCCAACCAATATGTAACCCGATTGTAAAAATATAATTGGATTGATGCTGCCTTCACATCCAAAATCCATTGTAGGTGTGTTCTCATTGTAACAAAACAAAATCATATCTGGAATATAATGCAACATTGTGGCATTGCTATTAAAATTGCATCAAACATCAGACACAGAAATCAGGTAGGAGGTGGGGAGAGTGGGAAGTCCTGTTTGCCCAGGTGAGGCGTGGAAGGTTTTATCAGGAGCTGGTGAGGCTACCTTTAGAATATTGTGAGTCCCATATCTGAGGAAGAATGTGGTGGCTTTGGAATGGGTCCCGACGAGGTTTCCAAGAATTATCCTGAGAATAAGGAGCGTTTTCAGGTTCCAGGCCTGTGGGCGCTGGATGAGAGAGTAGGGGGGAATCTCACTTACCGGATAATGAAAGGCCTAGATAGAGAGGACATGGAAAGGATGTTTCCCCTAATGAGAGAGTCAAGAACCAGAGGGCATGGGCTCAGAAATAAAAGACGCACTTTCAAAATGGAGACGAGGAGGAATTACTTTAGTCAGACGGTGGTGATTCTGTGGAATGCATTGCCACAGATTGCAGAGGAGTCCAAGACATTGGGTATTTTTAAGGCAGAGATTGATATGTTCTTGATTAGGAATGGCGTCAACGGTTACGGGGAGAAGAAGAATGGGGTTGAGAGGGAATATTAGGATCAGCCATGATAGAAAGGTGTAGTAGACATGATGAGCTGAATGGCTTAATTCTGCTCCTACGTCTTATGGTCATAAGGGTTATGCCACTCTTAGATAAAAGAGGAAGCAGGTACCAGCAGCTGTTTATAATGAACAGATTTTTACCTCAGAGGCAAAACCTCAGCTATGAGGATGCTGCTGTCATGGAAGGGATTCCTAGTGAGTTAGCAATAAAAGTCAGCTTGTGAACGACTGAGACAAAGGATGCAGTAGGGGAAATCAGACTAGTCAGTCATCAGAAGTCGAACCTCGTTAGATCATCTACAGAGTGACCCATCAGATGTCCATGAATACATGGGACTCATCTTGTACCACAGATGGTCGAGTGAAAGGGAAGGGGATCATACCATCAAGGTTATTGTCATCTCTCAAACTCAGTAAAGACATATCACGACAGAATAAAGAACACTGATGTCTCATTATTTATTAATTCCCTAGTAAAGACTCTTGCGCACGGGTGGTAATCCTATTATCTGTCTGTTGCAAACGAAGGTTGGCAGAAGACATCAATCCGATGGATTATCTACATAAAATCACCAGATGAATTAAAACTTCAGAAAGTTACTACTTTCATGAGCGACCTTGAGAACACCTTAGGCTAGAACAAGCTTTCAATCTACAGTATCTGAAGAATGAATAAAATGCTGCTAAACCTTGCTGACATTTGCCGGCTCTGCAGTGGGACTCTCTCTCATGAATTATTGACTGGGTTTTAAGTAAGGAATCCAAAACTGTGGATGCTTTCCAGAATCCACTGGAAAGTGTCCACAACAGCCTTGAGTGGAAAAATGGCAGCATCCTTATGAAGACCAGAAATTGACTAATCTTGAGTTTTGCTCAGTCTCTCAGAATTTAACAGGCCAGTGTGAGAGGGTAGGGAAATAAGTGGAGGATATGAATGCAAAAAAAAAAATTACAATGCAAATCATTATATCATACCTAGAGCCTTTTCCACTCAACAAGGTATGCACATGTATGTGTTGCACCATTTTTTTGTGCCTCATTTGGCTGCTTCCTCTCGGGTGGCAGGCTGTATAATTTTAACAACTTACAATTCTTACCAAAGTCAATTAAACATTGTTTCTAGTGTGTAGGATAGTGGTGGTGTACAGGGGTTGCTGGTCGGAGCAGTCTTGATGGGCCTAAGAGCCCGTTTCCACGTTGTATAGCAACTATAGCAGGGTGACCAAAACTGAACACAATACTCCGACTGTTTGTTTAAGAAGGAACTGCAGATGCTGGAAAATCGAAGGTAGACAAAAATGCTGGAGAAACTCAGCAGGTGAGGCAGCATCTATGGAGCGAATGAAAAAGGCAATGTTTCCGGTCGAGACCCTTCTTCAGACTCCGACTGTGGCTTCACCAGTATCTCATACAGCTATAACATAAGATCTCAACTTCTACACTCAACACTGACTGATGAAGGCCAAAATGCCAAAAAGCCTTCTTCATCACGTTATCTACCTGTGACGCCTCTTTCAAGGAACTATACACCTGCTCTCCTAGATCCCACAGCTTCACAACACTCCCATGAGTCCTGCCAATTACTGTGAAGGTTGTACCCGGATTAGACTTCCCAAAATGTCCTGTACACAAGTTTAATAGATGTTAAACTCCATTAACCATTCTTCTGCCCACTTGCCCAACAGATCAAGATCCTGCTGTAACCTTTGATAACCATCTTTGCTGTCTGGAATACCAGCCACTTTAGTGTCATCTGCAAACTTAATAATCCTGCCGTGTATGTTCTCATCCAAACCATTGATCAGGGCTCGAAATTAGTGGTTGCCCGGGAGCCACTGACCACTCAAAGCGCCGCCGGGCAACCTAAACACCGAGTCATTTTGCCCGGCTTGGCAACCACATACTGGTTTGTACTGTTGATAGACACAAAAATCTGGAGTAACTCCGTGGGTCAGACAGCATCTCTGGAGAAAAGGAACGCAACGTTTCGTGTCAGCGACGGCTATGCGGGGCTTAGATACTAGGTGCGGGGTGAGGAAAGGTCGGAGCAAATGACGGGTCACGAACAGCAGCAGCAGCGGCCGCGACAGCGGCTCCAACACCTCCTCTTCCCGCCCCCCCCCTTATAAGGGCCTCTGCTTGTAAATCCGCTAACGGCGCTTTCAAAACAAACCCTCCCGCATGGCGAGGTCGGGTGGAGGGAGGGAGGGGGAGGCCTTCCGCCGTCTGAAACAGCTGCACCAAAGATCTTACAGCTATAGGATCCCTGAGCTGCACCTTGCTGTTGTCTGGCGGAGGAGGGAGGCGGTGGCGAGGAGTTCCCAACGGCCAAGGTAGCGGGGCGACGTTGTCAGAGGAGCGCTGACCTCTCTCTCTCTACCTCTATCCCCCTCCTCTCTCCCTCCCTCCCCCCCCATTCCCGCCTCTATTCAGTCCTCACTGACATCCCCTGTGCTCCCCTCCCCATCTACCCCACCCCCCCCCTTCATCCATCCTGCGCCTCTCACCTTATCCACCTAGCATTGATTCTCCTGCCATCCACCCCACCCATCCTACACTGGTTCCCCAATTCATCCATGTACTTACCCATTTTCCCATCCATCCTGCACTTCTCCTCCATCCATCCTGTACTAAATCCACGCATTCATCCCATACTGACCCACCCTCCATTACTCTGCACCTTCCCCCCTTCCCTCATTCATCCTGTAGTGGTCGCCCATTCATCCTGCACAGACCCTCCGATCCACACTTTACTGACCCCACCCCCCCATTCATCCTGCGCTGATCTCCCCCCCCATCCATCCTGTACTGATCCTCCCATTCAAGAAGAATGGGGGGAGCAGTCTGAAGAAGGGTCTCGACCCGAAACGTTGCCTATTTCCTTCGCTCCATAGATGCTGCCTCACCCACTGAGTTTCTCCAGCACTTTTGTCTATCCCCATCCATCCCGTACTGAACCTCCCCATTCAACACCACTGACATCCCCCGCGCTCTCCCCTCACAATTTTACCTACTCCAACCAACACGTACTAATTCACCTGCCTCAATCCATCTATTCTGCGCCGACTGTCTTCTAACCCCACCCCCGCCATCTATCCACCCCGCACTGATTCACACACACCCCCCTCCCTGACCCTATTGTGCTGGAAATGTCTTCCGAGTGAACATTGACTATGTTTGATAACAGAAAGCAATCAAATGTGTTTTAATTCCCAATGTTATTATTTGTTTTAATCCATAAAGATTAATTAATTAAATTGCGAACACGTGAAACATTAAAACTAGTGTTCGATTGTCACCACTGCCGTTGACATGTCATTTTAACAGCAAATCAATGCTCTTAATATGGAGTATCAGTACTGTAGTTATTTAATGAGCAGCATTCACAACTATACGTACGCAAATATGTTACCATGGTCCAGGATTTATTGACACAGGTTGATCATACGCTGAATAATCCAACCACATTTTTGTTTGGAAGTGGAAAGAACTAATAGAAATTGCATTCATTGCAATGTGTAAAAAGAGTTGAGATACTGTATTATAATTTTGCTGCATGTCATTGCGGGATATATCATGTCTTGATTGGTGAATATGTTTAATTTGTGACTTTATTTGAAGCAGAAATAATATGTTAATGCTTCATTGAGTATAATTCCGACTGGTAACTACGCACTTCGTCCGAGCACATTATCGCATGCTTCATGCAAGCCATCTTAAATGACCACCTAAACTGTCATTTGGCAACCTAAAAAGCTGCCAAGGTTGCCCAGCTGGCAACAGAGAAAAAAAGTTAAGCGAGAGCCCTGTGATACGAACCACATACAGCAATGGGCCCAGCACCGATCCTTGAAGCACAACTCTAGTCAAAAGCCTCCAGTCCGAGAAACAACCTTCCACCATCACTCTCTGCTTTATGAAGCCAATTTGCTATTCTTAGTAAGTATTAAGAAAAACAGTGGTTTTGGGAACTCAACAGCACACTATCCTTTAGCTCTATTTCACACAGTTCCTTTAACTTCATGACCTTCGGAACTTATGAGACATAATATGCAGCACTTTATCAAATGCTTTCCGGTAGCCAGACTACATTTTCCCCCTTGCCAACCCCCGTCACATTTCCAAAAATGCTCTACCAAGCTTGGTAGACATAAGTTACTGATTTCTCCGATCAATTCACACGTGGGTCAGTGTCACTTGTGTCCATGACATTGTTCCTACAACATTCCCCATCACTGATCTGCCACTGCCGAGTTTCTCACTGCAGCCTCTTTTCAACACAGGTGCAAATCTTCTTGTGCTCAAACACTATGTACAGAATCTTCATTATATCCCATTATATATCACAATGAATCTACAGATGTTTGGAAGAGGATGGATAGTGCCTCTGCTAATTCCTCCCTTACATCCCCACAGCAAGCCGAGTTGGACCAGGTAATCCATTCACTTTAAATAGATATGTTGATAGCTCATCTTTATCAATTGTTTACCCCAAGAATCTCAACTACATTCCTTTCCTAAACCCCAGCAGCATCATTCCTTAGGCTGAACATGGTGTGAAACAGCGATGGCATTAGATGTAGCACTGATGCAGGATAAGGGTCAATGTGCCAAGGTGAATAACACCTAAAGTATCCAGTCCGTTCTTCAATAGGTGATTTTTTACACAGTAATGATCACATTTAAAAAATCAGATGCAATGTGTCCAATTTCTTGGCAATATTCTTCATTTGCAACAGGACTTCCTCAATGGTGTTTGAACATGTGACTGCATACATGTCAAGCCAGTGTGATTGCAAGACTACCTGTGGTTAAGTTGAAATGAAGAGAAGGTGATCATAAAAGGAAAGGACTCTTACACCACATGGCGATACCAAGAGAGTTGAAAATTCACAACCCTTCTTTCTCTCAGCTCCAACTGTTTTGTGCTAAATTATTGATATCAAAGCTAATGTCAAAGCTAAAGAAATATACTTTCATGTCATTTGATCCTTTACCATTGCTCTAAAAACATCAAATATGCAGGCAAAATATCTTTTAACCATGACAATCTTTCTACCGGTCTCTCTAATCAATGAGCAGAGAGCAGTTTATTGTCACGTGTACTAAGGTACAGTGAAACGTTTTGAAAAGCAATGAGGATTTCTAAAATTATGTCAAATTTTGTTTAACACAGATAGCAGTTGTTATCAGGCAACTGAATTGTCCTACCACAACCAAAGAGCAGTGCTGAACTACTATCTACCTCCTTGGTGACCCTCGGACTATCCTTGATTGTACTTTGCTGGCTTTACCTGGAACTAAATGTTGTTCCCTTATCATGTATGTTTACACTGTAAATGGCTTGATTGTAATCATGTAGTCTTTCTGCTGACTGGATAGCGCACAACAAAAGCTTTTCACTGTACCTCGTTACATGACAATAAACTAAACTAATCCACAGATTATTTCATAGTCTCTTGAACGGCAACACTGAATAAAGTAACTTGCTAAAGAGTAATAAAATAAGTTTTACAGTTGAATAGCCCTAAAGAGGTTTCTCAACGCTGCTTGATAGTTTGGTAAGTAATCATTGCCGCACTTAGCAGCAAGAATACATGTTCAGACAGTTAAGTTTTGGTTTATATACCACAGCGATTCAAGGCATTTACTTCAGATCATGAAATAAAATTATTAATTTGTGGACACTTTTAGAAGTAATCCAATTCTTGTTCACTGTGAGTGCTACAATTTTAATTTAAAGTAATGGATTTGATCTTGTGTTCAATAAAAGCTTTGTGCTGCATATATCACTTAAAAAGGCTTGGGGCAGACAATTAATTATTCTTTGATAAAGATCATTAATGAAAACCAAAGTCATTAGGATATGGAAGAGATTCTATGCATATATTTAGGAGGAAAAGCTTGTAAACACTGAGTGGAGCTCTGAGATGAGGGAGACACAAAATGCTGGATTAACTCAGCAGGACAGGAAGCATCTCTGGATGGGAGGAATGGGTGACGTTTCGGGTCGACACCCTTTTTTCAGACGAGGTATTCCAGTTAAACTACTACCACTGCATACCCTCAACCAACTTTACATACAACAAAGATAGACACAAAATGCCGGATTAACTCAGCGGGACAGGCAGCATCTCTGAAGAGAAGGAATGAGTGACGTTTTGGGTCAAGACCCTTCTTCAGACAGTTCTGATACAACCATCGTACATGGTCTAGAAATATAAATAGCTGAGTTTAATAAATAATGTATCAGAGTTGTCTTGTGTGAGAATGTGTGGGATGCACATAACATATGCTGAAATAAAACAGTGCAGCTGTAAAGAGTGCAATAACAAGACATATGCATTCCGATGATACTCCCTCAGTGATGCATTACATATTTAGCACACACAGGCCGTTAGAGTAAGAATCCAAACATATCTTGACAATTTGTGATGAAAGCATAAAGAATAATGATTAGAATGAGAAAACGACTTGTTGATATAACTCAGGAGTGTTGTCTGTAGAGCAGATTAATTGTTGACCGTAGCAATAATCGGAGGTATTGGCAGCATTGTTGAGTGAGCAATAGCCAGTGTGGGCATGGGAGAGAGGCCCGACAAAATCTCAATGATTCAATTCCATGATTCAATGAAACTATATTGTCACATGCACCTCGGTTCAGTGAAATGCTTTGTTTTTGCACACAGAACCTAGGCAGCATGCAAAGAATCTCCACGTTTCTGGTGCTGACAGTTACAAAAATTCTTAGTACAATCTCATCGACCCCCCACCAGGTCGTTCTTTACTCTTGATGGCCCCGCCCAGTCCCTCTTTGTTCTCGGTGCCTCCTCACTGCGTCCCCCTTTGCTCTTGGTGGCCCCTTGCCAGATCTCTCTTTGCACTCGGTGGTCCCCATCCGGCTGGTCGTTTGGCTCCGTGGGACGACCTGCAACCGACGTCCTCTCCTTTCCCCGTCCACTTTGGTTCCCGGAACCTCTCCCGCAGCCGACCTCGAGGGTGTGGTAGGGCAGACCCCGGTTCCTTTTCCTCTCTTACTACCTCGCTCCCGCCGCATCCGACATCACCAGCTCCATCCTCAATCTGATTCGGGGGCCAAGCACCAGTGGCTTTGCAGGCAGCCTCCTTCCAGGGCATGATCACCGGGTCCCCCAAGCAGTAAAACGGAGAACAGCGCAGCTTTAGGAGCTGCTGAGTGAGTCCTTTGGTATGGGCCCAGCTCCGAACTGCTCCGAAGATTAGTGGGGCTACATTGGTAAGGTGTAGCAAGTGTAGTTTAGATGCCAACAAGTCTCCAAAATTGGCCTAGTGTTGACTGCTGAAGAAATGGTACAATAGTATATGGAACAGAGGACTAAAGTAACATTTTTTTCAAGTTAATATTCATGGCATAATTTGTTTTGAAGAGATCAAACAGACCTGTACACATTAAATCTGAAAATAATGCGAACACACCCTGTATATGAATCTCTTTTCCATTTCAAAGCGCGGAAATAAATGCAATATCAGTTAATGAATGACATACGCAAAATGTATGCACTGTGTAGTTAGCGTTGTAGATTAACCCTTATTAATTCATGCCATTTATAATCTCCACTATACATATGTGCATGCCACCCTTTACATGGTATTACGGTACTACACAAGGTCCACTAACTTGCTTTCTCTCTCTCACAAGCCAGCGGAGCTAGATGTGAGCAGCTCGCTGTTTGAATGTTCCTGTTTGCATATGGAATAAAGATTGATCTTGACCATTTGCGTGTTGCTGTGGATCATTCATAAACATGGTGTCAGAAGTGGTGTCTATGTCGTCGAAACAGATCACCAGCCCCTGGTCATTATCCTCAGTAAACTGATCCACACGGCACCAGCGTGTTTACAATGCATGATAATGGAACTACAGAGATATGACATCAGACTAACATACAAACACAGAAAGGACATTAAGTTAGCTGACACCCTCTCACGTGCACCTCGCCCAACCTGCGAAAAAACACCTGTCTGGTGATGAGCACGAGGGGTACACGTTTATGATGGTCTCTTGCCTCCCATCTGCCAGTTTAGACATCCTAGTGACACAGACAGCTGCAGATGAAACGCTACGATCGCTGGCCACTGTTATCTGCCGCGGCTGGCCAGACAAACAGCACCACCTGCCTCAAGCTGTCCGCCCATTTTACCCTGTCCGTGATGAACTGGTCATTCAAGATGGTGTCATAATGAAAGGACATAAGGCAGTCATCCCAACGTCTCTTCACAGCAAGTACTTCGGCAACGTCTCTTCACAGCAAGTACTTCGGCATTGTCCATGGGGGGGCCATCCCGCTGCAGAAATAACCCTCCAACATGCAAAAGGTGTGCTTTTCTGGCTGGACATTGCTAACTACATTCTCGGGAAAGTTGCTGCCTGCCCGACCCGCAATAGCCTGACCCCGCACCAACTGAAACAACCACTTATCCCGCACCCCACACCGGACTTACCCTGCTCCACATCTTTGAGTGGCACGGCAAACAATACCTGGTTTTAGTTAATTCCTACTCAGGATGGCTCGAAATCGACCTGCTCAGTAGCCCGACCTCAGCCATGGTCATTCAGGAACTAACTCGCCACTTCTCTGCCCACGGAGCCCCCCTAAAGCTACTTTCAGACAATGGACCTCAGTTCTCCAGTCAGCTCTTCAGAACTTTTGTGAAAAACTGGGACTTTCACCACATTACCTGTAGCCCCGAGTACCCGCTGCCCAGCGGCCTGGCTGAGCGCGTGGTAAAAAGTGCAAAATAACTAATGGAACGCTCACACAGGGCCGGCTCCGATATCTACCTCGACCTACTCAACCTACGGAACATCGTCCACGACCCTCTCCTGGGATCTACAGCCGAACGGCTCGTGTCACGGTGAGCCTGCTCCACTCTGCCTATGACCAAGCAACTACTAGAACCACAAGTTTGTGCACCATCAGTGATCGAATCCCAGCTCCAACGCCGCCGGGACATACAAAAAGCTACAATAAAACCAGCTCTCCGCTTCAACCGCTCAACAAGGGACAGGTTGTCCGCTTACGGTCACTCTGAGGTTATTCGCTCCGCCTCGGAGTCATTCTGAGGTCCACCGCAGAACCACGTTCGTACTTGGGCAGTATTGACAACGGCATCTATCGGTGAACCCGCCGACACCTCCTCCCGGTTAATGAAACAGCACCTCCACCTCCTTACCCGGACCAGCACGCCAGTCTTCCCACATGCTACGTGAATGCTACTCCAGCAATTCCTCTGCCGGTGCCAGCGCCATCCTTGCCTTGCCCGGTGCCCCCATCTCCACCGGTGTCTTCTCCTCCTTGTTCGCCCGATAAGGGACTTGCTCCCTCAGCGAAGGATGAGGTGTATGGGGTATTACCCCACACATGCAGGCCGTGTCTGCATGCCAAACCCGCTGATTGGAAAATTTACACTTGAACTGTGCATGACCTATTTAGTTTTATGTGGTCACATATGCAGTAAGATAATAAATGCCGCACCTTATACTGCTGTTTTACAATATGCCCCACTAACCACTATATATATGCTTTGCTTCTTTATGAGGAAGGATGTAGATTAACCCTTATTAATTCATGCCATTTATAATCTCCACTACACATGTGTGCATGCCACCCTTTAAATGGTATTACGGTACTACACAAGGTCAGCTAAATCGCTCCCTCTCTCTCACAAGCCAGCGGAGCTAGATACGAGCAGCGGGCTGTTTGAATGTTTTTGTTGCTTATGGAATAAAGATTGATCTTCACCATGTGTGTGTTGTTATGGATCATTCATAAACAAGAGTGGAAGACCACGCAAACATAGAAAATAGGCGCAGGATAGACCATTCGATCCATCAAGCCAGCACTGCCATTCCATATGATCATGGCTGATCATCCAAAATTAAAACCCCATTCCTGCTTTTTCCCATATCCCTCGTTTCCTTTAGCCCAAGAGCTAAATCTAACTCTCTCTTGAAAACATCCAATGAATTGGCCTCCACCGCCTTCTGTGGCAGAGAATTCCAAGACGCACACATTTTAAATTCTGTGTCTATTGATGACTCATTATATTTCTGGCATGCCATGCATTTATAATAAGAACACATATTTATTGGAAGTAAATACATTTCTTTTCTTAGAATATAATTTAAAGACATGCACAAGATAAAAATAAATATTAAGTATTAATAAGCTTTAAATATGAAGTATTAATAAGTATTAAACATAGAAGGTGCAGGCTGAAAGGCCATTCGGCCTTTCAGCCTGCACCGCCATTCAATGTGATCATCCAACTCAGTATCCCGTACCTGCCTTCTCTCCATACCCCCTGATCCCCTTACCCACAAGGGCCACATCTAACTCTTAAATATAGCCAATGAACTGGCCTCAACTGCCTTCTGTGGCAGAGAATTCCAGAGATTCACCACTCTCTGTGCGAAAAATGTTTTTCTCATCTCGGTCCTAAAGACTTCCCCCTTGTCCTTAAAACAGGGAGAACCTGCTAAAGATTCAACACAATGAGATTTTGTTCTGTCCTAATGACAGAAAGCTCAAGTGATGGTGCATGTCTTTAATGGATGCTTCTAGGTCCTCAGGGCCATGGTCAGATGGGGCATATAATTTGGGTTCATCAAAACTGGCATGAGTTTAAGTACTCCAATTATAGCTGAATCATTTGTAGTGGCATGTGGCTCAAAGGTCATAAGGTCATAAGTGATCGGAGCAGAATTAGGCCATTTGGCCCATCAAGTCTACTTTCGCCATTCAATCATGGCTGATCTATCTCACCCTTCTAACCCCATTCTCCTGCCTATTCCCCATAGCCTCTGACTAATCAAGAATCTATCAATCACTGCCTTAAATGTATCCATTGACTTGGCCTCCACAGCCTTCTGTGGCAAAGAATTCCACAGATTCACTACCCTCTGACTAAAAAAATCCTCCTCATCTCCTTCCTAAAGGAACATCCTTTAACTCTGAGGCTGACATAGTCCTAGACTATCCCACTAGAGGAAACATCCACTCCACATCCACTCTATCTAAGCTTTTCACTATTCGGTAAGTTTCAATGAAGTCCTCCCACATTCTTCTAAACTCCTTCGAGTACAAGCCTGGTGCTGTCAAACACTCATCATATGTTAACCCACTCATTTCTGGGATCATTCTTGTAAACCAAAGGAACTATTGCAAAGGTGATTTACAACTTTGAACAATGCACCATCCATCAAGATAATAAAGTATTCCAAAAAAGATAGACTGTAAGCTTTTGCTCCACCTAACTATGTACATGAAATATATTAATTTGCGAAGGCTAGTAAAATAAATCTGTGATATTCAATTGTACTCTACATGAGGTATTACATTCCTCAGTTAGGCTCACTGCTTATTGCTGACAAAATAAATCAAAATCAAATTACATAAGATTAAGCAGCAGCAAAATGTTCACTAGAATTGCAAAGGCAAGAAGAAGTGGTGGTAAATGGGATTTGTGTAAATGGATGATTGTCAGCATGGAGACACAGACCAAAAGTCCTGTTTCTGTGCTCTGTAACGTTATTAGAATATTACTATTTTGCAGGGGCAGTGTGGACATGGAAATCACAATCTGCAATTCCATTCAATTATCTAGTTTCTTTCTTACTCATTGCATCATGATGTTGGTATCAAAGTGAAGATATCCCTTGTAAAATGTACCACGCGAGTACTCAACTCAAATTCTTATGGCACTGTTTAATGAACATGAAACCCCAGTCTTCACCTCCTCCCAATACAGTTCCAGTGAGATGGAGACCTTGACAGACTGCAGATGCAGGAGTCTGGAGCAAAAAAACATACTTTGGAGGAATGGGTTGAGCATTGCAGGTGGCACACTGGCGCAGCAGTGCAATTGTTGTCTTACAGTGTCAGGGACCCGGGTTCAATCCTGACTATGGGCGCTGTCTGTACAGAGTTTGTACATTCTCCTCATGACATTGTGGGCTTTCTCCAGGTGCTCCAGTTTCCTCCCACATTCTAGACATGCAAGTTTGTAGGTTAATTGGCTTCTGCAAATTGCCCATAGTGTTTAGGATAGAACTAGTGGACATGTGATCGTTGGTCGGTGTGGTCTCGGTGGACCTCAGGAATGAGTGGGACAGAATAGTGAAAGACTTGGATAGAGTGGATGTGGAGAGGGTGGTTCCACTAGTGGGAGAGTCTAGGACTAGAGGCCATAGCCTTAGATTTAAAGGACAGTCTTTTAGGAGATGAGGAGAAATGTCTTTAGTCAAGGGGTGGTGAATCTGTGGAATTCCATGCCACAGAAGGCTGTAGAGGCCAAATCAGTGGATATTTTTAGGCAGAGATAGATAGATTTTTGATTAGTACAGGTGTCAGAGGTTATGGGGAGAAAGCAAGAGAATGGCGTTAGGAGGGAGAGATAGATCAGCCATGATTGAATGGCGGCGTAGACTTGATGGGCTGAATGGCTTAATTCTACTCCTATCACTTATGACCGAAGGGCCTGTTTCCCTGCTGTAACTCTAATCTCATCATAGCTGGAGGAAAAGAGATGATGGAAATTTTGGGTTGTGATCCTAAATCAGGACCTGAAACATCGACCATCCCCTTGCCTCCACAGATGCCGCTTGACCCACTAAGTTCCTTCAGCATTTTGCCCTTTGCTCCATTCTAGTCAGAACGGTATTACTGCAAAGCTGTATCTTCTTGTTGAAGGCCTGGTATCTTAAAAATATTGTTTATCTGATTTTATGAGGGAATCTCAGAAAACTGTAGTCAAAAGTTATCTTTTGTTTCTTTGTGCAACAATTTATAGAGTGGCATTTTCTTTTGAAGTGAGACAATTTATCAAAACAGAAAACTGAAAGGAACCTTTATCCATCATTCTCCATTGACAGTAAATAAGATCTGGTCATTGTAGTTAAAAATATAGACATAATACTGACTCATTATGTTAGTCCAAGAGAATCCAGAGGTGCATCAACTAATTCCTTCTTCAGCTTTTCAACCGAAAGCGGGTGCCTGGGACTTGACACTCAGCAGAAATTATTCACACAGTGCATGGTCAAAGGGAAGATCTTGCAGTTCAAACTGTGCTCAAATGATAGGAATCTTTATCTTAAGGCACTTTGAAAAGTAGTTGAGATGAAGGGATAAATTGTCTCATTCATAAATACTTTATTTTACAACTTTTGGACAAATTTTCTGTTGTTCTTGCTTTATTCCCATTCGTCTCCATTTTCTTTATTTTTGTGGCGTTACGCAATAAATTTGGATTGTTCGCAGGATTGTGGAAGCTAAGGCAGTATTTAATGGAAGGGTTCTAAATTGGGAATTTGATTTCACAGAATAAATGGGGAATTACAATTTTTACCTGCCAGAACTAATTTAAAAGTAGCCAGACAAGCACCTAGGAATTCTCGTTCGTCTGTAGATGATAGTTAAGTTTCTCTGTCTAGATGCAATGTTTTTTCTACTCTGAAAGTAAACATTGTGGCAAAGTCAATCTGCTTCTCTTCCCCATTATCCAGATGTTGTGCCAGAACTATGTCAATGTCATAATGCATTGCAACCCAGATTAACAATAACAGCTGCACCAGATCATGACAAGCCACCGTCTGGAACTCAGCAGCAAATCCTATGTCTCAGAATGGATTTCCTTGTATTTGTGTCCAATTCCAATTTATTTTGTGATTCCCTAACGCATGTACAGGTCCTGACATGATGCATAATAATGGCAGGGAATGTCCTGAGTAATTCAGAAGTCTAAAACATGCCTTCATTTCTGTCAGATTGGTCAGAATAGGTGCATGCTATCCTGTTTTTATGTTTCCTCAATTATGTAAACTCTTCAGCATCCATCTTATGGCCAAGGTGGCTAAGTTCTGAAGCAGCAAAATAAATCTTGCCTTTCTTCAACCATCTCCTGCTTCTCAGAATCTTAACACTCATTCCAGGTTTTCCTTATGTTCCTGCTCTAATCTGACAGACAGGCATAGATCACCAAGGAAAGCAGAAGAGCTGACACACATAGGATCAAATATTAATTGAAGGTAGACACAAAATGCTGGAGTACCTCAGCGGGACAGGCAGCATCTCTGGATAGAAGGAATGGACGATGTTTTGGGTTGAGACCCTTCTTTAATCTGAAGAAAGGTCTCGGCCCGAAACGTCACCCATTTCTTCTATCCATTCCTTCAAATTAAAAATGGGTCTCGACCCAAATCGTCACCCATTCCTTCTATCCAGAGATGCCGCCTGTCCCGTTGAGTTACTCCACCATTTTGTGTCTATCATCGGTAGAAACCGGCAACTGCAGTTCCTTCCTACACATCAAATATTAATTGTTGTTTGGAAAATGCCTTGCGCCAGTGTTATCCCAAATGGGAATCTATTACACCAGAACAGTCCACAATCAGCAGTTATTACTGAGCACTAACTTGCTGGTGAGCATGTGACATATCAAAGATTGTGATGATCTATCCTTCTCTTTCAGACCAGACAATTCATCAATCAGATCTAAGTGATATCTGCCTACCTCTGCTTCCTATTGATTGTTATCTTGTAATCTCCACAGATCCTAGTGGTACCATCTGCCTTCTTTACAGGAACAACTATGGGGTGGGAGATTGCAGCTTCATGCGGTAAACTCTGTTTCGACTAATGCAATCAACCCGACGTGCACAAAAAAATAGATGTAGTGTTTTGGTGTCTACAACTTTAGGCTGTGCACGCCATACGCAAGAAGAAGAAGGAACAACTATTGCAGCCCAATCGGAAATTACAACCAATTTACTGCTTCTGGGAGGCTCTTAAGCTTTTTGTAGTTTTACTCCTCAAACCACAAGGTGCAGCTTTTGCCTTGAAGAATTGAGATACAGCAGGCGAATCTCAACTTTCATGTCTTGAATGCTTTCAAGTTCATCACTAAACTCCACTGAGCACACTGGGAGTAGACAGGTTCTTCCTATGCTGATCACACTTTACCATTCCCAAAAGCAAATTCTGCAGATGTGGAAATCAGAAATGATAGCAGAAAATGCTGGACATGCTCAGCAGCTCAAATAACATCTGTGGAGACAGAGGTATAACGTTAATGTTACAGATTGATGGTCTTTCATTTGAACTGAGGGTGGTTAGAAATGAAATAAATCTGCAAATCAAATTTGTAACCATTCCCAAAGGACACCAACCTGAAACTTTAAACCATTTTCATTCTTCATAGATGCCCCCCTTGCCAGCTGAAAAAGCCCAACATTTTCCATTTTTATTTTTATCCTTGGTAGGTATTTCTAAATCATCAACAGTTTCTCCACCAGGAACAATCAGAGGATGATGATGTGATTCATCTCCATTAGTTCTCACAGCTCATATATTCCTCACTCATTGATTCTTTTCCCGAGATGGACACAAGATGCTGGAGTAACTCAACAGGACAGGGAGAGAAGGAATGGGTGACGTTTCGGATCAATACCCTTCTTCAGATTATTTTCCTAATGTAGATACAAAGGAAGGTAGGTGATTCCTCACACTTCATCATCTGGTTTAAATTCCTGGTCACGCATTAAAAGTATTGCAGCAGCAGTATCTATTTCCAGCGACAGGCACTATTTCCTTCATTGTAATCTCCAGAGTCTTAAGGAAGCTTCAGGCAAATTCTGACGTAACATGGGCAGTCTATATGATTCATGCAGTCAGTCCACCGCATTCTTCAGCTAGTTTGTGCATTGACAGTCCTTCTCAATAGGTTTTCCCCTGCACAGGTTGCTGAGTACTTTGACATTATGAATTTGGCAAACAGACTTTGTACCTCATTCAATTAGTTTAACAATCTCTTCAAATATCTTCCAATTTGGCTGGAGCCAGCACGTATTTTAATCAGCTTGCCGGTCTTAACACCTATAGCCTCAATCAAAATGGACTTCTTCCTTTCTACGCTTTCAGAGTGTTCCATCCTTTCCAAATATCTACGCCACGACTGGATGAACAGGATCAAACATACTTTTAGTTATCATACCCTGTATCATAGTCTCACTCAACTGATAGAAGTTGAGAAAAATTGAATTGGTGAAATATAACTCAATTTCAGTAAACCAACTGCTCTGCAACTGCAGAGAATGAATAAAGAGATGTTAAGAAAAGGGATCTTGCCTCTAAGAGACAGTTTCATGAAAGGCCAGCCATCCTTACTCCTGCAAACAATCAAGTTAATCATTTGAATCTCCTCCTTGTTATCAGTAATCATAACTGCACCATTCTGTCTATGCAAACATTTCGGAAAATAACTTATTTCAGGTAACCAGCATTCAACCCTGTGTGTTTGTATGTATAGCCATTTTATATAGCATGATTATCTGGCCAATAGAGGGAGCTCATAACAAACCGTAACATTTCAAAACATAACCTTGTCTGTTAAAATTTTTCCACAGCCTGTTCGGATAACATCATGACTGATCTGATTTTTGCTCTTAACTCCAATTTACCTGCTTAAACCTTATAATCCTAGATTCCCGTTTTGCCTGCAACTTAATTTTGTATCAAGTAGGAAATGTGGCATCCAAAGAGTACACAGAATATCTACATGCAGCAGAGTGAAAATAAGCATATAATCTATTTATATATTTAGTTCAGTGATAAATATTGGCCAGGACAATGAGAATAGTTCCCCTGCTATTCTTTAAATAGCATTCTCCACGATATTATACTGATATCCAGCGCAATAATCAGGCAGATGCTAGGTTTAACGTCTCACATGAACTGCAGCACCTCAGTACTGAGCTTCATTGTTGTGCACCAACATCCTGTCTCACAGCCAAGTACACGACAAATACAGCCACCTTTCTGTGTAATAATTAAAAGTGAAAAAAAATCTTCATTTGCATCCACTTAAGAAAACATAAAATATGACTCTCTCCCTCTCTCTCTCTCTCTCTCTCTCTAGGGGTCGGCAACCTATGGCCCCCGGGCCGAATGCGGCCCATAACCCATAATCATCTGGCCCGCAGGCGTATTTTTTCCCCGTATTTATTCTGCTCGCAAATTTCCGTCATCTCCTGTACCTCCCGGGACTGAGGCCGCAGCACCCAGGCGCGGTGATGCAAGGAAGCCTGCACTGGTGGCCGCAATGGCGGATCTGCGCCGAGCAGCGCCGAGCTCTGGCTGTACCGCATCCTGTGCAAAGCCGCCGGCACGGCCATGCACCTTCTGCATCTGGGCTTCACTGTCAGGATCGGGGTTGTCAATAGGTCGGGGATGAGTGAGTGTGAGTATTTGAGCCACCGCATTCAGGACAGAGCCAAGGCAATGATCCGTAGGTGCGCCATGTTCGTGAGCGCACCTACGGTCATAGAGAGGAGCTACTATGATCTTTGCTAGTAACACGGAGCCAGTGCTCCGGGTGGCGTCCTCAAAGGGGCGGGATCTATGTGAACACGTGATTTGATGCTTGCCATCCGGGGCGGGGTGGGAGCGGGATCATATGTACACGTGATAAATGTGGCCCGCCATCCGCTCACAGACATGCGTCCCGGCCCCTATGCAGAACAAGGTTACCGACCCCTGATTTGTGGAGTTATACTGTTTAATATTAGATGATTGAAGGAAGGGTCCCAATAATGAAATGATGGAAATGAGTGAAATACACACCATTTGGGTGATAAAAATACATCTGGGTGATAAAAAAGTACAGACAGCACCCATAGTCAGGATCAAACCGGGTCTCTGGCCCTGCAAGGCAGCAACTCTACTGCTGTGCTACCTGTGTATTAATGCACTGAACCATGTATTAAAGGGTTGCTGTGCAGTTGTCCAATGTGTATTTTGTTGAGGAACCACTGACGCAAGATTCAAATGGTGCATAATTCAGAGTTTGTCTGTACTACTTAACAAGATGATATATTTTCATTCAGTTGTGAAGTATGAAGAATTACTGGATTAAGTTGTGGATTACAGGCGGTTTAAGGGAAGGAGAAGGGGAGTGCTGAGGTGGTCTCACGGGATAGAAACCCGGGAGTGGTGATGATAGCTGTCAGGGATCGGAATATCTGGGGAATGGAAGAATAGTTTGATGGCTGATTAGCCTTTGTCAGCTTGGGATGGATAATTCTAATTTACTGGGAGTATTAATTCAAAACAGTGAGAAGCCCGAGAACAGAGAGAAGCCCAAGGCGGCATTACAAACCACTATAAATCCCTTAGCTCCATCATGTATCTGTTGGTAGGTCTGGTGTGAGATTCACCAGCCACGGGTGTCTTATATCAAGTCCATTATTTTCCATTACAATTGATTTTTCATTGGAATTGAATCATGTTGCACACAATATCATGGGGCTAGCCAATCCAATTGCTATGCAGCATTTTCTTTTCTGAAGTAACTCCTGTTAAATGTTCCAAAACACTTTTAAAAATTGAGATGGACTCACATTTTTTTCCAGATCAGACCAAAGTTCAGCTCTGATAATAGCTGTTCGAAGCTGCATCTAGAATTGCTCAATGTCTCATTCTCATCAATAGATAAAAGGTGCTCTGATACTGTGTCTACACATTCAATTGTAGGATTTAATCTTGCTGGGGTTGAGAACCAGATGCTGCTGGAGGGAAGCACACAACGTCTTGTACATCTGAAATATAATGTCCCAACTTCAATGTACAATTCCCAATCTAATGAAAGCCCCCACCCCCTGCTTTCAGTCTGAAGAAGAGTCCCAACCCGTAACATTATCCATCCTTTTTCTCCAGAGATGCTGCCTGACCCGCTGTGTTACTCAAGTGTCTATCTTGGTGTCTATCTTAAGCCAAAATACTTCTTCACTACCCAATCTACCTGCGACACAACTTTGAGAGAACTATGTACTATTACTCTTCAATCGCTCTTCTCCATTCACTGTGAGGGCCTGTCCCGGTTTGACTTCCCAAACTACAATACCTCACACTTATCTGAATTAGGCTTCATTTGCCATTACTTGGCCTACTTGCTCAGCTAATCATGATCCCACAATCATTCTTGATAAAGATCTTCACTATCTATGATATAATTATTTTAGAGTAATCTGCAAGCTTATTAATCATGCCTTTCACATTCTCACCCAAATCATTGATATAGATGGCAAACAACAAAAGGACCAGCACAAATCTCTAAGGCACAGTGCTGGTTGCAAGTCTTGAGTTCAAAACAAACTTTGAACACCATCCTCTGATACTCATCATTATGTCAATTCTCTATTGATTTCACCAACTCTCGCATAAACCAAAACATCCAGAACAACCTACCATCCAGAAACTTGCTGAAGTCTATATAGACAATGTCTTAAAGAAAGAACTGCAGATGCTGGAAAATCGAGGGTACACCAAATGTTGGAGAAACTCAGCGGGTGCAGCAGCATCTGTGGAGCGAAGGCGATGGGTAACGTTTCGGGCCAAAACCCTTCTTCAGACCTATAGACAATGTCTATTGCCCTGCTCTCTTCTTTGTTTCTTCATCAAAAAACTCAAATGAAATTCATGAGACACAATCTTCCATCCACAAAACATTGCTGATCATCCCTAATCAACCCCGACTTTCCAAATGCAAGTAAATCTTATACCTCAGAGACCTCTCCAGTATTTTTTTCCTCCTGCAGACTTGAGCTTACTGGTCAATAGATGCCAGGTTTTTTTTTGCAGCCTCCTAAAAAAGAGACACAACATTAGCTACACTCCAGTCTTCCGTGGAGACACCTCACCCATGTCTAACAATGACTCGTTTATTTCAGGCAGGGCTCAAGCAATTTATTCTATAGCCTCCCACAATGTCCTTTAATATACCAGATCAAGCCTGGGAGATTTATCGACCATAAGTTTCAGGACATACATGACCTCCTCGTCTATAATATGGACTGTCCCCAAAGCATTACCATTAACTTTCACAAATTTATTTTATTTTATTTTTTAATTTAAAGATACAGCACGGAAACAGGCCCATCGGTCACCGAGATCGCACCGACCAGCGATCCGAGCACATTAACACTATCCTGCACACACAAGGGACAATTTACATTTCTACCAAGCCAATTAACCTACAAACCTGCATGCCTTTGGATTGTGGAAGGAAACTAAAGATCTCGGAGAAAATCAAACTCCATACAGAGTATACCCGTATTTGCTGTGATTTTCCGATCCATGTTGGTAGAGGGCAGATTCTATTGTTGATAATGAAGAGGTATTTTTGACCCAAGTCCTGCTGTCAAATTGCTCAGAGTAGATGAATCAAGGACCAGAGGACATACGTTTAAGGTGAAGGAGAAATGATTTAATAAGGATCTGAGTGGTACCTTTTTTTAAACAAAGGGTGGTGGATGTATGGAACAAACTGCCAGAGGAAGGTAGTTGAGGCAGGGACTATCCCAACAGTTAGACAGGTAGCAGGATATGGTCCAAACACAGGCAGGTGCGACTAGTGTAGCTGTTGTGGGCAAGTTGGGTCGAAGAGCCTGTTTCCACAATGTATCACTCTATACAAGAGCAAAAGAACTAAGAGTAGAATGATGCCTATGGTCTTTCAAGCTCACTTCACAATCCAATAAGATCATGGCCAATTCTGATCTTGGATACCTTCCTGGCTGTTCCCCATAACTGTTCATTCCAAAAACGCATCTCAGCCTTGAATATATACAAACAGTTATTTTCTACACCTCATAAGTTCAGGGAGCAGAATTAGGCCATTTAGCCCATCAAATCTGCTCCAGCATTCAATTATGGCTGGTCTATCTTTCCCTCTCAACCCCATTCTAGAATTCAGGGTTCAAGAGAATTCTGAAACTTTACTGCTCTCAGACAGAAGTTCCTCTCTGTCTGTCTTAAATGGGTATCCTCTTATTCTAAAGATAATTTTAAAAATACCTGCAAAATGTGAACAAATTAAAACACTTAAACATCCAAAACTAATTCCAACCACGGTGAAATAGGGTCTCAAAGCATTAATGTATTTATATCCCTTCATTTTCAGACATTTTGTATTGCAACGGTCAAGACAGAATCAATTTACCACAAAGGCAAACTTGTATTTCCTAAGTTCATAATTCTGGAGTTGGATCCAATACGATTTTTAATGAACCCTACGTCAATATTACAAAAAGTCTAATCTCTCTCCTTCAGACTAGTTAACAGTGTGTGGGAATTGATTATTTGGGAACAGTCAATCTCTTGTGACCATGCATGCTTTTGTTCTACCTCATGCAGTTTCTTTATTAGATTTATTTGGGGCTAATGCACTCCAAAGGAAACTCAACTTCATAAGGTGACTAATTTCTATTCACTAATCCTATTGTTAATTTTCAGGAGTTACATTTATGATTTCCTGCTTCCAAGTGGGGAGATACATCGGTAGAATATGTGCAGTGGCATGAAAATGGGTTATTAGCTCATGCACATTCTGTTGGATGTAAACCACAGATGGCCAACTCATTGGCAAGGTTCCAGTGATCAGCTAGCAATAACCACACTGTGGGCTGCCTTAGCACATCAGTTTCCTGAGGGTCTCATATTGGTTCAACAAGCTTGCCATGATTGAATGAATGCAGGTAAATTTCTAACAGGGAAGGAACAATGTGACTCGAACCAGTGGTAGGAGTTGTTCCTGAGGACTCAGCAGCTTTGCAGAAATAATGGCCGAATGCAGGTGAGAGTAGTCACGTACCTCTCTGCGATACATTTGTTGGAGGTTCTTTAATCACAGCAGACGAAGGAGCTATTAGGTAGATGCTAGAGCAGCAGAAGAAGGAGCAGCAGTTCAGGCACCTTCAGATTATATCCCTAAGCAACCCACCAGGCAGTTTAATGCACCACACTATTACAATTTTGGTCAGTTTCGTTTAGATGCATTTAGAGATACAATGTGGAAACAGGCACTCCAACCCACCGAGTCCAGGCTGACCAACAATCACCCTTATACTAGTTCTAACCTGGACAGCTGGGACAATTTACAGGCGCCAAATAACCCACAAACCCGCATATCACTGGAATATGGGAGGAAACTGGAGCACCCAGAGAAAATGGTGTGGCACAGTGGCGCAGCGGTAGAGTTGTTGCCTTACAGTGCCGGAGGCCCGGGTTTGATCACAACTACGGATGCAGTCAGTACGGTGTTCGTACATTCTCCCCATGACTGCGTGGGCTTTCTCTGAGATCTTCGGTTTCCTCCCACACTCCAAAGACATATAGTTTGTAGGTTAATTGGCTTGGGTTTGTATACTTGGTGTAAGTGTGTGTTAATGTGCAGGGATCGCTAGTCAGTGTGGACTCAGTGGGCCAAAGGGCTTGTTTTCACACTGTATCTCTAAACTAAACTCCATACGTGTAGGAAAGAACTGCAGATGCTGGTTTAAATCGAAGGTAGACACAAAATGCTGGAGTAACTCAGCGGGACAGGCAGCATCTCTGGAGACAACATCTTCATGATCGTCTCCAGAGATACTGCCTGTCCTGCTGAGTTAGTCCAGCATTTTGTGTCTACCTTTAAACTAAAGCCCATGCGGTCACAGGGAAATCGTACAAGCTGCATACAGACAGCACCCGAGGTCAGGATCGAACCCAGGTCTTTGGCGCTGTAAGGCAGCAACTCTATCACTGCGCCACCCATTAGCACGTCCTGTTAGGGCTTGGACTAATCCTACAAATGGTCCACACACTCTCACGCACATATTAATTCTCCAAGCTACCAGGCCACATCTCAGAGCTTGCACACACTGCCAGCTCTTCAGTCAATAAAGGCAAAGCACCAGAATACACTGCACAATACTTGCCAATCAAACATTGGGTACATTCCAGAAAAACTGCAGATTTACAGAGCGGGAGTGCTTGCCAATGCAGCTCATCTTTGCAGTCAAATATGCTGGTCTAAGTGCATTTAAAAGCACCCTGCTCCGCTAGGAAGACTGCAATGATGGTGAATTTATGTGTTCATTCTCTCTGCTGAGGCAGGAGACAATATTCTCAACACACAGGGAGTTTAAACCATCTGCAATCTTCAACAGACAATGTAAAAAAATATTGCGGATGAAACTGTCCTGGCCTGGAAACATCCAAATGCATAACAATTGCTGCGCACCAGTATTGTAAAATCCACTAACAACATTGTTCTCTCCCTGCTCAGTGGCTGCAGGGTGTGGTACATCTTTGCCCAGACCTTTAGGGGCCACACAGTGGTGCAGTGGTAGAGTTGCTGCCTTACAGCGTCAGAGACCTGGGTTCGATCCGGACTATGGGTGCTGTGTGTATGGTGTTTGTACGTTCTAGTCGTAACCTGTGTGGGTTTTCTCCGGGTGCTCCGGTTTCCTCCCACACTCCAGAAACATACAGGTTTGAAGGCTAATTGGCTTGAAAATACTGAAAATTGTCCCTAGTGTGTGTAAGATAGCGTTGGTGTGTGGGAATCACTGGTCAGCCCAGACTCGGTGGGCGGAACGGTCTGCTTCTTCGCTGTATCTCTAAACTAATAAACAATAAACTTTGCATTGAACAGGTAGGCGAGCCAAACTTGCTACCAACTCAATGTCGGAGGCATTGGATCCAGTGTCCAATAATTACCACATGGACTTGGGTGCAGCGGCATGGTCCATTTCAGCAACACAGTTGATTCTGTTGGTGGGCTTGAGACATGTATTATTACTCTTCAATGAACAGTGAAACCCAAATAGTGGACATCACAGAGCTGAACTTCCTTGTCATGGATTAAGAAAAAACATATTTAAAATAATTATCCATAATGATACAGTTACTAATGCAAGGTAAACGTTTATGTTTCAGTGTTCACAACTGGGAGCCTGACACCTTTGTATACTATTTTTTATTTGGCTTTTCCACTCCAGAATGCAGAATTCGATGACACTGCCAAGTTCAAATGTTTCATTAACCCCTTACATAACAGCATTTAATAGTTGTTTGAATGGATACATGGATAGGGATGTGGGCCAAACATTGGCAAATGGGACCAGCATAGGTGGGACATCTTGGTCAGCATGAGTGAGTTGGCCTGAGGCTTATTTCCATGCTTTATGACTCAGTGGCTCTATAAATTAACTCCAAAATCGAATAGTTGGAAGCCATCAATCAACTCCGAGTTTCTCTTAATTCGTGGAGGACATTATTGCAGACTTTTGCAAGGAAAGATATCTTTATTTTTCATTATTGTCCAGGGTTAAAAAACATATCTTCACTTCATGCTGTGGCACAAAAGTTGAAGTTTACTTGCATTAATTTAACTTCCAAAATCATTAGCCCAATATGCAACTATAACCAAAGGGACTGCACTAGCTCTAGTCATGGTTATTACTTGCTTCTCAAACATACAGAGGTACTGCCACTTGGAATTCCTCGCCAAATACTTCACCTTCCTGTGTTTCTACTCCTCTTTTGATCCCTGCCTTTAGAGCTTCTCCTGTTGATAATGCCCATCATCTCTTCCACCACCAACACTCATCCTCATCCTGTTAATTTTTTTCAGACTCGCATCTTCTTGTTGAGTATGTGAAAATATTATTGATAGCATTATTGGCAGAAGTTGTAGAGAAGACACAAGACGTTGATGTTAGGGTAGTAGTTATCTTATTTCATTTTATTCATGAATATTTATATTTAATAGTGTTTGTTAACCCATGCATCCTGTGATAGTGTTATATGATTAGTAACACCGGAATTATGTTTTGTTTCTAAAGAACATCTTTGTTTTGAATATCACATTCAAAAACAGATCATCAAATTTGCAATTCCCCAATACTGTATGTGCAATGCCTAGATCATATTAACTACAAAAGTAATCTCATACAATTTTGAAAGCTACCTAAAGATATTTTTCAAGCTGTCTAAAAGCTTTCTATTCATCAGTGATAAGTTCTTAGAAACCCAAGAGAAAATGGTGGGTTATTTTAGCAGGCTATGCTATTTCTCTTCATTTGGAAAATATGCCTGCGTAATTGGAAGCCATCAATCAACTCTGAGTATCTCTTGAGTTTAAATCTTGGGGGAAATTTGACGACTTTTGGAAGGAAGGATATCTCTCTTTTTCATTACTGTCTAGGGTAAAAAAAAAGCCATATCTTTCCTTCACACCGAGGCACAAAAGTTGAAGTTTACTTACATTAATTTAACTGCCAATATCTACTTATTTCAACTACTTCAGCACAGTCAATTTTGCATCTTGTGGTTAATAAGTTCAAGAAAAGAGTTAGGCCATTCGGCCCATCAAGTCTACATTCAATCATGGCTGATCTGTCTTTCCCTCACAACCCTATGCTACTGCCTTCGCCCAATAACCTTTTATCACTGATTGTGCAAAATGACCCAGACCTTTTTTTGGGAAGAATTAATAGACGATTCCCATATTTTAATTTATTGCCCAGGAATTTTCTGGGGAATTTAACAATGAGGCTTGTGCAGATAATCTTAAAGTATACACGATAAATATAGAGAAAATACATCCATGGTAAAATGGCAGAAATCCAGAGGTTGCTGAGTGAATCCCTCCTCCTCACTGAGCCAAATGCACAAACACCATATTCCCTGGTCAATTTTTCAAGATACCATTCCTGGTAAAAAAACTATTTTACTTTTAGTATGTGTGATATGACAGCTGGTTTAATCTAAATTACACGTTCCAATCATTTCTTTTAAGCGTTCTAGAAAATGTTCTCAAAATATTTTTGTTAAAGATTGGTCTCATTAATTCACATCCCCCCTCCACTTCCAATTACACTTGAATCATTCTTAAAATGCTAGCAATCTAAGCCACATAATTCAAACAATAATTATACTTAGTGCCTATAATATAAATATGTCAAGGTGCTTTGCTCAAAATAACATTTCTACTACTAAAATAACATTATAAAGTTCATATATTTCAACTATTATCTCTTACTCTTCTAATATTATCTCTTATCCTGGCTTCATATTGCCCTCATACTTAGACATGTAAAGTATTCTTTAACACCCCATTCGCTACCCCCACCTCGTATTCTATTTTGTTAGCAAGGTTTTGTTCATAGTGTTGAGCATTATTCCATTGTGATTTATCCTGCGATGGCTCTTTTACAATTTGATGGGGTTTTTTTAACTTTAGTTTAGTTTAGTGGATGCTGCACAGAAACAGGCCCTTTGGCCCACTGAGTCCGTGACGGCCAGCGATCCCCAGCACACTAACACTATCCTGCACACACTAGGGACAATTTACAATTTTACCAGGCCAATTAACCTTTGGAGTGTGGGAAAAACATCTTTGGAGTGTGGGAAAAAAACGGAGTTCCCGGAGAAAACCCATGCAGGTCATGGGGAGAATGTACAAACTCCATCTAGACCGCACCCATAGTCAGGATCGAACCCAGGTCGCTGGCACTGTAAGGCTACAACTTAACCACTGCGACACCAAGCCGCCCGGTCACAATTTATTGAGACTTTTCTGCCTAATCTATTTTGATAATTTGGCAATAATATGTGATATTTGTATAGATTATGCATTTATACTTTGATTTTTCTTGCCACAAATTAACTTCTACTTTGACAAAGAAAACTGGCACACTTTTCAACATATCAGTGATCAGTTTACTGCGGCAATGAAAACTCTATATAGCCTGAAAACTTTGCATTCCAATTGATCCCTAAACTCAATCATACTCTGCCCGCAGCACTTTCTCAATTGCATTACATTGAGATTTTGTCAGGAGTTTGAAATAATTTATAGTAAAATATTAATAGCAAGTTAAATGCTACTCTAAGAGGGTTAAACTGTGAACAGCAGCACTGGGATGTGATTTGAAAATCAGATGAAGCAAACCAGACTGCTTGAGATGTAGGAAATTCATTTAACAGACCAGTGATTTCCCACATCCATATCACTTAGGATAGCCCTGCTTATTTGCACTCAGCAGGAGTGGTTTGCAGGAAACCCTAAGTAGTTTAATTGCCATCAGTGGACTAGGAGCAAGTAAGTTAAGGTGGCGACAATATTAAGTCGGAGTAAAAAGCACAAGGTCAGGTGGGCACAATGAAACTGGGATAGTTTGGTTTAGTTGGGACAGGCAATCTGACTGATAGAGGGGCTTACTCACTCAAAACAGGTCAGGATCAGAGGAAATTCATCAGAGATTAACTAAGGGTACACAAAAAGCTGGAGAAACTCAGCGGGTGCAGCAGCATCTAAGGAGCGAAGGAGATAGGCAACGTTTCGGGTCGAGACCCTTGTGTTATTAAGACTGTCAACATGGAGTGTGAAGAGTTATTTTAACAGGATAAGGCAGTTAACATTATTACTGTTCATGTCCACCTACTGAATCTAAAGTACTGCAGTTTGATGATTCACACAAGATCTTGTATCAATAAATTGTTAATCAAGCTGCCTTTAATAAGCCAGGAAAAGGGCAAGTTGCCGCACACACATGCAGAATTCTGGCATTCACGAAATAAAACACAGAGCTTTCATTGTTAGAGACTCTAAATGTACCATCACGTGATTGCACATTCGCACGGTAAAGGAAAGTTCATTGATCACAAGTAGTATGGGTAGGAAGGAACTGCAGATGCTGGTTTAAACCAAAGATAGACACAAAAAGCTGGAGTAACTCAGCAAGGCAGGCAGCATCTCTGGAGAGAAAGAATGAGTGATGTTTCGGGTCAAGAGCCTTCTTCAGACTGTATGGGATCAGCCATGCCAATTACAGCAACTGCTTCCAATAACGGAAATGGCAAAAAGTCACCAACCTGAAATGTTAACTGTTTTTCTCCCCAAGAATGTTGCTTGACATGCGATCTTTTTTTCCAGCTTTAATACAGATTTTTAGCATCCATTTGCTTTCCTACTCCCAATTCCATCCTAGTTAGGTGTAAGATTTGTTGTTTGTTTATCCACCCATTTTCTCGGTAGAAAAGTGTTTATATATCTTTTCTTTCGATGTAGCCGAGCAATTTATCTCAACTGTACCGTGTGAAAGTAAATTTCACACTCGTGTGACTAGCTGGGTAAAGCCTCGCCTGACACCCTCATGGATTTATTGACGTTATCCTAAAAACATATACCTGCCACAAACTATTTCTCTGCAAACAAATAGATAGTCTCCCACAAGTCTTAAGTGAGCACTGATCAATATAGTACAATCTACTCTGCATTCCCCTCTTGCTTTGACATCCCACGGGTTTCTTTGCAGACATTATCATGAAAACATGTGGTGCTTCATCCTAAATTTAAAAAATCACATAATTTCTGCAAAGTAACTTCCCTTTCAATGAGTGGCTGCGGCCAGGATTTTGATTTTAGGCTTGCAGATTCTTCAGATTAAGGACACATCTATTTACCTCAATATAAAAAGAAACAGTTCACTTAATTGCAGTTCAAACACTAGTTCTGTGGGATGCTTGGGCTCACCTTCACATTAAGGACCCAGAGAGAATGTCTGGTACTTTAGCAAAGTTATCATAAGGATATTTTCATCCATCACTTACATTCCCTTTAAGTCCCTTGTTAATGGTTCATCACAATTAGCTGCACAATTAGATGTTTTAAACATACATGCCCCACCCCAAGTCATTCAGAACATAGAAAAGTATCACAAGTAAGCTGATAGCAGTTAAAATTCAAGCTTATCATTTTCCTTCCAAAGCAGAATGCACTAATCATCAATAAAATCTGCAGCATCCAAACTCCTAAAAAGAATTTAAAACAAAGTAACTTAATTTTGAAGAACTAAAAATGTAAAATCATGTCATAAGGAATAGTAGAATTACGCCATTCCACCCATCAGGTCTATTCCACCATTCAATCATGGTTACAGTATCTCTCCCTCCTAACCCCATTCTACTGCCTTTTCCCCATAACCACTGACACCTGTACTAATCAACAATCTATCCATCTATCTCTGCCTTAAAAATATCCACTGACTTGGCCTCCACAGCCTTCTGTGGCATATAATTCCACAGATTCACCACCTTCTAACTAAAGACCACAGATGCATCACCCTCTGACATCATCCCTGAAATCTTTCCTTGGGCTGATGGTGGAATCCATTAAGTCTGAAATGTTGATGCCATTAGTGCAGAGAGGCTGCCATTAATAGAATGAGCTAAGCACATTCACTGAATTTTGATACTGTAGGTCATTGTGGATCACTGGGGCTTCCATCCTGGTCACAGCTATTGAAATGGCTGAGAGCATTTTCTAATTTATATTCTGCAAAAGTCTTAGAAATAGGTCCCATTTCTCATAGTAGTGAAAAAACACTCTTCAATTCTGCTGAACACATTAACAACATAATGGGAGGAGTCAAAAAAATAATTAACTCTCTTTATATGACTGAATTTAATTGCATAATACAGTGTTGAAAGCCCATGTGCAAAATAACCTAAAGTTAAGTTCATTAGCCTTGGAGCTAAACAAACAATGATTGTAATTACACGTCTGAATAGAGCTCTGGTCATTTATTTAACAGACAGGGGACAAACCAGTTGCAGAGAAAGAATCCAACAGCATTTTGCAGCCAAATAACACCAAGAATAATTAAGGAAAAATACAGATTATTTATAACCTTGCAGTTTAATACTTCCATAACCTACTTTTTTTTTAATACATCTCTGTGAAATGGTGCATATTCAGGCTGAGATTAAGAAGATTATATGTGATGAATTTAAAACTTGATAAGGATAATAATGGACTCAAATGAACATAGATTTAAAAAAAATAAATACATTTCCAAAAAAGAATTCCCTTCAAAAATAGATCCAAACCAACTCCATCAGTGCTATTATATCTAATGTTACATAGAAATATCTTCTTTTTTAAAGTCCTGTATATTAAAAAATATATTGGTACCAAACTAAAACTACTTTGACTGCTTCTTGTTATACAGCATATTAAAATGATACTGTATATATGGAATCTCAGTATAGTATGAATGTTGCATTTTTCCCCACATATTTTAATGTAGTTACAAGTTTCAGTTTAGGAGATACGTTACATCCCCACAAAGTGTTAATCCCATAGTTAATCAGAACGGCCCTTTCAAAGTTGGAGAGATTTCTAAATGTGCAGCTAATATTCTCGTCCTGCTCATTTCCTCGCTCTCGGCATAACGATGGAAGCATCGCAGTATTCCTCCTGATCGGGAGTTTAGACAAAATGGACAGTTTTCACTGTGGCCGGTGTGTTCTCAATCAACCAGAGCATGAGCATGCCCAGTGCTAATGAAGTCCTCTTTTGAGAATTTCAACTCAATGAGTCTCCCAGACTGGTCTACTAGCATTCTGATTCGTGGGCAGTCGAGATGAGAAGCCTCGGTGGCCAGTGATATTGAACAGAGAGCGCCAATATAATGGGATTATTGTCCAGCAATCGTTTCACACTCAGCGCAACGAGAGTGCCAGTACTGAAAATAGGTGCGATAAAAAGACCTAGCATTGAATTTAATAAAACACATCTGAATCAGAAAAAGCTGTTGGCATGATGGGAGGGTGCTGGGTGCTTGTAATGGTATTTCGGAATCCCACCCTTTATCGCAGTTCACCCGCCAAATACGCCTTCAAACACCACGTACTAATTCATATCACAGGAGACTGGTGTCGAATTCTCTTCGGCACAAAACCCAAGCGCATAGAAAACCTTCCAAAACAGGGGGGTCACTTCTCTTCTCTTCTCTAGCCGTGAAGAGAAGTGACCCCCTTCCCCTTAATCAGCAATTTACCGTTGACTGGAAAGCCAGAGATTGCAATGCTTAAAAAAAAAAAATCAAATAATCTCGCTGGCTGAAATGGCACAGCGGAAGAAATGACATGGGGCTTCGCGTCGGCGCCTGTGTGCGATAAGGGAGTTAAAAGCGGGTTCCGCACAGCCGACCGTCTCATTATCTGCAGCTCATTAGGAAACTGCAGCGAAACCAGCGGCTTCCCGGAGAGAGAGAGAAAAAAAAACATCCCCCCCCCCCCACATTTCGGCTCTCAGCCCGAGACGAAGCACAAAAGCTTGGATAAAGAAACAACCCCTTTTTATATGCATTTCCAACCTCCCCCACCCCTCTTTTCTACGTGTTTGCGGGGTGAATTTGAATACACGGTTAACTAAACGGACAAATGCACAAACACACACACATGTATATAATATATATTTCTTATATATAAACGGAAAGATCGTGCAAAACTCACAGGGTTGATCTCTCTTGCTCTCGTTTCCCGGTCCTTTTTTTTTACTTCCCAAATCTGTTCCTCTCCTCTCAGCAGAAATATGCACCTCTGCAATTTCAAATCAATTTCCGGGATGACATGTCCCCTCCGCCCCGCAGAAATATCCAAACGGCACGTCTCTTCGTTCACTCCGTCCTTCGGTACCTTTCTCTCCCCCCCTCTCCCGCAGAGCCTATTCTCCTTTTAAACAGAAGCATCCGTTCCTTCTTCCCAAACTCAAAGAAAAAGCATCATCATCCAACTAGAATTCCCCCCGACCCGAGAAATCGGGATCTTTTGGCGTCTTATCCTGGCCGCTCGCTGCAGAATGCCAACAAGCCGCTGTTTGTTGTTCTTTAAATATACATACGTTACTCCCAGAACAACTTTCTTTCCTCGTCTATGAGCTGATTATATTTTCCAATCACAAGGCAGTGCGGTAAGGATGTTTTTCTCCTTTCTCTCGCTTTCCTGTGTAACCTTTTTAAATTCTCCTCCTTTTCTTCCTTCGTCCCTTCTCTCATCTCACGTCGGAGATAAGATCGACCGGTGCAATCCTCGATGTCATTTTTCCCCCCCTCCTTGTTCGGCTCTCAAGCCTCCAACAGAGAACAGCGTTCAAATCCAGCCACTGCGGAGCCGTTCGTTTCCTTCGCCCCCTCTGTTCTCTCCTTCAGCTACAGAACAGCCTCCAGCCGACCGTTCTCCCTTGCCTCGCATTCTCTCCGCCTTGGTACCATGAGAGGCACGGAGCGGATCCTCTTTCTTTTCGTTTTTCAATCCGTCTTACTTTCTTCCCTCCTCCTCCTCCACCTCCACCACCTCCTCCTCCTCCTCCCCCTCCCTTTTGCGGCTCTTGAGTCACAGTACCATCTCCCAGATCGCAATCTACAAGTTAATCTCTCGTCTGTACATCGACACGTTGGCTGACACCTTTAAAATGTCAATTAGTTTTTTTTTCCCAGGGAGGATGGGAGAGGGGAGGGGGGCGTGGGTGGAGGAATCCTAGAGTTTCGGATCAAATCGTGCACTGCTTTAAAACCATGTCAACTGGATGAAATTCCAGCCCACAGTGTCCTCCACTTATTTATTAACATCCAGGTTGATCTTGTATGCTCCGGTCTGAAGTCCTCATGCCCAGCTAACACTCTTTATTCATTTTCACTTACTCTGTCACTGTCTCTCTTTCTCTCTCTCTCTCTCCCCTTCTCTCCTGATGAGGGAAAATACAATTACCCAATTACCTCCATTATCTCAGCACTCATTGGACAACAGTATTGGTCCTTGACGTCGGCCGAGGTGCTAGTTGGCTGACGAACATCAAGCCACCACTGCCACCGTGCGGACAATCATAGCAAACCAAGACCACAAGCGAACACGAAACCTCAACGCCAGCCGAATATTTTCATTTCGCAGTCTCCAGGGGGAGATTCCAAGTGTGGTGAGATCCCTCCGATTATTTTTCAGCGCAGTTTTCGTCTACAAGGACGCGTTGCTGCTCAGACTAGTCCCTTGCTTATTGCTGGCACGGCCACGTGTTTAGATTGGTCGAAGTGGGTGCAATTTAGGCACAGGGCAGAAGATAGACACAAAATGCTGGAGTAACTCAGCGGGTCAGGCGGCATCCCTGGAGAAAAAGAATAGGTGGCGTTTCCGATCGATACCTTTCATCAGACTGAGAATCCGGGAGGGAGGGGGGGGACTAGACGTTTGGGAAGACACATGGCATTGGGGCAATCTCTGAGATTCGTTACTTTAGGACGGGATATAGACAGGATTGGGAGGAAATTGGAATCCTTCATCTCCAAGACATTAAAAAAAAACCGTACATTCTTAAAATGCATGCGAACTAAGTACAAGTCATTAACAATAAGTGAGGTGACATCAGTCGTGGTGAAAGATTAATGTACCAAAATATGTTTCGCTCTCCACAAATGCTGTTTAATCTGCTAGATTTTTTTTTGTCTTTATTTCAGGTTTCCTGAGTTTGCAGATTGTTGTTTGCTTTATATTAACAGTAAACTTTGTGAGTGTGCTGGTGATGGAGGAGGCTAAAGAAAGGAAAGGGACAGAACAACGCCAAGATGCCTAGGAAATTAACCCTGGTTAATAATGTTATACAGATCATCAGTGGATTGTACTTGGCCTCCCAAATTAATTGCAGTGACATGAATGCACTGGGCAACAATATATCACATTTACAGCAATACAGATTGGGATGAAATTCTTTACATTACATTTATTATCGTTATGTGTACCATAAAAAATTGAAAAACTTGTTTTTGCATTTTATCCAGGCCAAGCATACCATACATACAGGCATACATCTTGGTTGTGCAGAAAAGTTTGAATGTAGTATATATGTTTAAGAAGGAACTGCAGATGCTGGAAAATCGAAGGTAGACAAAAATGCTGGAGAAACTCAGTGGGTAAGGCAGCATCTATGCAGTGAAGGAAATAGGCAAAGTTTCAGGTTGAAACCCTTCTTCAGACCGATAGTTTCACCAGAGAAAGTGTAGATAATAAAATGCAATTGCCACAAAAAGGTAAGTTGGGAGATCAAAAATTCATCTTGGTGCGAGGAAGGACCTTTCAAGAGCCCGATAACTGCAGGAAAGAAGCACGTTTTGAGACTATTGATACGTGCTTTCAAACATTAGTATCTTCTACCTGACAGGAAAGAGAAGAGGGTATGGTCAGGGTGGGAACTACTTGATTATGTTGGTTGCCTTCCTGAGGTAGACAGAGTTATTGGAGGGAAGGCTGGTCTGCATGATGGACTGTGCAGCTTTCACAACTCTGCAATTTCTTGGCCACCATCCAAAAAAAATCACATTTATTTTAGTTTTTTAATTTGTTATTTTTGTTTTTCAGTTGATATTTTTTGTTTGTTGCCCTGGGTTTGTGCACATGAAATAATAGAACATGAAAACAGTGAATAGCACATGAAACAGTGACATGGAAAATGCAGTCTTCATGATGGTAAAACTCAATGCAGTACTGCGTGAAAAATGGCAGCTAATTCTTGCTTCATATTTGAAAATGAGCACAGAAATACAAAAGATACTATCAGGGACTCTCTACTGCTACACATGATATGGTATTGTACGGAAACAATCAGCTGAGAAACAGTGATTTGATAGGCTTTGACATTTTATGCATTTTCTTATTGAGAAAACCAAAGAAAATATTAAACTGTCTCGAATGAAGGATATTCTTTATGCTCCACTGTCCTCTTTGACTCTGAATCGCTAATCGTATATTTCTGAAGCATGAGAAAATTGCTTTTTTATTATTTTTCAGCTTTTCTCTTAATAACGTGTTTAAATCCTGACCTTTTTTATTTTTAAATATCTTTTATTTTAATGTTTTACCTGTTATTTTGCTTTCAGAAATTCTGATCGTCTCCATACCCCAACTTGGTAAAATCACTGTTCTGGGATACAACTGTTGGCATCAGATCAAGAATACATTTGAATGGGTGAGCAATATTACGAAGTACAAGGGCAACTTTCATCGACAAGAGGAGTCGAGTATAGGAGCAAAGAGGTATTTCTGCAGTTGTACAGGGCCCTAGTGAGACCACACCTGGAGTAATGTGTGCAGTTTTGGTCCCCTAATTTGAGGAAGGACATTCTTGCTATTGAGGGAGTGCAGCGTAGGTTTACAAGGTTAATTGCCGGGATGGTGGGACTGTCATATGCTGAGAGAATGGGGCGGCTGGGCTTGTACACTCTGGAGTTTAGAAGAATGAGAGGGGAGCTTATTGAAACATATAAGATTGTTAAGGGTTTGGACACGCTAGAGGCAGGAAACATGATCCCAATGTTGGGGGAGTCCAGAACCAGGGGCCACAGTTTAAGAATAAGGGGTAAGCCATTTAGAACGGAGACGAGGAAACACTTTTTCTCACAGAGAGTGGTGAGTCTGTCGAATTCTCTGCCTCAGAGGACAGTGGAGGCCGTTTCCTCGGATACTTCAAGAGAGAGCTAGATGGGGCTCTTAAGGATAGCGGAGTCGGGGGATATGGGGAGAAGGCAGGAACGGGGTACTGATTGGGGATGATCAGATCACATTGAATGGCGGTGCTGGCTCGAAGGGCTGAATGGCCTACTCCTGCACCTATTGCCTATTGTCTATTTACTGCTAACTGCAATGTCAAGAATATTGCTTTGACTTTGTTAATGTGCAATTCTTTTTTATGAAATCATTGATTAACTTAACAGTGAAGACTCATCCATGAAATTGGTTAAATCATGAATCATAGGTTGGGAAATTTCTGCACACAGTGAAATGGGAGAAACTCTCAGTAGTTGAATAGGTGGGAACGTATCCGACTCGCATTACTGAATGAGTCAAAGCTGATGTCAAGGCTGATGTCAATGATCTTTTCCAGCATTCAGGAACATGAATGTCAATTTGTAAGCTGCCAGCAAAGTGCTATGTTATACATATCTGACTCGAGGGTCTGAACTATAGGGAAAGGTTGAGCAGGCTAGGACTCTATTTTACTTCGGAGTCACGTGAGTGACTTCGTGAAGACCCCGCCAGCATGCATGCGCGGCATATCGTCGCGCGCATTTGCACCGGCAGGCTGGGGGGGGGGGGGGGGGTGCGCTCTCTCCTCCGGCTCCTTCACAAGACCGGCAGGTAAGTATTACCTTTTTCTTCACAGCATGGACAAGGGCCGGAGGACGACGCTGTCAAGGAGCTGAGCTGCGGCCAGCCAACGGCCCTTGTCCCCGGGTGCATTGCCTAATGGAATCATCACGCCCTAGGCTGTTTACCAAATTGGTATTTACCTGTATTGGCTCTTTCTCCGACAACAAGATTATAGTGATGGCATATTGGATGAAATCCTTATAGTGGGGCAGACCTCCAATTGGCAATTCAAGGAGTGGCTGCAAACCAAAGCTCTGCTTGAGAAGCTGGGGTTGTAATCCATCCAGACAAATCAAAACTGCACCCGGTACGGGTTATGGATTATTTGGTGTTCACCCTAGAAACCAATTTAATGAAGTTTATCATCCCAACTAATAAAGTTACTGCTATAATAGAAGAGTGCCACAATCTTGCTTGCGCCAGGGTACCGACCATTCGGCAAACAGCAAAAGTTATTGGTATTGGTAACTCTAAATTGGTAACTACATTCCCAGCTGCACGATTCGGACCGCTACACTACCGAAATTTACAAAGATCAAAAATCACAGCATAAAAAAAAAAACAAACAAACAAATGCTGGCCGCTTTGATCGGCCAATTCGGTTACCACCGGAAGCTAGAAATGAGCTACAATGGTGGGTAGATAATATTAAAGAATGTCATTGACCTATTATAGTGAGCAACCCTGATGTTGTGCTACTAACTGACGCAAGCGCACCAGGCTGGGGAGCAACTGGTACGATGTCCAGTTGTGGTGGCAGATGGAACTCTCATGAGTCTACATTCCTGGAGTCACATGGGATAAACTATATAGAAATGCTGGGGGCATTTCATGGACAGCGGGCTTACTGTACTAATTCACGGGATTACATGTCCGCTTTCGAATAGATAATGTTACAGTAGTGGATTACATCAATCATATGGGTAGTATCAGGTCGCTAGTTTGCGATGAATTGGCTAATACAATTTGGCACTGGTGCATTGAAAGAAATATTTGGATTACTGCGACCTATTTGCCTGGGAAGCTTAATTCAGTGGCGGACACCAGGTCACGTGTCTTCAATGACAACATTGAGTGGATGTTGAACCCCCAAATTTTGGAGATATTATAGCTCATTTTGGGACACCAGATATTGACCTATTTGCGTCCAGGCTGAACCATCGAATACCAACGTATGTGTTGTGGGAACCAGACCCTGGGGCAATAGCAATGGATGCGTTTTTATCCATTGGGGGGAAATGGTTTACTTCGCATTTCCCCCATTCTGCCTCACCAGTCGGGTATTGCAGAAAATTAAACTAGACTCCGTAACTGGCATATTGATCATTCCCGACTGGCCTACACAACCATGGTACCCGATAGTTGTAGAAATTTTAAAACAACCATGGATGGCGATTGGGAAACATCCCGAATTGATTACTCACTCCATTACGGGGGGGTCAGTCATCCTTGCCATGGTCATTTAAACTTGTTGGCCTGCAGGTTCTGAAAGACCACTCATCCGGGCAGGCATCTTGTTAAGAGCCATAGACCTTATCGCCGCATCATGCCGAGAATCAACTCGGAAACAATACCTCACCCAAATCAGAAAGTGGGAGGCATTCTGTGCCCGGACCAACAAGTCTTCCAACTCGGCAACAATACCTGATGTGTTGGAGTTTCTAGCAGGCCTCCATTTCGATGCTGGCCTCAGCTACAGTTCCATCAACAGCGCCAGGAGTGCGCTGTCCTCATACCTGGATATAGGTGTCGGCTCCAACCACCTGGTGTCTAAACTAATGAGGGGAGTGTTCAACACCAACCCTCCACGACCCAGATATACAGTAACGTGGGATGTGGGGATCGTGCTGACCCTACTGAGGAGCTGGGCTGCAATAGATGACTACCATTGAAACAGCTCACCCTCAAGGTGGTGATGCTTATGGCACTGACTACAGCCCAACGAGCCCAGACGTTACAGAAACTGCGACTGGACAGCATGGTGGCCACCCTGGTCAAATAAATTTTCTTTGTCAAAGAATTATTAAAAACAGCACAGGCCAGGGGCGCATGGGCTGCAGTTGGAATTTCGGGCGTACCCTGTAGATGCCACTCTCTGCATAGTCACCCATCTCCACCACTACATCCGAGTTAACTGGAGTTATCAGGATGAAGGAACAGGGGCTCCTCATCAGTCATAAACCTCCACATCATCGGGTGACTACACAGATGGTCGCCAGGTGGCTCAGGGTGGTGCTGGATGCAGCAGGAGTTGCTACTAACATTTTTAAGTCTCATTCCACCAGGGCTGCATCCATATCAGCGGCGAGAGCCATGGAGGTGCCCATGGACCACATTCTCGCCACCGCGGGCTGGGCCAGTGGGAAAAACTTTTCAACGGTTCTATAACAAGCCTCTGGCCGCCCCTGCGACATTCGCAGAAGCTATCCTGGGTACCGCTCAGTAAATGTCTGGCCCCGATTTAGGGGTTTGTTGTTTATTTGGTTAATAAATTGTGTTGATTTTTCAGCCAGTTTCGACTGAAACTCCATTAAACAGCCTTCCTCCATCAGACTGGCGGCAGTGTGATAAGCATGGACGTTGTCCAGGGCGTGAAATCACAGAGCTTTGAAATCTTCACGAAGTCACTCACGTGACTCCGAAGTAAAATAGTAAGATTAAACGAGAACTTACCAAGTTTTGAAGGTTGATCTGTATTTTACGAGGAGTCGCGGTGAGGGATTTTCGTGCCCACCGCTCCCACCCTCTATCATAAGGTCAACCAGGTAGTTCTACGTTTTCATCTTACTATTTTTTTAGTCATGGTTTGGTTCTGTGATTCCACACCGCTGCTTTGAAGGATGCCGCGCATGCGTGCTGGCGGGGTCTTCACGAAATCCCTCACCGCGACTCCTCGTAAAATACAGATCAACCTTCAAACTTGGTAAGTTCTCGTTTAATCTTACTATTCCTTGGCATGCAGGAGGATGAGGGGTGATCTTAGAGGTGTACTAAATCATGAGAGGAATAGATCTGGTAGAGCCTCTTGCCCAGAGTAGGGGCATCGAGAACCAGAGGACATAGATTTAAGGTAAGATTTAATAGGAATCTGAGGGATAAGATTTTCACACAAATGATGATAGGTGTTGGAATGAGAATGCGTATGGAGATAGTTGAGGCAGGTACTATCGCAATGTTTAAGGAACATTTGGACAGGTACTTGGATTGGATAGGTTTATGGGCCAAATGCAGGCAGGTGGGATTGTTGGAGATGGGACATGTTGGCCGGTGTGGGCAAGTTGGGCCGAAGGGCGTTTCAACGCTGTAAGACTCTCTGACTCGATGAATAGTATGGATAACAGCATTGAAGAATACATTGTTGAAATTCAAGTTTATTGTTCTTTGCATGGGTCTGGTGAGGTACAGCTACAATGAAAAGTTTTGCTTGCATGAGCATCACAAGCATGTAGACAGACAAACAAAACATACATAAATTAAACATATTTTGAAAAGAAAGACTACAAAAAAAGACATGAATGCAAAGAACATAATTGGAACAAAAAACAAGTCCACGGAAGTGCAAAATGTGGGCCATAGCGCTCTGTTTTTGAGATGGGAGTAATAGACAATAGGTGCAGGAGCAGGCCATTTGGCTTTTCGAGCCAGCACCACCATTCAATGTGATCATGGCTGATCATCCCCAATCAGTACCCCGTTCCTGCCTTCTCCCCATATCCACTGACTCCACTATTTTTAAGAGTCCTACCTAGCTCTCTCTTGAAAGCATCCAGAGAACCCGCCTCCACTGCCCTCTGAGGCAGAGAATTCCACAGATGTCGTGTCGGTTGACTCAAGAACCTGATAGATGTAGAATATAGCTGTTCCTGAACGTAGTGGTGTGGGGTTTCAGGCTTCCGTACCTCCTGCCTGATGATAGCAGTGAGAAGATGGCATGGCCTGGATGGTGGGGCTCCTTGATGATAGATGCCACCTTCTTGAGGCGGCACCTTGTATAGATGTTTCAATGGAGGGGAGAGCTGATCCCATGATAGACTAGGCAGACTCCACTACCCTCTGTAAACCTCCTGTGTTCTGGTGTGTTCGAATTGCCCTTTCAGGCCACAATGCTACCAATCAGGACCCTTTCTACAGTACATCTGTAAATGATTGTTAGAGTTTTCAGAGGCATGTCAAATCTCTTTAAACCTTTAAGAAAGGGGAGGTGCTGGTGTGATTGCATCCATGTGCTGGGCCCAAAATAGGTCATCTGTGATTTTAACAGCCAAGAATTTGAAGTTGCTAACTCTGTCCACCATCGACCCACTAATAAAAACTGGTGCATCATCTTAGAACTTCCCTTTTCTGAAGTCAGCAATCAGTTCCTTGGTTGACCAACTCAACTCGGGCGTTTTATCTCTCTTCTGTATGCTCCCCCAACACCAGCGATAATCTGGCCAACCACGGGTCAAATTGTAAGCTGCCAGCACAGTTCAATGTTGTATTCGGGATATTATGGGCAGTAAAGTAAATGCTATGGATCTGAAGATTTGGGCATAATCTACTTGTTTCCCTCAATTTATAGCAATTCCATTGTTTGCTTCATTATTGCGGTCAAGTGCAAAGTGAAATGGAAATATAATGTTGTTTATGAATGGTAATCTTTTGCTGAGAGAAACAATTGTTTAGAAATAAAAGGCGAAGAATGAAAGTAGAAGTGTTATTATAATTGGACATCTGGAAATCTAATCAGTGGGAACAATAATGAAGGACAAAAATCTATTTTAAGGCTTTATTACACATCCACATATGGAGGCTGCCTTGACATTTGAATGAGAACATAAGGAGGGATCATTGTCCATGTTGAATAAAACCACATTCTAATCTTTGAGTGATGGCAAAACACCTTACAAACACAATTCAGTTCACCATTCTCAGAAATGATAATTTATTTTAGTCTGATTTCAAGGTAGAAACCATTGTAATTTGAGTATACAGGCAAATCTCTTTTAATACTGCTTTGTACAGAGATACAGCATGGAAACAATCTATTCGACCCACCGAGTCCTAGCCGACCAGCGATCCCCGTTTATACAGGCACACATGAGGGATCATTTCCAATATTTACCAAAGCCAATTAACCTACAAACTTGTACGTCTTTGGAGTGTGGAAGGAAACCAGAGCACTTGGAGAAAACCTATGCGAGTCAAGGGGAGAACGGACAGACTCTGTACAGACAGCACGCTTAGTCAGGATCGAACCCGGGTCTCTGGCACTGTAAGGCAGCAACTCTATCTCTGTGTCACCACATCGCCCAGAAAACACTTACTTATTGCAAAATTGTACCAGATCACTAAATTTGAAGGGTTTATATTTTGATACTGGTAAATATATAGTTAAAAATGTTTTAAACGATGACTCATTGCACTCATTGCAGTCATGATTGTCAGAATAATATTATTTAAGTTAGCGTTGGACAACCCAATGAGTCAAATACAGAAACGATATATAAAAATAACTTGAAGGATGAAACAAATTCTAATATATCTCCCACATCAGCTGTGACTATTTTAATATTTTTATTTGTGTTACAGAAAAAGTGTGAGAGACTGTACCAGGTTTACAGGGCAGGATGGCTGTTCACTAAAGCAGTCAATAGCTGGTATACCAAGCAGCATGCTTTGAGAAAATATGGGGCTCTAAGTGTACAAGTTGTGGGAGGAAAATGTGCATTTGCTCGTGATAATTAACTCTTCTTCTCTAACCTCCAGTGGTTTTGACTATCCATAAAACTACAACATTTGCAAAATAGAAAGAGGAAGAGCACCAACAAAATTGGTTCCATGTCGCAAAGCCATTGGATTAGTGAAATGGTCAAACACTCTGTGGTTGACAACTATTAGAGGTGCACTTTCAGCTATCCAAATAACGAACGCGGCAACAATCAAAACCCCACTGTGCCAAAGCATTTTATATTTCAATAACATTGCTAGCGCAGACTTTCAACTAAGAAATGACATAAAAACAGTACAATCAAAAGAACATGGACCTTGGAATTTGCATTTCCAATCTGAAATGTAACACCATCATAAATATCTAATTCTTTTGAACCCTGTCTTCTCATTTTAAATGAAACCCTAATCTTTCCACATATATCCTCTACCTGCGATAAATGTCAACATCCAGAGGCTAACTTAACACATACTTTTGCAAATTGTATAAAAATTAAGAGTTTCTGGATTGAGATTTTTAGAATAACTTCTGAAGTTATTAATACTAAACTGGATCCTGACCCAAAATTAATAATACTTGGAACATCAGAACAAAGTTTAACTCTTACAACAAGTCAAAGAAATTTCCTAGATTACAGCATAATAATTGGGAAGAAATTAATATTAAAATTTTGGAAAGGCCCTATATCCCCCACAATTAAAATGTGGATTACGGAAATGTCGGAGACCCTACACCTGGAAAGAATCAGATTTGCCTTAATGGACAAACATGAAGTTTTCGTTAGAATATGGTCTTCTTTCATTGATTACTTAAAAGGGTAGAATGGTTCGGCAGGGAACCCTAACTGAAACTTGGACTCAGGATTAGATGAAAAGTTATACTTTATATTCCTTGATCTTATGATGTATTAATAGTAAATTATTCCATTCTTTATGATTTTCTCTTTTGATGTTGATTTTTATTTTATTTATCTTCTGTTTTCCTTTCTTTAAAAAAAAATATTAGAGTCAAAATGATTCACTTGACAATATTAATAATGTATGACCGTTGTACATGAAATATTGCTATCATAACATATGTTTGCTAAATCACTGTCTACATACTCTAATAAAAATATATATTTAAAAAAAAAAAATGAAATGAAACCCTGTTGTAGAGTTAAGGGCCTGTCCCACTTAGGCAATGTTTCAGCGTTGTCAATTCGCCGACATTCGCCTGAAAAACCGGGAACTGGAACAGCGACTGTCAGAGTGGAAAACACACACACAGAAACACATCTCAAAGGCGAGGGCCAGGGCAAGCGGGGGAGGAGCACTGTCTGAAATTCACACAGTGCAAAGAAAAGGTGATACAGACACACACGGCGATAAACTGGAAGATTAAGACGGCTAGCACAGTGTACAATAGTCCTTTAAAAGAGAGGAGAGTGGGGAAGAAGGAATGGAGACACTTTTAATAAGCCAGAGAAACACAGCTGTTCAGCGGGCATTTAACATTACCGGTCGGTTATCCTTGGTTCTGAAAACTCGTGCTTATGTTTTTTTCCCCCAATGAAAATACCTGGCCAGCAAACTACCCACGACTACCCATAAATACATGGCGACCCCACTACGACTGCACCTACGACTACAGGATTATCGATTTTCTCCATGGCGACCAATGTTTGGTTGCAGAAAATGTTTCAACATATTGAAAAATGTGCGGCGACCATACTGAGGCCGCGACTAGTTCCCAGAATGCGGGAACTCCTCGCGACCATGAAGGAGACTCACCAGAGACCACCAGCGAACATGTGGCGATCATGAGGCAAGCGCAGAGTCTCCTGCACTCGCCTAAAAAGTCGCCTAAGTGGGACAGGCCCATTATACAGCATGAAAACAGACTTTTTAACCCAACTCCTGCATACTGACCAAGATGTCCGTTTGACCAAGGAATCTATACCTTTTGCCTCCCTGTGGCCAATATCCCACTGAATCTTTCCTATCTGTGTATCTGTATTGTAAACATAGCAGCTTCCTCTGGCAGCTTGTTCCATGTGCTCTCCCCCTCTGCCTGAAACGCCTGCCCCTCGGGCCCCTTTTATATCTTTCCCTGCTTAACTTGAAACCATTCTCTCCTCCCTCCGTGGTAAAAAAGGTATTTCCCAATCCAGCTTATCTGCACCCCTCATGATTGTATATACCTCTTTAAGGTTAACTCAGCCTCCTACTCCCCAGGGAAAAAAAGGTTTTGGCTTATCCAATTTCTCTTTACAATTCAAGCGCTACAGTCCTTGTGAATCTTTCCAGCTTAATGATATCTTTCCAATAGTTTGGCAACAAGAACTGCACACAGAACTCACTTTGAAGAAGGGTCCCAACATGAAAAGTCTTTATCCATTTCCTTTCACAGATGCTTTCTGACCTACTGAGTTCTACAGCAGTTTGAATTTTTGCTCAATGACCCAGCATCTGCAGTACCTTGTGCCAAATGCCCTTTTCACCATCCCATCTACCTACAGAGCACTATCGGAGAACAATCTAGACTGTAAATTTAAACCCATTATAACTATTTACCACCTGGAATAGAATTCATATATGAGGTTGAAGTTGCTTCAAAGAATTGGCACATACACCAGACAGGGGGTGGAAATCAAGTTTAAGTTCTGTTTGATCATATTGAGGGAAACGAGAGCAAAATTCAGCATTAGGTCAAAGAAAAACTACAATTATAGCTGATGGTCCTTAGCAGAATGAAACCTTGAAATTAATATTTCATGGCCATGCATTCATTGCAGTTGGGTGTGGTGGCCTCAGTAGTCAATAAAGGTGGTCCTGCTAGAATGTGTCTTTCCGCAATGCAAATTGGATGTTGCATGAACGATGAATTAGGGAATATTATTTGTATTATGCAGGTCTAATTGATTTTAATACAATTTTGATCGGGGATGAGAGAACCACTTCTTAAATGTTACTTTGGAAATTGACATGTGGAAAAAAAGCCTTGGGGGGGGGGGGGGGAATGTTTCTCTTTAGCCTTCCCACAGTGATTCAAATACCATTGATTCTTAAGATAGCATCTGACCGTTTCACCCTTGAAATCTCTTCCTTGAAATTAAGGAATAGATAGGGTGAATGCACAATCTTTTCCCCAGAGCCAGGGAATCAAAAACTACAGGACATAGATGTAAGGTGAGAGGGGAAAGATTTAATAGAAACCTGAGAGATGAGTTTTTCACACCGAGGGTGATAGGTATTTGGAACAAGCTGCCAGATGAAGTTGTTGAGGAAGGTACACTAACAACATTTAGAAGACATTTGGACAGGTACAGGGGTTTAGTGGTATATGGGCCAAATGCAGGCAAATGGGATTAGTTGAGTTGGGGCTTCTTGTTCGACATAGACAAGTTGGGCCAAAAGGCCTGTTTCTGTGCTCTATGACTCCATGTCTCCAAGTATTTGTTTCTATTGACATACGTGTGATGATACATGATTAAACAATGTAACGCACAACCTTTTGTATTTTTACCAAGCAACAACGAAAATAAACTTGTAGCTATTAAAAGACGTTCATTTTTGGAAATGAAAAGTAACTTTGTTATTAAGAGACAAACTCTCTACCTCCTAACCCTTCATTGTCACAATTGTTTATGGAACACTATTTTCTGTAGTGCAAGGTTTTTAATGGATGTAATTATCGTGTTATAGCAGAACTACCTGTAATAGATGATGACCAGAGGACAATTTGAACAAATGCTTTTGTGACCAGAAGTTATACTCATCAGATACATGTATGTGGTGAGTTTTCCCCAAGATGGTCATGTATAAGTAGAGCTCAGTTTGCACACAGACTGTTAGAGAGAAAGGGAAGGCTAACATAGCTGCAGCGCAAGGAATTACAGATGCTCGAATCTTAAACAAAAATCAAACTGCTGGTGGAACTCAGTAAATCAGTCAGTTTATGTGGAGGGAGTGGATAAACAACATTTTGGGTCGGGACCGTTCTTCAGACTGAATAGAGCAGGGTGGGAAGGAAATTAGAAAAGAGAGGTGAGGCAGGACAAAGCTTGGCAAGTGATATTTGGATACAGGGGAGGGGGGTTGGATTGGGTTTAGCAAATAGGTGAAGTAAGTCCACCTAAAAAGGCTAGAAATTAAAAGGAGACAAATGGATATGAGAGACAAGGAATGAAGTGTAAAGCCGGAGAAAAGGATATCGGTGCCAGGAACAGGGGGATGGGAAAGAGGGGGAGCTACAAGGAAATGGGGAACTCAGTGATGAGAGATAATTATGCAAACAAGGGGAAAGGAAGAGCAAATGTCTTTTGTTACTTCCCTCGGGCTCCTTCCTCATTTTTTTCTGATTCTTCATTCCGATACCAACTCCTAAGTGACTTCATAAGCAGCGTTACATTCAGTTTAGTTTAGTTTAGAAACAGTGTGGAAACAGGCCCCATGAGATGACCAGCGATCCCCTCACATTAGCACTATCCTACATACACTAGAGTCAATTTACAATTTTACCAAAACAATTAACCTACAAACCTGTATGTCTTTGGTGTGGAAGGAAACCGGAGCTCCCAGGGAAAGCCCACGCAGGTCACGGGAAGAACGTACAAACTCCATACAGACAAGCACCCGTAGTCAGGATCGAACTCAGGTCTCAGGTGCTGTAAGGCAGCAACTCTACCACTGTGACACCATGATACTGTTAGACTGGATGACTAACCCCATCATCATTCAGTCAGCATTTCTTCCGTTGCAATATTTCACCTCAAAATGTGAAAAAGATTCCCAAAATCCTATTAAAATCTATATGCATCAAAAACATAAGCCGACTCTAAAGATCAAAAACTTTCTTGACAATTGCAACCTCCCATCACTTAATGAGGAGGAACGAGAAGAATTAGGTGCTGAGATTACACTAAACGATATTGAAGAGACTATCAAATCACTAAATAGTAGGAAAAACCCAGGTCCAGATGGGTTCAGTAATTAATTCTACAAAAAATTCAATTATTTAATTTCCCCATGTCAACGAGCCCTTTATATACATGCTTTTAAAGAACAGACCTTACCACAAACCCTTGCTGAATCAACCATTACATTGATACCTAAAAAAGACAAAAATCTTGAAGAGCCTGGATCATATAGAGCAATAGCTCTTCTAAATACAGATCAGAAAATATTAGCCAAGACTTTGGCAAGAAGACTATGTCTGTACATTAGTAAATTAATACATCCAGACCAAACTGGGTTTATACCTAAGCGACATTCGTTTCATAACTTGAGACACCTGTTTAATGTAATGTATACACACAGAAGCATAAATGAAGATTTAACAATTATTTCTTTAGATGCAGAAAAAGCATTTGACAAAGTAGAATGGCCTATCTCTTTACAGTGTTGGAAATATTACAACTAGGAGAACATTTTATTTCATGGGTAAGCTGTTATATAACAATCCAACAGCCAGAATATTGACTAATCAAATTCTGTCACCTAAATTTAAATTATCCAGGGGTAATAGACAAGGATGTGTCCTTTCACCAATGTTATTTGCCTTAGCCATAGAACCTTTAGCAGAAAGCATAAGAGTACATTCGGGTATTCATGGATACAATACTAAACATACCAATAACAAGATTTCATTATATGCAGACGATGTACTCTTATACATTACCAATTCCCTAGTATCCCAAATATATTAATCCAAATAGAACAATTTGGTTCCTTTTCAGGGTATAGAATAAATTGGAATAAAAGTGAAATTATGCCAATAACAACTTCAAAAATTTCCCTTTAGAATTGTTACTGAAAAGTTTAGATACCTTGTAGTCTATGTGACTAGAAAATACACCTCTCTATTTCAAACAAATTTCCCACCATTAATTACTAAATTAAATGCCCTCATTCAATTTTGGAAAACACTTCCCTTATAGGTAGAGTAAATGCCATAAAGATGATTTTCATTCCACAACTCCTATACCTATTTCAATCAATACCGATATATCTTCCCAAGAGGTTTTTTTTTTTAACTTGACTCGGTTATCACAAATTTCATTTGGGACTATAAAACCCATAAAATACCTAAAAGACATTTATGTAAATCTAAAGAAAATGGAGGATTAGCACTCCCTAATTTCCTTTTCTACTGCTGGGCGACTAATATTAAAATCTTATTCTACTGGATGGATGATACATGTCAACAGGTAAATTGGTTAAAAAATGGAGAGGGTAGATTGTCTGCCTTTTAATATAGGCGCGATTCTTCTTTCTCCAACACATCTGAATAAATCAACGTATGAGCAAAATCCGATAATACAGAGTACCCTACGCATTTAGAAACAGTTGAAATTAAGTCTCAAACTGAGAAATTGCTAAAAATCCCTCATTTAAACCATCCACTTTAGATACGGCATTTGCAGAATGGAAACACTCAGGAATTAAAACAGTGGGAGATCTTTACGAGAAGGGGATTTTCCTCTCGTTTCAAGAACTACAGGAGAAATATCATTTGAAAGCAAGCAATCTTTTTAGATATCTTCAAATCCGAGACTATGTGAAAACATATACACAAGACTGTCATTTTTGGGTCCAGATATACTAGATGAATGTATGAATAGACATGTCGATACAAGTTAGTTAATATCCTACATTTACAACACTCTTTTAATTGCACATATCCCATCTTCTGAGATGCATAGGTGAGCATGGGAAGACGATTTGGGTTCATTAATTTCAAAGGATAGCTGGGAGGAAAGTCTACTATACATACACTACTGCTCTCTCCATGTCAGGCACTCGCTGACACAATTTAAAATACTGCATAGACTTTACTATTCAAAGACCAAATTGGACAAGATCTTCCCAAACGTCTCTCCTATTTGTGATAAATGTCACCTCCAAGAAACGACTATAACCTATTCCTTCGCTTCCTGTATAAAGTTACAAAACTTCTGGAGGGGAATATTTGATATCTTCTCTAAAATACTTATAATTAAATTGGAACCAGATATAAAACTGATCACATTAGGTATGTCAGAGGCCTGTTCTAAGCTAACGATATTTCAAAGACGTTTCCTCAATTACGGCCTAAAAAATGAATACTCAAATTTTGGAAAAAGACAACAGTTCCCACAGTGAAGATGTGGATCACTGTCCGAGACACTACATTTAGAAAACATTAGGCTTGTCTTGGCTGAAAAAGCAGATCAATTTCTCAAGACATGGTTGCCTTTCACTGAATTTCTGCAACAACAGAATGGTTAAACACAAATTTAAACCCAATGCCAGGGATGGGTGAGGGGAGGGGTGGGGGGGGGGTGGGGGGGGGGGGAAGGTGTATCTCCATCTTTTCTTTTCTTATTTCTTTTCTTTCCTCTTGCACTTCTTTGGTAGCTCAGGGGTCTTTTTCTTGCTTTCTTTTATTTTACTTCTCTTTCTTCATTCTTTTTTCTCAACTTTTTTCTCCCTATTTTCCTTTCTTTTTTCTTTTTTTTTGATTTAGGTTTCAATGTTAAAAGTGAAGCTGTACAATAATTGTATAACTGTTATGTTGATTGCCTTATCTCTGTACAATTGGTTCTAATAAAATAAATTAAAAAAAAAATATATTAAAAAAAAAAAAGAAAAGCATGTTTTACTGGCCTGGCATGGCCGAATACATCAACGACAATGTGGCAGCTTGTGCTGTGTGCAATATCATGGCATCTCATCAACAAAAGAAACTACTTATGCCACATCCTATACCTGTGCTCCCATGGTCTACAGTGACAGCTGATTTATTTGAGTGGCACGGCAAGCAGTGCCTGGTGCTCATGGATTCGTATTCAGAGTGGTTCGACATTGATTTTCTCAGCAGCCCCACTTCCAGCGGCGTGATTTCGAAATTATCTCGTCATTTTGCAATCCATGAATCTCCAGGCAAGCTGTTGACTGACAATGGCAGCCAGTTCACCAGCCAACAATTCAGAGGGTTTGCCAGACGATAGAATTTTCACCACATCACCAGCAGCCCTGAGTATCCACAATCTAATGGGCTGGCTGAACAGGCTGTCCGTAGTGCGAAACAACTCATGGAGCGCTCTCACAGGGCCAAATCTGACGTATTCCTAGATTTGTTCAACTTACGCAACATTTCCCATGACCCTGCCTTGGGTTCCCCTGCTCAACGATTATTGTCAAGGCAGACCCGTACCCCGTTGCCCGTCGCAAAACAAATGTTAATCCCATATGCCTTTCCACCTGAGGATATTCAAACCAGGTTACGACAGAAGCGTGACATTAAAAAAAATGGTTCGACAAGACGAGCAGACCTCTGCCACCATTGACCAAAGGACAGGTGGTCCGCTTACAGACTGACAAAGGCCATGAGTGTATTGGGGTGATTTCTGGTCCAGCGTTGGAGCCACGCTCGTACATTGTTAGAGCCGATGGCGGCACCTACCGACGAAACATCTTCTGCCTGTGAAGGAGCCAATCCCTCCTCCTTATTATCCAGATCGCACAAGTTCATTTCAATCTGCATCTGGTGGCCCTCACATGCTCTTGCCAGCACAACAATCCATGCCTGTGACAGTTCATCTGTCTATCCCATCTTCGCCTGTGCCACAGTCTCCTGCTTCGACCCCAGACGCGTTGGTCCACTCCCCCACGGTGGTGAAATCACCAACTCTGTCCCCGGAGAAGAGGAATGGAGATGGCCTCTATCGTACATCTGCCGGTCGTGTTAGCAGGCCGGTCATGAAGTATCCGGACTATGTTTGACTTTACATACGTTTGTCATCGGTTGTGATTTTTGCTTTGCTTAGTTATGGTATAGTGCTATTGATTCTTTAAGAGGGGGGATGTACATCAGTGGCTCATGTTATGAGTCATGATTTTGAGGTTACGCCCACTAGTTTATTGGCGTCGTGATCTACTGCACTCTTCAGTATGAAGTTAACTCTCAATAAGAGCTTGTAGTTGTTTATTCTAAATAAACAGTGTATAACCTGCCAAGGTGTGAGGTCTTTATTATTAAAAAGACTCAAAACCAACAGTTCCTGAATCCTGCTAGCCTTGTCCTTCACTCTGACAGCAATATGTCATCACTATTACTTTTCAATGTCTCCCACTTGTAAGATGTCCTTCTATCTACAATTAGCTACTCCCCATTAACTTTTGAGAGATCCTGTCTGAAACATCAAAATTAAACTTCCCCCAATTTACGACTTTACCTTGAGTTTCAGTCCTATTTTCTTCTAACACTTGCTTGAAACTAATATAATAATTATGGTCACCAGTCCCATAGTGTTCACACAGTGACTTGTCAACCACCTGCCTAGCCTTGTTTTCCAAGGTCGAGTGTAGTGCCAAGTCAGGTAGGACCATCTATAATAGACACAAAAAGCTGTATGACGGGTCTAGATCTGAAATGTCACCTATTAGTTTTCTCCAAAGATGCTGCCTGACCCACTGAATTTCTCCAACTTTTTGTGTCTATCTGCAGTTTAAACAAGCATCTACAGTTCCTTCCTACACAGGACCTCTACATATCGTTTCAGGAAACCTCCCTGGCTCCATTTATCAAGTTCTGCTCCATCTAATCATTTGCACAGAGGGAGTTAATATTTGTGAAGTCAAAATCAACTATTATTACAATTATATTAATCCTAGACTTGGATTTAATTTCCCAACATATATACTCCTCTAATTCCCAATGATCACTCAGAGCCTGGAATACAATCCCTTCAAAGTGATTCCCCCTTTTTAAAATGTCTAAACTCTACCTCTATGGCCTTGCGTGATCCCCTCCCCAGGATAGTCTCACTAGGCACTGACTTTACGTTGTCCCTAATCAATAGTGCAAACCCCCTCCTCACTTACATCGACCTCTGCTATGTCAGAAGCATCAATACCCCTGAACACTGAGCTGCCAGTCCTGCCCATCCCACAACTAAGTTTCCATAACAGCAGTAATGTCATAATCCCATGTGCCAATCTATTCTCTGCCTTACCTGTGTGGCTTCTTGCAGTAATGTAAATGCAGTTTAGTCTATCAGACATAGAAATATAGAAAAATAGGTGCAGGAGTAGGCCATTGGGTTCTTCGAGTCAGCACCGCCATTCAATATGATCATGGCAGATCATCTAAAATCAGTACCCCGTTCCTTCTTTTTCCCCATATCCCTTGATACATTTTGCCCTAAATCTAAATCCAACTCTCTTGAAAACATCCAGTGAATTGGCCTCCACTGTTTTCTGTGGAAGAGAATTCCACAGATTCACAACTCTGGGTGAATTTTTTATCTTCATCTCAGTCCTAAATTGCCTACCCCTTATTCTTAAACTGTGATCCCAGGTTCTCGACTCCCCCATTAAAGGGATTTTTTTCCCTGCATCTAGCCTGTCCAATCCTCCAAGAATGTTATAAGTTTCTATAAGATCCCCTCTCATCCTTCTAAATTCAGTGAATACAAGCCCAGTCGACCCATTCTTTCATCATATGTCAGTCCCGCCATCCCGGACATTAACCTGGTGAACCTACGCTGCACTCCCTCAATAGCAATAATGTCCCTCCTCAATTTGGAGACCTTAATTGCACACAATACTCCAGGTGCGGTCTCACCAGGGCCCTGTACAACTGCAATAGGACCTCCTTGCTTCTAAACTCAAATCCTCTCACTATGAAAGCCAACATGCCATTAGCTTCCTTCACTGCCTGCTGTACCTGCGAGCTTACTTTCAGTGACTGATGTACAAGCACACCCAAGTCTCGTTGAACCTCCCCATTTCCTAATCTGACACCATTCAGATAATAATCTGCCTCCCTGTTCTGAATGAACGAACAAATATGTTTATCGGCCAAGTATGTACACATACAAGGAATTTGCCTTGGTGCTCTGCTCGCAAGTAACAACACGACATCCAGTAACAATTAAGAATGACACATAAAACATTAAACATTAATAATAAAACATTATAGTTTATACATGTGAATGAAATAAAATACCAGAGCACAAGGAGGCTGCAGACTTTTGGTTGTTGACTAGAGCTACTACTCGTGAAAAAAAAGCTGTTTTTATGTGTGGCTGTGGCATCTTTGACAATCCGGAGTCGCCTTCCAGAGGGAAGTGCTTCAAAGAATTTGTGGCCAGGGTGAGAGGGGTCAGAAATGATCATACCTGCTCGCTTCCTGGCCCTTGCAGTGTACAGTTCATCAGTGGGGGGAAGGTTGCAGCCAACAACCTTCTCAGCTGATCGGACGATTCGCTGCAGCCTCCGGAAGTCGTGCTTGTTGGCTGAGCCAAACCAGACCATGATGGAGAAAGTAAGGACAGATTATACGATGGCAGTATAGAATTGGACCATCATTGACTGTGGCAGATTGTGTTTCCTCAGCTGCTGCAGGAAGTACATCCTCTGTTGGGCCTTTTTGACTGTGGAGTCGATTCTTGCCACCAAAGTGGATAACCTCACATTTATCCACATTATACTGCATCTATCATGCATCTGCCCACTCACCCAACCTATCCAAGTCACCCTGCAGCCTCATAGCATCCTCATCGCAGCCCACACTGCCACCCTCTGCCCGAACCAGCTCTTCCACCACACATTCATTTGCTTTATCTCCTATTCCTCTCTAATTATTTTATCTTTCTCATCTGATACGATGCTATTTTGGTTCCCAACCCTCCGTAAGATTAATTTAAACCCTTCCAAGCAGCACTAACAAAGCTCCTCACAAGGATATTCGTCCCCCTTCAGATTAGAAGCAACCTGTCCCTTTTGCACGCTGCTCCAGGAAAGACTCCAGAAGTTGAAAACCCACACAGCAGCCCCCCTCTCCCTCCCCCCACCCACCCTCTGCCAGAACCAGCTCTTCCACCACACATTCATTTGCTTTATCTCCTATTCCTACCCTCACTTGTGCATGGCACTGGCAGTAATCCTGAGATTACAACCTTGCTTTTAACCTGCTGCCCAACCCATTGCATTCACTTTGTGGAACCTCATTTCAATTCCTGTCTATGTCATTGGTACCAACATGGATCATGACCTCTGGCTGCTCACCCTCCATTTTTTCAATATCCTTTTCCCTGAGGCATCCTTGGCAAAGGCACCAGGTAGGTAACATACCATCCTGGAGACTTATTCACAGTACATCTATCTGTGCCCCTGACTAGAGTATTTAATCTATATTGTTCACCTTGTCTTTGACCTACTCTGCTGTACAACAGAGCCAGCCATGGTGCCACTGTCCTGGATATTGCTGTTGCTTTCTCCCGAGAGGTCATCCTCCCAATGATGTCCACAATGATGTACTTGTTAGAGAGGAACATGGCAACAGGGGACTCCTGCAGTGCCTACTGTCCCACTTGGGCAATATATTAAATTTAATACAATAAAATCAATTGTGCAAATGAAAAGATGTCTGTCGTTCAGTTTTACTAATAGATGTATTGGTCCGCTTCCAGATCCGATAACCAGGGATGGATTCAGTGAGTGTAGACTGAACTCCCCTCTTTCCCCATCCCTCCTTCTCCACTCCCCCCTACCCTTCTCTCCTCCCCTCTCCCCCCTTCTTCCCTTCCCCCGTTCCACTCTTCTCCCCTTTATCCTTTACCCGCTCCCTTCACATCCCCTTCTCCCCCTCTCATCCCCTTCTCCCCCTCTCCCCCCTTCTCCCATTCTCCACCTCCCCACTTTCCCCGACAGCCTCCCCCCCCCCCCCCCCATTTGTGGACCCAGCCTGCGACCAGCGATCCCGCGCACACTATCCCACACACACTGGGGACAATTTATACAAACCTGTGTGCCTTTGGAGTGCGGGAGAAAACCCAAACCCTAACCCTAACCCCAGCCCTAGCCCTAGCCCTAACCCTAACCTTAACCCTAACTGTTGATAGGCTTGGTATAAGTATAAATTGTCCCTAGCGTGTGTGGGATAGTGTGCGGCGGATCGCTGTTCAGTGCGGACTCGGTGGGCCGAAGGCCACTGTATCTCTGAACTAAATGTGACTCAGGGGCCCCAGGGGCCGGACTTGAACCCCCAATGTTCTGCCTGCTCCTCCCAGAGGCAGATCTTTCTCCCAATGGTCTCTCCAAACCCCCAGAGGCAGCGGGCCTTTCAACTGGGCACAGGCGATGTTGTCAATATACCAGTGCCACCCACCTGCTCCGGCCACTGAGTCTAAATAATACCCACCACCCATTTTGAAGCAAGGCGGGGGTGGGGGGGGGGGGGGGGGAGGTGTGGGGTGTTGTACCCAAGAGTCTGCATTTATCCCATAGTCAATGTTACTAAAACAGATGATGTGGTCTTTCTGCAGTGCTATTAGTGGGATCTAGCTGTCACAGGCTGGGTCCACGAATGGCGGGTATCGGGGAAAGTCGGGGGGGGGGGGGGGGGGGGTGGTTGGAGAATGAGAGAAGGGAGGGTGAGGGGGAGAAGGGAATGTGAGGGGAGGGGGTAGTGGATAAGGGGAAGAAGAGTGGAGCGGGGAGAAGGGAGGAGAGGGGGACACCCTCCATTTGTGGACCCAGCCTGTGACAGCTAGATCCCACTAACAACTCGTGGCCAACATTTAGTCGCAGGCTGGGTTCACAAATGTGTGCTGGTCACAGGCTGGGTCCACAAATGTGGGGTGTTGGGGAAAGCGGGGAGGGCGAGGGGGAGAAGGGGATGTGAGGGGAGGGGGAGTAATGGATAAGGGGGAGAAGAGTGGAGCGGGGAGAAGGGAGGAAGAGGGGGAAGGGAAGAAGGGGGGAGAGGGGAGGGGAGGGCAGAAGGGTAGGGGGGAGTGGAGAAGGAGGGATGGGGGCAGGAGAGGGGAAGAGGGGAGAGGGGAGTTCAGTCTACACTCACTGAATCCATCCCTGTGAAAAGAGACGGTGATCGGATCTGGAAGCGGACCAATGCATCTATAATTAAACCTGAACGACTCAAGACATCTTTTCATATGCACAATTGATTTTATTGTATTAATTTTTATATATTAATGTTTAAAATCTATGCATTGACAGGACGTACGACATGATGAGACACCTAAATGTCGCACCAGGATTTTTAGTATTCCAAAATCCTGGGGTGACAAGGAAGCACCACGTGTTACCGCGCATCACTGCATGCATCACCTCGCCTCACCACGCCTCACAACAACCTATTTTTAGGCTGTCGTGTAAATGACGCGCAAATGTCGCCCAAATGGGACAGGCCCTTGACACTTTCTGCCTCATGAATACTCCTCAGTTATTCCAACAGCGACTGCAACCAACCCATGGGGTCTGAGAGGAGAAGCGGCGATTCACTTCTCGCAAATATCGTGGTCAGGAACAAGTGACTGTTCCCTCATTGACCAATTTGCAAATGAATATATTTGGGAAAATTGAACAATTTTGATAACTAGCTTTGAAACCAGACATTGTGCCTTGTTTCCTAAGATAGACACAGAAAGCTAGAGTAACTCAGCGGGACAGGCAGCATCTCTGGAGAGAGTGAATGGGTTATGTTTCGCATCAAGACCCTTCCGTGCCTTGTTTCCTAGGACTAAATGGGTCAGAACACCAGCTACACAATGATGAGAACAGCTTTAAGGTTAAAAAAGACCGATACAGATTCTATAAATAGTTTACTTTTCAAACTGCATTTTGCAGTTTGTCAAACCAATTTTGTTGGATATTCCCTCAGTTATTTATTGCGAAGGTCACCTGCAATTTTTTTCCCCAGGAACTCAATTTATTCTTGCCTCTTTTGAAAAAGAGACCCGATTCAAATGGTTTTATTTGCGTGTACAACATTAGTGCCACACTGAAAATATTGCTGATTTAATCAATGTCCTGCCCATAATGAGATACAGTCAACTACAGTATACACAACATGCCATTTTAAATTGGCCCTAGCCTCTTTGAGTAAATCAAATTACAAATTAGCAAAATTGAGCATTTTTCTAATTATGCAAAAAATCCCACCAATAATAACTGACCTTTGTAATGCTGGCAGTATGCTGTAATATTCACCATGGAAATCGGTACATGCATATTGAAAGTATCAGCTATCAGCAATTCAGGAGACAGATCTGGTTCAATCTAATACCATTTTTCCTTCGCAAAGTATATATCTGGGGAGATTACAAATCACTTCTCAAACCTATATTTCTGTTGGCACTGAGCTGGTTCTCTGCTCCTTTACCCATTTTATGACTGCAGTGATATTCATTTGTAGAAATTCCTCAGAGAAAATTCCTTTCACACTGAGTTGCCTCGAAGCAAAATTATGAAATGAATTATCTCCTTGAGTTGTTGCAACAGTTGTTCTTTAGACAAATTATTATATTGTGAGTGGTCTACTCCAGACTCTACTGTCAGGTCAGATACACAAAATAAAATCCTGCTATATGGTATGTAAAACCAGATGAATAATTTATTCTCGCACATTTGCAGCTTTCCTGTCAGGTGGCAATTCAGGAACCGTGGGAAGAGTGTGACTTGCATGTTGTGACACCGTGTTGTACATATAGCCATTCCCATGGCTTTCATTGTGTGCCTCCCAGTGGCACGCAATTCTCATAGAGTGAACACTCACTCTGACTACCCCAGACATTCCCAAGAATTTAAAACATTAACCTGTTAAATTGAACACTCTTTGATAAATGTTTTACGTTTATTAACATTTGGTAAAAATAATGTTGGAGCAGGGACCAGAAGAAATGTGAAACATAAAACAATTAAAGACAAAGTGCTGGAGTAACTCAGTAGGTCAAGCAGCATTTTTGGAGGACACGGACAGGCGATTTTTCAGGGGACATGGATAGACGATGTTTCAGATTGCGACACTTGAAGGGTCCCAACCCGAAACGTCACCATGCCCTCCAGAGATGCTGCCTGAACTACTGAGTTACTCCAGCACTTCTACGCTGGTCGGTGCAGACTCAGTGGGCGGAAGGGGCTGTTTCCTTGCTTTTTCTCTAAATTAAAATATAAACTAAATTACAACAAGAATCCAGCATCTGCATTCTAGTTCTTTGTGTCTGCATAAAACAATTACAAATGATTTAATTGAACCAAATCAGAAAAAATATGACATCTCTCTACCTTGTAGCATACAGTATTTCCTTCCATTGAAATAAACAGTAGCTTCTCAGATTTAGGTTTAACAGACAGTGTAGGCAAAGTAACAGCGGAGCTATTGGAAGATCCTTGCTCCACCACCGCAGTGCATATGGAATGATAGCAGTGATCAGCTACGAGGAAGTTCAGGATATTTCCACTAGTACCAAAGTTCCTGCTTTTCTCACGGTCATAGTGGCACTAATTACATATGGAACAGCTGTTGCTTCTGCAGAATTTTTTGGGCTTTGTCACACACTGACAATTAAATAAAGTCCAGGCAAAATCATCAGTGATATTGAATTTGAAGTTAAAAGCACCAATGTTGAAAAAAATTAGGCACAAAAGACTGCAGATGTTGGAATCATTAAAAAAAATAAAAAGAGAGCAGCTGGAGGAAATCAGCAGGTCTGGCAGCATCTTTCGTGGGATCTGTAGCCCAGTCAATCAGACAAACCAACCTCCCCCACCATCGACTCCATCTAAACGTCACACTGCATTGGAAATCAGCCCATATAATGTAGGAGCATTGACAACTAGTCATTCCCTCTTCTCTCCTATCCCATCAGGCAGAAGATATAAAAGCTTGGAAGCACTTCTCACCAGATTCAGGAACAGCTTCTTCGCTGCTGTTATCAGACTGTGATCCTCTTATAAGTTAAGGTTGTAGTCCAGATCTTCCAACCTTCCTCATTGTGGCCCTTGCACTTTTCTTTTATTTACATTTCTCTGTAATTGGATTCCTATAACACCTACCTATAATTCCTATCTGCACTGGAATTTTTCTCTTTGCGCTGAAGAAAGACACTAAAAGCTGGAGTAACTCAGCAGGACAGGCAGCATCTCTGGAGAGAAGGAATGGAGACTCTTATCAGACTGGTTCTCTTCAGTTCTCTTTGTGCTACCTGTTGTACTTGTGTATGGGTTGTATTCATCTATTGTATGATTTGACTGGAACGCACGCACGTACAGATTTTCACTGCATCTCATTGCACGTCACATTAATAAACCAATACCATACGCTGTCACTCATTGAGTAGCTGCTTTCCATTGTTCAGTAATGATCCAAATGTTCCAATTTCTGTGTATTCCTGGTTTGTCCTGCATTGAAATCCCAACCCCACCCCCACTAGACATTAATTATGTTGTTTTAGTAGTTATATGGTTCAAAAGCAAAATGTCAGACAGCAGTGCTCTGCGATTATTTTATATTTGAGAAAGCATTGATTTTCACGAGGAAATAATGAAAACAAATGAAAGGTGTGCAGAAAATGATCAGATAGTTCATTAAACATATGCCAAAGCACATAGGCTTGGAAATGTGATCACGCTTTGCTATATTTCTGGGTGCAATGCAATCAAATTGCAAATCCTATTAGTCATAACTTTTGACATCCCAGGATTGTCCACCATAACTCACAGGACTTCATCACATCCCTCCCCATCTCCACTCCTCACCAACAAGGATATATGGATAGGACAGGTTTGATGGGATATGGACCAAATGCTGGCAGATGGGACTAGTGTAGCTGGGACATGTTGGCCAGTGTGGGCAAGTTGGGCCGAAGTTGACTCCAACAACTCTACCCTTTCATCCCCGACTACCATTCCTTATCATTTGCCCCATCTACGACCAAGCAACAACGGTCCAACTGCACTCCCAACTACCAAATCTAAACACTCCCCACAACTCCACACATTCTTATCACAAGCAACTGCAGTCTTCCATGTCTCTTCGTGATGTCTCCACAAAATATCTGGAAACACTTCCCATCCAACCCCTCTGCCAAGTTAGACACAAAATGGTGGAGTAACCTGGCAGGGCTGGCAGCATTTCTGGAGAAAATGAATAGGTGACATTTTGGGTCAAGACCCTTCTTCAGACTGAGAGACTGGGGAAAGGGAAACGAGGGATATAAAACAAATTAATGAAAGATTCATAAAAAGTCTCAAAACACGATGTACTCCACTCACTGTTTCCCTCCCTCCTGCAATCCCTTGGACCCAATCACCTCAAAAATGTAAAGTAGATAAATGATCTAACTACAAAACCAGAGAGGCAAGTTCAAATGCCAGCACAGCTGATATGGAATTTAACTTCAATTAATTTAATTAATCTAAAATAAAGGCATTTATATCAACAATGATGCCCATTAAATTACAGGATTACTGTCATGATCCAACTATTAACTAATGCCCTTCAGAGAGGTAAACTGTTCTTACTGCGATAGGACCAAATATGACCAAAATAATCCAATTTACAATTGAAGGTAATTTGAAAGGTTTTCCCAAATGTTCCAAAACCAACAGTTTCAAAGTTTAAAAATGTCAATTGTAATTAAGAAAATCATCTGGAGTTAACTTCAGTTTTTATCACACTGTCAATTATATAACATTTACAAAATTAATTGTATTTATGTTTCCGTTTGTTTACTTGCTAAATTTTTAATACATGAAAGTATTAATGCATTAAATAGCCCTTGTATGAATCGTGGACACTAACAGCCATTAATTGACAGGCATAATCAAAGCTCTGCAGAAGATCATAATAGACATAAATCTTCATTGGCCACACCACAAAGATACACTCAGTCAACTCTTCTAATATCTGAGGACATAACTACATTGGGAAAGGTGATTGTCAGAATTGACTGTCGTATTTACAGAATAATCTATTCTGGCCAAAATCTCAGACACATTCGTGTCGAAATCCATGAATCTATTATCACCTGATCACATAACCATTATTTTCATTATTAACAGTAATTATCTTCACCAATTGTGTTCACCGAAAGTCTAATATTAAGCACTGCTCAAAGAATGCACAGGCATCCCCTTCAATAGAATTTGGAAATACGTGGCACCTTTTAACAATGGAAAGCATCTTATGGCATGCTGGGCAATAGAAAAGCTGGAGAATGACTGGATTTGAGAAGTTGTGTAAATGAATGGGGAATGTTCGCTAGTTTGCAAGGTTCAGAACTTCTTCTTAAGCCCTTTGCTCCTCTAGGGAGCATAGGCCATTGATAAATGTCCTCCACCTCACTTGGTTGTTGGCAGTGCTTTTGAGATCTCCCCAGTTGAGCCCACTCTCAGACATTTCTGTCTGGACACCTCTTCTCCAGCTGTTCCTGGGGCGACCTCTTTTCCTTTTTCCTTGGGGGTTCCATTTTAGGGCTTGCTGGGTGATGTTTGTTGCAGGTTTCCTGAGGGTGTGTCCAATCCAACTCCATTTTTTCCTTCGAATTTGTAAGTCAATAGGCAAATTTGAGGAAGGACATTCTTGCTATTGAGGGAGTGCAGCGTAGGTTTACAAGATTAGTTCCCGGGATGGCGGGACTGTCATATGCTGAGAGAATGGAGCAGCTGGGCTTGTACACTTTGGAGTTTAGAAGGATGAGAGGGCATCTCATTGAAACATATATGATTGTTAAGGGCTTGGACACGCTAGAGGCAGGAAACATGTTCCTGATGTTGGGAGAGTCCAGAACCAGGGGCCACAGTTTAAGAATAAGGAGTAAGCCATTTAGAATGGAGACGAGGAAACACTTTTTCTCACAGAGAGTGGCGAGTCTGTGGAATTCTCTGCCTAACAGGCAGTGGGGGCAGGTTCTCTGGATGCTTTCAAGAGAGCTAGATAGGGCTCTTAAAAATAGCGGAGTCAGGGGATTAGGGGAGAAGGCAGGAACGGGGTACTGATTGGGGATGATCAGCCATGATCACATTGAATGGCGGTGCTGGCTTGAAGGGTCGAATGGCCTACTCCTGCACCTATTGCCTATTGTCTATTGTCTATTGGCTCCAGGCTTGTTCTTTTCCAGAGGTCCATATTGCTTACTTTGTCCCTCCACTAGATGTTAAGTATTCTCCTAAGGCAGATGTTAATGAATGTTTGCAGCCTGTTTGTGGTGTGTTTTGTTGTTTTCCATGTCTCTGATCCATACAGCTCCTCCTATTAATCACCATTTGAGTTAAATATGAGTATTTTGGTGTTGATTGAGATGTGTTTTGAGCTCCAGACCTTCCTGAGCATGTTAAACACCACCCTAGCCTTATTGATTCTACTTTTTTATGTCTGCCTCTGCCCCTCCGGTTTAGATGCAAAATATATATCCATTTTTTTAACTGGATCAAATGCTTTTTAGTCATCTGTTGTTGACTTTTTTTTTAAATGTTCCCATCCTCTGGATTGCCATTGCATTTTCTGTCCATTTGACACCTTCCTTAAATTTCTTGCTTAACCAAGTGTGTGCGTTCTTCTCAGAGCACCTTTCTTTCTCACAGGAATATACCATTGTTGAAATGGATGAAAGCTCTCCTCAAGTATCTGCCACTGCTGATCTTACCCTTCAATCTGATTTACCTGTGCACGTAGCCAACTGATGCTAGTTTCTCATCTTCAAACGGAATTTGAAATTCATGTTCAGGCATCTTTTACGATGAGGTGATGAATTAGTTTTGACTTATTACACAACACCTGATATAAGAAAGCCTCACTGATTGATTCCTCAATGATTTGCTTTGTGAAATCATCCTGACTACACTCCATAAACTTGGACTGAAAGCTATTCTCAGCAATCTGCAGTTAACATCTGTAAGCACACAGATAGTTTGTATTAAACTCATATTTTCTTCTACTTTCTGGTACACTGGGTTTATTTTATTCTGTCACTGTAGGCACCAACTTGTGTGAACTTTTGAAGTTCATAGCATCACAGGGCTAGTCATCTCATCTACAGATTTTCGTTGCATCACCAGCATGATTTTCAATGTAAATCTCGCACTTCCATGACACAGAACACTAAACAATCTAAACCTTTAAATGTTTAAATGTTGCATAAATTGCAAGTTTCTTGACCTTTCTCTTCACAAATACAATATGTCAGCTTTGTGTTGTGTCAACCTGACTCAGCTGGTAGCATTCTCACCTTTGAGTGAAAGTTCCCACTCTAAGATTTGAACACATCATCTGATGTGATATTACAATGCTGCAATGACAGAACGCTATATTGCTGATCTTCAACTAGAAATTCATACTTGGTCAGAAGTACAAAATGAATTATTGTACAGCTACTTCAATGGAGCTTCAGAGGCACACCTTATAACAAGTTCATAGCATCACGGGGCTGTCTGGCCCATCACATTCATGCCAACCTTCAGTCTATTTCAAACATGTTTACTGGCACCATGGGTCTTGATAATTCAATTGCTTGTTATAGTTATATATTGTGTAGATTGCTGTCTCCATCACTCACTCGGGCAATACATTCCAAAGTTCAAGCACACCCTGAGTGAAAAAGAATTCTTCCTGAGATTCTTTGTAAAACCCCTACCCCTTCCGTAAACACGTGGCCTCTAGTTTGATACTTCTCTGCTCTGGATTCAGGTTGGCTATGATTTGTGCTATCTATGCCCTTGATAATTTTAATTGCCTCCGTTGGGTTCCCCCTCAGCCTTCTCCACTCAAAGGAAAACAAACCCAGTCAATCCTGTCTCTCCTCATCATTGACAAAATCCCGATGAGCCTTCTCTGCCCTCTATCCTACGCTACAACATTGTTCCAGTAGTGTCGCAACCAGAACCGTATGCAGTACAAACCAATATTTTATACGTTAGTAGGATGACTTCACTGTTCTTATATTCAATGCCCTAACTAATGAGAACAAGGATCTTTGCTCCTCCAGCATCAACCTCTGTCTCCTGTTACCAAGCCCATTTTTAAATTTGGCTTGAATCCAATGGGATCAAACCTATGGACTACGGGGCTTTGTCAAATGCCTTAGTGAAGTCAATGTAGACTACATCAACTACATTGCCCTTATAGGTACACTTTATGATTTCTTCAGAAAATTCATTTAGATAGGACTTAACCTCCGAAGTCACAATTAATCTTTTTGATTAACGCCTGTCGTTCCAAGTGTTAAATAATCTGGCTCCGCATTGGTTTGCCTCACAACCTCCCTACCACTGACAGTAGACTTGCAGGCCTGTAATTACCTGGCCTGGTTCTGCCGCCCATTCAATTAAAGGTACCATGTTTGTCGTATTCCAGTCATCTCTTCTGTGGCTGGTGAAGGTTTAAAAATAAATCACAGGAATCCCCTCCCTTGCCTCCAATAGCAGTTTGGTACACATTTTGTTATATCCTGCAGTCTTTAAGCCTGGTGAACCATCTAATATCTCCTCATTTTTTGTTGTAATGTTCTAGAACTGAACCATTCCCTACCCTGAATTCTGCATTTACAATGTCACTCTTTTTAGCGAATACTGATGACAAACATTAATTTTAAGACCTATATCTGGCTCCATATCCTTCGGTCCCGACCATTTCCTGGGCTTCCTCCTTGTCCTTAACGTACTTAATTAGTGCTTCATGATTTTCCTTAAATTATACCTTGTGCTCATTTTTGTACTTCTAATTTTGTTTCAAGTACCTCCTCCTATCTCCATACTTCTGATATATCTGTCCGGCCTTGACATTGTTCAGTTCTCCATATCCACCATATGCGTTTGGTCCTTTCTTTATCTAATCTTCAATATCCCTTAACATCCAATGTTTCTTTAATCGTTTTCCTTACATTTGATCCTTCTTTGATCCTTGGGGAGCATTGTGGCATAGCAGTAGAGCTGCTGTCTTATAGCGCCAGAGGTCTGGGTTCGATCCTGACTATAGGTGCTGTCTGTACAGAGTTAGTACGTTCTCCCTGCAACCATGTGAGTTTTCTCCAGGTGCTCTGGTTCCCTCCCACACTCCAAAAACATCGAGGTTTGTAGGTTGCTTGCTATAGTTAAATATTATGTGGATTGCTGCCTCTATCACTCATAGGCTTCATTAAAAATTGTAAATTGTCCCTAGTGTGTGGGATAGTGTTAGTATAAGAAATGACCACTGGCTCGACGCAGCCTTGTTGGGCCAAAGGGGCTGTTTCCATGCTGTATCTTTAAACTAAAGTCTAAATGCTGACCCTGAACGACATTCACTAGTTTACCTTTTGTACTTCCTGGATGTAGACTTACCTTTATCTCACTGATCTTAACCTACTTTGCCAGGTCGTGTCTTATGATAATGAAAACAGTCTTCCCCCAATTCAGGATTGTAATTTCCAGTCTATCGTATCTTTTTGTTTGCAACTCAAAATAGTTATCAAAAAGGGATAAGGATGGAATGGAAATTAACATCACAGTATACTGATCATCATCTCCAAACTGATGTCCCACTGACACTCCAGCCACTCGTTATATTTCCAAGGTTGAGGTCCAATATTGCCCCTTCTCGTAGGACCACTTATATAGTAGCTCAAAAAGTTTATTTCGACATACTTTCAAAATTAAGACAATCTCAGATAATATCATGGGAATTGAAACCCCCTCTTATTTTAACTCTATTATTCTCTGTGATTTACCTATCTATCGGTTCCTCTATCTACTGCTAACAGTGAGGGGTCCTGCAATACAATCATGACAAAGTGATTGTCCCCTTCGTGTTTCTAAGTGCAAGCTATGTGGCCTCATTTGAAGAACCTTCTAGGGTGTCCTCCTTCATTATTGCAGTAATCAACTTCTTAATGCATGTTGCAAACCAATGACACCTCTTTTACAACTACTAACCAGGTATTCCTTGAAGTGGTCTTTCAAATTAGATATTAAACAGAAGTCCCATCAGCCTCTCATTGACATTGAAGATATTTCATGAGTGTTCAAAGAACAAGAAGTTCTCTCAGGATCTCATTAATCTCCTAGCTGATGCACTAGCCTAATAAAAATAAGCAAATTTAAATGAGATAGCTTTTCCTTGAATGTTTGTTCTATATCTGCTATGCACAGATTTGGGTGCTAGGGATTCTTAACAATCACAACAGTTCACCGAATAATTCATTGCATGTCAAATAATTGGATTTGTTTCAAAATCATAATATGGTATTAACAAATTAATGGAACATTAAAATCATACATCATCACAAATCTCTCCACCGCAGTGATAATTTGCAGTTGCCTTCTCATGTTTCTGACATTACGTCCATAATAGAAAGCAAACTATATGTCAATTTGTTTTCCTCTGTAGCCTTAATGATTATACTATTGTATTTTCTACCCTGAAATGTCTTCATAAATTTGGTCACAGCAGCCAGCTAAGATACGCTATTGCACTGCTTTTTCCCCCAAGGAGATTTATGTCCACATTTCACAATGTTTGCTAAAACATGACCATTCATTAATTTTCTTGACCTTTTGCATTAGTCACGAGTTGTGTTTCCAGAAATCCCAAATAGATCATTAAATAGCTCTGATCTCCATGCAAAAGTCTGTCGAGCACAAACAATGTATAACATGTACACGGGCTTAAATATAGCCTTAATTTAGAAACAGCATGACAAATTCAGTGTTTCCGTTGCCTTATATATATATTTTTAAAGTTTCTCTTCACAGTGCAGTGGCACAGCGGTGGAGATGTTGCCGCACAGCGCCAGGGACCTGGGTACGATCCTGACTACGGGTGCTGTCTGTATGGAGTTTGTACATTGCTCAGGTTTCCTCCCACATTCCAAAGACTTTCAGGTGTGTAGGTTAATTGGCTTTGGTAAAATTGTAAATCTTGCGAGAAAAAAATTTGCTGGAGGAACTCAGGAGGTCAGGCAGTATTTGACGATCAGCCATGATCACATTGAATGGTGGTGCTGGCTCGAAGGGCCGAATGGCCGACTCCTGCACCTATTGTCTATTGAAATGGTCAGATGTTTTGGATCAGCATCCTTCTTCAGACTGATGTGGTCAAGGGGAGATCGCTGGAAGATTACTGGTATTACCTGCAGCTTTGCTTACTATCTCCATCTCACTCGCCCCACCTCTGACCAACCTCCCCACCATCTACACTTCACGCTATCTCAGGAAAGAGGCCAACACAATCAAGAATCTATTTCATCCCAGTCATCCCCTCGCCTCTTCTCTCTAAAACCAAATAGCACCATAGTCAGAGTTTTAAAGAAGGAACTGCAGATGCTGGAGAATCGAGGGTACACAAAAGGCTGGAGAAACTCAGCGGGTGCAGCAGCATCTAAGGAGTGAAGGAGATAGGCGACATTTCGGGTCGAGACCCTTCTTCAGACTGGTCAGGGATCAGGGAAACGAGAGATATAGACGGTGATGTGGAGAGATAAGGAACAATGAATGAAAGATATGCAAAAAAGTATCGATGATAAATGGAACAAGCCATTGTAAGCTGTTTGTGGTGTGAAAATGAGAAGCTGGTGCGACTGGGGTGGGGGAGGGAGATAGAGATAGAGGGAATGCCAGGGCCCGAGGGCTGAGGGAGAGGTGGGAAGGGGAGGAGACAGCAAGGGTTAACAGAATTGAGAAAATTCAATATTCAAGCCCAAAGGATGCAGACTCCCCAAGCGGAATATGAGGTGCTGTTCCTCCAGCTTACGGTGTTGCTCACTCTGGCCGTGGAGGAGGCCCAGGACCGAGAGGTCGGATGTGGAATGGGAGGGGGAGTTGAAGTGCTGAGCCACCGGGAGGTCGGGTTGGTTATTGCGGACCGAGCGGAGGTGTTCGGCGAAGCGATCGCCAAGCCTCCGCTTGGTCTCACCGATATAGATCATCTGGCATCTGGAGCAGCGGATGCAGTAGATGAGGTTGGAGGAGGTGCAGGTGAACCTCTGTCGGACCTGGAAGGACTGCTTGGGTCCCTGAAAGGAGTGGAGGGGGGAGGTGAAGGGACAAGTGTTGCATTTCTTGCGATTGCAAGGGAAAGTGCCCGGGGAAGGGGGTAGAGTGGGAGGGGAGGGAAGAATTGACAAGGGAGTTGCGGAGGGAGCGGTCTTTGCGGAAGGCAGACAGGGGGGGAGATGGGAAGATGTGGCGGGTGGAGGGGTCACGTTGGAGGTGGCGAAACTGGCGGAGGACTATTTGTTGTATTTGCCGGCTGGTGGGGTGAAAGGTGAGGACCAGGGGGACTCTGCCCTGTTTGCGAGTGGGGGAATGGGGAGTGAGGGCAGTGTTGCGGGGTATGGAGGAGACCCTGGTGCGAGCACCATAGTCAGAATCAGCTCCTTACCTGCTGTTATCAAACTATTGTCCCAGCCTACCTCTGAGCCAGAAGAAGGGTTCCGACCTGAAACGTCACCTATTGTTTTTTTCCAGAGATACTGCATGACCCACTGAGTTACTCCAACATTTTGTGTCTATTTCCACCCAATCTCATTGCAGACGTTGGTCTTTTTCTCTTTAACACAAATACTCCCGCAGTTCCCCCTCTGCACTACCTGCTGTACTTGTGTATGACTCGATTATACTCGTGTATAGTATGATTTGACTGGATAGGATGCATAGACATAATTTCACTGTATCTCAGTGCACATAATATATTACACCAAATCGTCACAAACCCACCTGATTTCTCAATCCACCTATTGTTTGTTAGCTCTTGCTTCACCTCTTCCTCTCACCTCCCTCTGCCTGCTACCCTCATTACTACTCCATTAGAAGAAGGATCCTGATATGATACACATTACTGAAGGTCTGTCCATTACCTTCCACTGAGTTCCTCCAACAGTTTGTTACATGACTCAATTTCAGCCCCTGCTTTTTGATCGAACCTTAAACCTACTTGCCTATTAACAAATCAAAGTCTGCTCTGAACAATTGCAATAATTTTTTGTTCTCCAAAATAAAACAAGTACCATAGATTTATGAGGAAACTTACTTTCCTTTTCAATGCGGCAGAGTATGAGGTTGACTCTAAAGTTTGAGTAACACAGTGTTAAATAGCTTGAAATAACAAAACATGGAATAATGTAGAATATTGACTGGCCTTGAGGGGGATACGACATATATTGCCTGAAGTAGATTCATATTGCCCGAGTCAAAAGACGAGGGCAATATGGATCTAGTGAGGGCAATATATGTTGTATCTCCCGAAAGAGGACAGTCAATATTGTTATTATTACCCATTATCAGACATCTAGAGGAAAATCTGAACATCTCATATGATATGAATGTATCTATACATTTTGCAATATGCATTGCAACATTGTAAATAAGGGTACTAAAAACCATTCCAACATTGTAAATAAGGGTACTAAAAGAATGTAACATTTATGTTTCATTTATGTAATTTATGTAATTCATTTATGTGACAATGTGAAGGTCGAACTTTTAAATCGCGAACCTCTTCTCGCAACCGGCAGCCATTTTTTTTTTTTAAGATAAATTTTAAATTTCGCACGCAGCGTCACGTTGCCGTCACGCAGCGTCACGTTGCCGTCACGCAGCGTCACGTTGCCGTCACGCAGCGTCACGTTGCCAAGTTCCCGGATGTGAGACCAGGGGAATATAAGACTATATTCCCCGCTGTTTAAACAGGTAAAGTCCATAGGCGTTCGCTAGAAAGGGGAATATAAGAAAATATTCCCCTGTTACCCCTGCTGGCAGTAAAAAGGAAGGGAATACAATTTCGTAAAAGCATACCTCAGATGGATGATATGGCAAAACATGGAATAATGTGCATTATTCAATATCAAATGGGGGTCAACATCTCTGATGACCTCTCTTGGACCCACAATACCTCTACACTGAGGTAATCTCCTCAAGAAGGCTCACCAGCGTCTCTTCTTCCTGAGAGACTAAAGAAGGTCCATCTGTCTCCTCAGATTCTGGTGAACCTCTACCGCTGCACCATCGAGAGCATCCTTACCAACTATATCACAGTATGGTATGGCAACTGCTTGGTCTCTGACTGGAAATCACTGCTGAGGGTGGTGAAAACTGCCCAACACATCACCGGTTCCTCACTCCCCTCCATTGAGTCTGTCCAAAGCAAGCGATGTCTGCATATAACTGATAGAATTAGTTACAAAATATAATTTTCATGACATTAGTTGGCAAAAGAGAAATGTGAAGAAGGGATATGCGCATGATGCCGTTTCCAGATTCTCTCTTAATTTACATGGGCTTTTAAGTTCCACGTCTGTGAATTATCGAGGAATTTCAGCGAAACTAGTGTTTCGACCCAAAATGTCACCCTTTCCTTCTATCCAGAGATGCGGCCTGTCCCGCTGAGTTACTCCAGTATTTTGTGTCACTCTTCAGCAGAGATGTACGTTTCATATAACCCAGCATGTATCAGCAACAAAAACTGAAATGCTGGAAGAACTCATCCAGTCATCAGCAGATAGACACAAAATGCTGGAGAAATGCAGATAGACACAAAATGCTGGAGACTCCTTCTTCAGACTGATCAGCATCTGTGGAAAGAATAAGCAGTTGGCATTTTGGGTAGGGGCATCCTCACAAGATATTTGTAATGGGTTTGAGAGCTGTGTGTCATGTTGGTAAATCAGCCAGGATTTTTTTTTTAATCATTATTAAATAATCTGGGAAAAAAAATCATGTTTAAATATTGGTGAGGCAGACTTGACAGTGATATTTATTGATAAAAATATACCCAAGGGGCTTGTAACATAAAATCAAAGAGCACTCACACTGAGATGGAATTGGGAATGGTCCTGGAAACAATGACCAGCAAGAGAATCAGAAATAAATATTAAAACCATATATTCAGGTACGCTTCGCCGACATTTATTTAATTACACCATATTTCATGGAGAAATTTAAGTGAATTCTTCCCTGGCAAGTTCAATACCAGGAAAATGGGCACGACAATCTTAATGTATGTTTTTGCACTCCGACATTACGGTTTACAAGGTAAATATTTTATTTCTAAAAATATAATTTATTCATGACATTGCTGCTGAGAAACCAGCTGACGGAGTAATATCAAAGATGGCAAAAGTCAGATCAAATCTGATGTGGTTTTTATAGTAAATATAATCCTCAATAATTTGAAGAGCAAAACTTCATAAAACTCACTAATAGTAAAAACTAACTTTTTTCCAAACTATCCAGACTTTGTTTAATTTAGAAAACATCACAAACTCAATCTGTCTTTTATTTGCCCCTGTGGCTGTTTTCTCCAGAACTTCCTATAATGGCTGTCAGGATTAATAAATTCAAATTTGGACATCATAAAGCGATAGAAGTGGCAACTCAATTGCCACTCCTTGGGCAATCTCTTGGGATCGAGAAATAATGAGTTCAGCTCTGGTTTTGTAGGTTCAGGGGTCACTGATGAGACTCATGTCAGATCCACAGACTATGGCACAGATGCTGCACGATGTTTGTGAAATGGTGCTGTCTTTTCACTCTTGATGCAAGGACTTCAAGTTCTTAACATCATCCCAGATGGCCCTTCTTACCTATGAACAGACATGATCCAAGGATTCCCAGGTGCCAGTGGAGAGGCTGCATTTCTTCAAGGAGTCTTTGGGCATGTATTTGAATCTTTTCCTACGTCCTCTTGGTAATCACTTCAAGCGAAGAGCTCAGACTAGAATTTTGTGGAGGGGTTATGGTGCCAGAAATGCAAACAACGTGGTCTTCCCAAAGTAGCCAGATGTAACTGAACTTGGAGGAGAGTCAGCTCTCTGAGGCACAGGAGCCTCCTCAAGATTGCTCATCCATTCAATGAGGTCAAGGCTGATACACAGTACAATATTATTTACTGGACTTTGTATGATATTCCTTGACACCCCTTACCTAATTGAAATCAATTAATCAAAGCCTTGAAAATTCCAAGTATCTGTAACCTTTGGTAAAGTATTGCTGGATGAAAGTTATGCCTGATTTACTTCTTGATTCCACACCTCTACGTTTAATATCAATGTCCAGATGAAGTTTCTGTGTAGCTGGCAGTTGCATGGAAAACTCTCTCAGGCAGCAGAGCACAAACTGAGCAGTGAATACCAATATCCCAGGAGGAGTGTCTGGATGCATTTCACACTGAATTGATTTATTTTACTGTATTAAGCAGTTTTCAATTATTTGTTTTTTTTTCATTCTAATGTATTTCTCAATTATTTGAATATGTTTTAAATGTCACCGTCCCCCAGAGATATTAATAAAACTGGCTCCAAAAGCCTCCAGCATACATGAGCTGTCAAATTTAATCCCTGGCTTCTGGGAGCACCATCAGGATCCCACATGAGGCCTGCTTAAAATACAGAGTACGTTACACCTCAATGGATGCCATCAGATGCTGAGGATCAACTCAGCTGGTTATCCATATCTGGAACAGTACAGGACCGGCAAGACGCTGGCCTGGCAGCCACTTCAGAAGGATCTGAACGCTTGACAACTAGTTATTAATTCCCCCACAGGCGAAACAGTTTCTCCGTACCTACCCTACTTAATATTTGTGCCACTCTGTTTATCTTAAACAGACTGCCTTTCAATTGCCTGTACTGAAGAATATGCAAGGCAAGTTTATTTAGCCTGGGCTTAGAATTAGACCTTCCAAAATCTCCTTCAAGTTTGATTTAGTTTAGAGATACAGCGCAGAATCAGGCCCTTTGGCCCACTGAGTCTGCACCGACCAGTGATCCCCGCACACTAATGCTTTCCTACACACATTAAGGACAATTTTTAATATCTATACCAAGCCAATTAATCTACAAACCTGTACGTCTTTGGAGTGTGAGAGGAAACCGAAGATCTCGGAGAAAACGCGCGCAGGTCACGGGGAGAACGTACAAACTCTATACAGACAGCACCCGTGGTCAGGATCTAACCCCTGGTCTCTGGCGCTGTAAGGCAGCAACTCTACCGCTATGCCACCGTGCTTGTCACTTCAACAGGTTCTTTGAAAGGACTCCTGCAACATCATCAAATTTAGGCAAGGATTCCATTTTCTACAGACTGTCAAATCATATTGTCTTTCAAAAATCAAAGTCAGACACAACGCAAACATAACTGACGTTCAAGGACACAATGCATGTACATATATTGATTTGATTCATGCTGATGCTCACACAATATGAATTAAACTGAATGTGCAGTGCACTTAAAGGTTTAATAATTAAATCAGCTTTGGATGAATATTTCAGCTTTGCTTTAGATGTTAAGAGTGATGAGTTTGACAGAGTGACCTATCAAACTGGAGGGATCTGAAGGTAATAAACTTATTTCCCTCTCGCTATTCTGTGATAAACCAGACATGTTGGCCCTCTTCTTAAAAAGAACATACATTTGGAATCTGTTAATGATTCAGTATAACATACTCACAATATATTTATTCATACATAGGGTTTGAAAAGCTTAAAAATGTTTATATTCAAGTTTATTTGACGAATATTGCATAATTTGAATTTAGGGAAATTGGTACCAGTCAAAGGTTGATGTGGAGATACTTTTAATGGTGTCACAATAAATAGGAGACCCAAGTGGTGACAGTTTGATGGTTATCTAAGTAATTAAAGGGTAACCGGGCATTCAGAGCCATATAAGAAGCTCAGGTCTGGATTCAATGTGGCCATTTGGAAAGCAAGGAGACATTTTCGGTTGAAACTGGATGATCAGATGGACGTTTGGTAGCTGTGGCAGGGCTCGTACGCCATTATTTCTTACAAGGTGAAACCAAGCCGTGGCTCAAGTTAAGGGGTGCATCACTCCCCGATGAGCTCAATGCTTCCTATACTCACTTTGAAAGGGAGAACATCGACCTTCATGGGCCCCCACAGCCTCTGATGGCACTGTAATTAGCAATGTTACAAAATTTTGAGATTTTAAAAATCTAGTCTGCAATTTATCCCATCAGATAAAGCATAAACAGAAGTTTAATTTGACACCTAATTCATTTTCATATCTTCAGTATTAAAAAAGTTACGGCCACTTTCATACTCTGAAATTAGCATCTGGTTCCCTATTGCTTTCCCAGTGACTTAAAAGCCCATAACTTTCTTTAAAATTAAGAGAACTGAATGAAATGTTCAGTTATTATAGATTGAAGCATTCTAAAACAAATATGAAACAATCTTACTTGGATGACCTGAAATTAAAGCATATAATTAGTTAGTTACCTAATTGTAGCTAATTACAAAATTCAATTGCTAGATCTAAACATCTATCCATTTCTTAAGAAAAGGTTAACATTTTTAAATAGCCTAAGTGTCCAAATAACATTCACACAAGAATTCACAATATAACATGATTTTTAAATCTCATTGTCATGAATTTATAGGCCAAATGGAAGGAGTTTAATGTTTAATTCCCGTAAATTAATGGGCATTTTAATCATTTTGCGAGTGTGTTTTTGTGGAACGTGATTGATTGGAAAGTTGTTGTTGCAGTGAATTTGAACCCCATATCAGCAGGAAAATCACTGCCGGTTCGTATGGGGCCAAAATCACATTATCGCCAAGGAGATTTTGATTAAAGTCATCCTAAGAAGCAAGTTTATATGTAAAATACACGATTTACATTTTGTTTTGTCCCCTACGTGAGATCCATCCCATTGTAGGCGTTGACGGCGTTAGAAGTATATTTTTATTTTATTCCAGGGATTAAATTGTCCCGTGATTTAAAATAAAAAACTTCCGAGAACGGAAGTCGGAACGATTATTCTGCAGCAGCTTAACAGCCTGAGGAAGTTCGACTCCGACAGGCGGGAGAAAACGGCATTTTAATCCCCCCCCCCCCCCAAAGGTGCTAAAGTCGCGCACACGGTCAGTGGCAGAACTGCAGCGCTGCTGAAGGTAAGTATTGTAACCGCGATCCATTGGTATGGTAACTGCTCTGTTGCCAACCGGAAAGCTCTGCAGAGGGTGGTGAAGATCGCCCAAGGCATCACAGGCTCCTCACTCCCCTCCATTGAGTCTGTCCATAGTAAACGATGCCTGCGCAGGGCGCACAGCATCAGGGACAGCTCACACCCCAACCATAGACTGTTTACCCTCCTCCCATCTGAGAGACGCTACAGGTCCCTCCGCTGCCGGACCAGCAGGCTCAAGAACAGCTTCTTCCCTGCGGCTGTAACACTTCTCAACGCTGCACCTCAATGACTGCCTGTCTCCTCCCCTCACCCCCCCCCCCCCCGGACTATCCAATCACCAGCAAATTGCACGGATACCACTCCATATGTATATGTATTACTTGTTTATTCGTAAGTTCGCCCTTCGGAGATACCAACTGCATTTCATTGTCTCTGTATTGTACACTGCACAATGACAATTAAAGATTGAATTGAATAAATTGAATTGAATTTCTGTTCGGCCATGGGCTACTGAAGCTACAACCTGATGGACCTTCAGCGCGACCACGGGGACCAGCTCGACTGGCTGCCCCAGAAGCTGTGATCTCCGTCCCCGAGTCTGGCAGCAGGGACACGCCTCCTGGCTTCTCAAGGATTGTGGCCTCCTGGGAGCATCTGCCACCCATGGCCTCTTGAGAACGTCAGACCACTGTGATCTGAAGATGTGTAGGAAGGAATTTCAGATGCTGCTTTAAATTGAGATCTTTCTATCTTTGAGATCTGAAGATGTCAGAAGATCCTTTGTAGATGCAAATGGCACGAGGACAAGTATTTTTGTAGAATCTCAAGTTGTGTTTGTTGAAACTTTGGAACTCTCCGATCAGTGATACTGCTTCACAGGTGTCAGGGGTTATGGGGAGAAGGCAGGAGAATGGAGCTAGGAGCAAGAGATAGATCAGCCATGATTGAATGGTGGAGTAGACTTGATGGGCTGAATGGCCTAATTCTGCTCCTATCACATGACTTTATGACCTTCACCCAATTTCGGGTGCAATACACCAGATGATATAGTGTGATCCAACACATTCTTCAGGCCATAACTTTAATCCCATCCATTAGTTTAATTAATAAGATAAAAATTTAAATTGCTTAACATACTGACAAGGTTACTTGAGTTCACTGTGCATACATTCAGCTGATTTAGTTTATTAATGTCATTATGCTTTACTTATGCAGGGAATGCTGAGGCAGTGCTGTGCCTTTTCTCATTTCAGCTGAGGTCAATTATCTGCTTGTGCTTCTTTCAATCTGATGTTGATTGGGTTCAATATCATCCACTAATAATGCAAGGGATAATTTAGAAATGCTCATGATAATAGTGAAATTTAAATTCTGCATGAAGAATAGTTTATGCTGATGATAGAAACTTACAAAAACATATGCAGGAGTAGGCCATTCGGCCCTTCATGCCAACACCGCCATTCAATATGATAGTGGATGATTATCCAAAATCAGTACCCTGTTCCTGCAATCTCCCCACATCCCTTGATTCCGTTAGCCCTGAGCTATATCTAACTCTCTCTTGAATACATCAGATAGAAATCTGGTCAATCATATTTAAGCAATTGATAAATCAGGAAACAATAATGTTCAAAACATAACAGTTGAATTGTAGAGTTAAATGAATATTTAGTAATTTTATGAATGCTTAAAATATGTGATTGCTATTTATTTCTTAAAATTTAATGGAAACGTCTTTGGATAAAGTATGCTATCATCAAACATTATTAACATTTGCTCATAAGCAGAAATTAATCCTGATATAAGACGATCAAACAAATTTGCCAAAAGCAGTAATTCTGACTTAAGGAATCGCTGAAAACGTCTCATTAGCCAAAATGTAACTAAAGTTGTCCTTTTCGGAGGGATAATTATTTTTAAATACCCATAAATAATAAGTGAATTTACATGCAACATATTAGTGCTTGTCCTTGCAGTAATGGAAGCATTTTTGTACATATTTGCTTCTTGTGATGATGAACTTTAAAGTGATCAACACAAATGTTAGCTTTCTCGAGTCAGACCATGACATCTAGTTTATAGTGTTGTAACATGTGAAGAGTTCATAAGTGATAGGAGCAAAATTAGGCCATTTGGCCCAGCAAGTCTACTCCCCATTCAATCATGGCTGATCTCTCTCCCTCCTAACCCCATTCTCCTGCCTTCTCATAACCCCTGATACCCGTCAGGGTTGCTGATTATATCTATCATGGCTTGTAAATTCTTTTTGCACAGCTTCTCCATTTAATCTTCATCTTATGAGTAATGACCATTTTTTATGCAGATACACCAAACTGGATTATCAACTGATTGTATTTCTCGGTAGTGTGTGTCAATGTTTAAATGCTTCAGAGATGTTTCGGAAGAGTCTTTGAATCTCTTTTTCCGTCCACAATGTGATCATTTCCTCTCAGTCGGAAGAAGGGTCTTGACCCGAAATGTCACAATACACAATAGACAATAGGTGCATAAGTAGGCCATTCGACCGTTCAAGCCAGCACTGCCATTCAATGTGATCATGGCTGATTATCCCTAATCGGTGCCCAGTTCCTGCCTTCTCCCCATATCCCCTGACTCCGCTATCTTTAAGTCCTATCTAGCTTTCTCTTGAAAGTACCCAGAGAACCGGCCTCCACCGCCCTCCGAGGCAGAGAATTCCACAGACTCACAACTTTCTGTGTGAAAAAGTGTTTCCTCATCTCCGTTCTAAATGGCTTACCCCTTATTCTTAAACTGTGGCCCCTGGTTCTGGACTCCCCCGACATCGGGCACATGTTCCCTGCCTCTAGTGTGTCCAAACCCTTTATAATCTTATATGTTTCAATAAGATCACCTCTCATCTTTCAAAATTCCAGAGTAACCTATTCCTTTTCTCCAGAGATGTTGCCTGGCCTGCTGAGTTACTCAAGCATTTTGTGTCTACTTTCCTTGTAGAACCGCATCTGCAGTTCCGTCCTACAAATGTGATCATTTGCCTCCAGTCAGGTCTCAATAAAGTAGCTGCTTTGGTATTTTATCATCATGTATGCTTCTGACATGTCCTGCATACCCGATCTGTGATTATTTCATCAATATGTAGTGGATATTTGCAGTGGATATTTGCTGTGGATATTTGTTTGGGACACAATATGTGTGTCTGAAATCGTGTCTTGCCATTTGACGTGGAGTATTCTGCACACACAGGTCATGTGGAAGTATGTAAGCTGTCTGGCATGTCTGTTGTACACTGTCTATGTCTTGCACGCACAGGGTAAAATGGTCATGACACCATCATGACACATTTTCAGCTCGCTCGTCAAACTGATTTCTCTTCGTTCCCACACTATATGTCTGAGTTTTCCAAAAACAAAAGCTAGCTTTTTCTACCCTTTTGTAGAGACTTCATCATCAGCGTTGACGGATCCTGAGAGAGTCCAGCAGTGGACACACAAACTCGTTCACCATTGAAAGATTCCGACCGTTCACAAGGATGTTTGCTTCTGTGTATGAAATGTTTGTTGCACGCTGGCGGATAACTTCTGTGTTATTTTGTACTAATTGGGAGACTAAAGCTGCCACACGTACTGGGAAATTGTCCAAGGCACATCTGCATATCAACATCTGATCTTCCATTGAGTGCACATTAATGGCAATTAAGTCCTTTAAGGTGGTTTCTCGTCTATTGGCTTTGGCGGAGGGTCTCCTTAGGTTAAAAAGAGCACCATCAATCCTGTATCTAATGTTGATTCCATCCTCTTTATCAAGTTAGACAGCATTGCATACACAGTCATATTAAACATTGTAGGGGCAAGTACACAGCTTTGTTTCACGCCATTGAAGGTCTGAAGATTCTCCGTCATCCATCACTCTGGCCATCATACTGACATGAAATTGTCAGGCAATTGTGAAGAATCTTTCGGGATTGCCATACTTTGCCATGACCTTCCAATGGCCCTTCCCGCAAAGTGTCAAGAGTATCAAGAGTGTGTTTTATTGTCATATGTCCCAGATAGAACAGTGAAATTTTTAGCTGCAGCAGCACAACAGAATATTTGAACATAGTACATTATAAGCAATACAATAAATGAGAGAGAAAACAAAGTTCAGTGTCTGTATATATACACATATGCACAAATACACTTATATGTGGATCATATAATATATATATATATATACACACACACAAACAAAAACAAACAAAAATAGTGCAATAATAACAATAATAGTCTATGTAGTTCAGAGCTTATTTGAAGTTGTATCGTTTAATAGCCGAATGGTTGTAGGGAAGAAGCTGTTTCTGAACCTGGACGTTACAGTTTTCAGGCTCCTGTACCTTCTTCTCGATGGCAAAGGTGAAATGAGTGTGTGGCCAGGGTGGTGTGTCTCTGATTATGCTGGCTGCCATTTTGAAGTGTGAAAGATCCATCTTCTTGATGTGCTGGGACGCATCCTCGGGGACCCAGCCGGGGTTGATCAAGCCCTGACTTGCGTCCCAGCAGAAACCGCCCACGGATCAGCCCTCTTAATCCAAAGCCACCTAATGGTTTTCTCTGCGGCTTCGCTTGCAGATTGAATGGCCCTCTTCTTTGCCAGTCCCGTAATGCCCAACTGGTTGAGGACATTGCAGAGTGAGTGTCCTGCAAAGCCTCTACAGCCCACCTCTATAGGCTCATAGTATGTCTTCCAGCCTCTGTCCTGGCACATCTCCACCAGTTCCTGGTACTTTGCGCATTTCCTCTCATTAGCCTCTTCAATACGCTCTTCCCAGGGCACTGTCAGCTCCAGAATGATCAGCTGTTTTGTCACTTCAGACTGCCATTTTGTAGCAGGTCAAAAACTGGTGGGGAGATCAAAGCCAGTGATCGCTTGGGCAGTATTCACAACTTTTTGAGTTTATTGCGATCGACAAATGTAGTGGACAAGCTGCAGTTTTGTCCTTGGTAGTTCTCTTTGTGCTGTCTTGCTGCAAAGATCGTGTCGACTATTCCATGCCCAAACAGAATGGTAGGATGAAAATGGCGACAAATCAAGTCTTTGCTTGAAAAGAACCACAAACTACACAGCGCGACCCTACAATAAAGGTTTCATTTTCCACCATTCCTAGATGTGTCTAAAAATAGTTTATGAAGGAGGCAGATAAAATAGCTATTTTGCTTGGAAAGACTCTCAACATTTCAATGCTGCTCTAAAATCTGTATATGGTCCTCAATCATCTGATGTCTCACTGATTTTAAGGACATATAGACTGCCACTCATCACTGAAAATAAACAGAAATTAAGGAGATGGGCTAAGCGTTTTTTAGTCTGCACTGAATAGGTCATCCACAGCTTGTGATGAAGCAATATATCGCATGCCAATAAACCTCACTCTTGCTGAAGAAAGCCAGCATCATCAAAGGCCCACAACACCCTGGTCACACACTCAATTCACTCCTGCCATGGAGAATAAGGTATAGGAGTCTGAAAACCATGACCATCTGGTTGAAGAATAGCTTCTTTGCAACAAACATCAGACTTTAGAACACTACTCAATATTAACCGATGAACAATGGACTTTGGGCTTCTGTTGCTGTACTACTGGGGTTATTAATTTATTGAACTTTTGGTTATTATATGTTACCTATATGTATTGTGTTATAAGCCTGCTGCCACAAGAAAGAATGTTATTGTTCCATTGATAGTACATCTGACAATTAAACACCATATATTTACCATTATTTGCTGCAGGGATTATAAAGGCAATGTACAGTACTTCCTATCCCGGCTGTTTGACCCTATAGAAAGCCAAATTGCTACTTGTTAATGCTGAATTATTGAAATGTGGTTTCATTTTACTGAAGGCCTCAGATTTTAAGAATTTAATCCGTTCATGACCTTTAACATCGATCAAAGTGAGAATAGTCTCGACACTGTCATCCCAGCTGAATACAAATACACATTTGCAAAGGAAGTGTGGTATTTTACTCTGCTGTGCCATATCTCAAACGTCACTGCTCCATGGCATTTACAGCTTTGGGATTTAAACTGGGAAAATATCAGGAACTGACAGCTTATTTCCCCTTTGTTAAGCTTCAGAGATGAGGTAAGACCCACACATTGAACTGAATGCTCAATTCGCAAACATTCACAGTACACTTTTGAGGTTTAACCTATGTACCTTCATGTGCTTTTAAATGCCAACTTTATTTTCACCTTATGACAATTATGGATGTCAGTAATTATTGAACACACCTTAGCACAACTATCCAAATTGATTCTAAAATCTTCCCACTGCAACAATCAATTGTTTTTTTCAAGTAATTCTGGGATATTTGTTTCACTTGCCCCTTCTGAGAGTTCATGAAATAATTGATCATCCTTGCTGATATTTTAAAACTGTCACGTTCCTACTTACTTATTTTTTCAAAATAAATTAATTTTCAGGATACATCTTCACTTGTCTTCTATGTCTCTCAAATTTCTTAGACATCTGACTTTAAAAATTCTAATTTCTTACATTCTTTCCACGACAAGTGATTACCATGATGGTTCTTCATTTCATTAGCACTGTGGCATTGATGTACAATGTTTAGCACGGCGCAATTTGCTTATATCTTCTGATTCGTAGTCCATTGCTTTGATGACACATTTCAAAGCTTTATGAACTTTATGGAATACAATATTGCATTGTAAGACATTATAACCCATGGGGGAGTTCTGTCTTTCCTTAAACTTTGTCTTTAATTCATCCATTATCCTTCCTGAAGTGTGACAGAATTCTGGAGTTACTCAGCGAGTCAGGCGACATTTCTGGAGTAAAGTAATAGGTGACGTTTCGGGTCGAGACCCTTCCTCAAACTCTGAGTCTGACAGAGTCTGAGGAAGTGTCTCAAACTGAAACATCACCTATTCCTTTTTGGTAGAGATGCTGCCTGGCCCACTGAGTTAATCCCGCATTTTATGTCTATCTTCGGTGGTAAACCAGTATCTGCAATCTCTTCCTACACATCCTTCCTGAAGTGTGTCTACTGTCTTTTGTTTGGCCTTTTAATGTGCAGTATATTAGTTTTATTACATTTCATCTGCCCCTGTCAAACAAACATTGTTCACAAAAAATAATCCAATTATCTTTTACTTATGATTCCATGTACACCTATACTCAGAAGCAATAATAAACTACTTGCAATTCTATCACCTGTGAGACACCCTTATATTAGCAATCACTGTTTACAAATCAGCAGTCACTCATTTAATACACAATTGAGGTGAATTATTTTGTTTTGCAGAGAGTCATGGATCTTTGGAATTGTCCTGTTCAAAGGGGTAGGGGAGCAAAAATGATTAAATATTTTTAGGACCAAGTCAGGATGGTGCCTGATAACAAGGGGACATAAAGTTACTGCAGATAGATGGATTATACAGAGTTAAGATTGCAGTCAGTTCAAGTATGATCTCAGTAAAGGACAAAGGAGGTTTGAGGGGCTGTGGCCAAATTAGTATGTTCAGTGAGCTTTCTTCACTTATTTAAAGTTATATTCCATTATTTCCTGAAGTGATTTATCATATCCAATATATTAAAAATTAGACTTACCCTGTTTTTTTATTTGACTGTATGACCAAAGAAAATCATATCCATTGTCCCTTATTGTGAGGCACCCATTGCATATTATATGCATTTGAGCCAAAGGAGGCCTAAATATACAAAGCTTGACAACATGGTGGTGCAGCGGTAGAATTACTGCCTTACAGCGCTAGAGTCACAGGTTCGATCCTGACTACAGGTGCTGTCTGTACGGAGTTTGTACGTTCTCCCTGTTACCGCATGGATTTTTTCTCTGATCTCTGGTTTCCTCCCAGATTCCAAAGATGTACAGGATTGAAGATTAATTGGCTTGGTGGGCCGAATGGCCTGTTTCCACGCTGTATTTCTAAACTAAACTAAAAACTAAACTCTCTGTGCTCACTGCAGACATACTTACTAAAGAGTACACTGCAGTTGGAAAGTTACTCACAGACTCTGCCCAGCAAAGTAAACACGCCAGATTTTATGCAGGTCCCCGACTTAAAGCCACTAAATTCCAGCGCAGAACTGTCAGCATTTCTCAGCTAGTTCCAACCCGTACAAATAATAAACTGATGTAAATAAATTAATCTATTAATTTTCCTTCTTTGGTTCAAAGACTCAGAATGAAACTATAATGATGCAATGATCAACAAAGGAATCTGAATAAAAAGGTGTTCTTCAAATTAGGATGTTCTCATTATTCGATTAAAATCTTACAAACAAACCAAGATCAAAACAGAATTTTATTGATGACTAGACTAAGTGGGCACCCATCGGGTCCCAGCATCACATGGAGGGCTGGTCCCCCAACGCAATATTCCACCTCTCCACCAATTCCAATATTGGTGGCCAGCGGGAGGGGGGGGGGGGGGGGGGGGTGCTTTCTGGAGCACTAGTATGGCGGCTCAGTCACTCAAGCCTGTTGTGCTGGCAGCTCACTCACTCACAGCTGGTGGGCTGGCAGTTGACTCACGGCTATTCCTTGAAATTCCATTTCAAGCAGGGTGCAAGGCCACCAAATTCAAGTACAGTTTCTTACCACTTCAAGTAGGGTGCAAGGCCACCAAATTCAAGTGCAGTTTCATACCATTTCAAGCAGGGCCAAGGCCACTAAGGACAGCGAGTCATGACCTCTCCCTCCTCCATCTTGCAGAGACTGAGCCATGCCCACACTTCTGGGTATTATAATCCCGCCCCCCCCCACCCACCAGTAGGGGTGTGGCCTTCTTGGCATGATTGACAAGAGAGAGAATCTCAACATTTTTAAAACACTAATAACTCTTTTTATTTTCATCGATGGGAAAAATCCTCTGAACCTGATGAGCGGAGGGGGACTGAGTAAGATGGCCAAAAAAATCACAGCGATATGTGGTAACATTTTTTCTAAAATCAATATAAAGTGCAAACAGAAAGTGGTCAAGATTAAACTTTTAATTATATCGAAGGCAAGGCAACTTTAATTAGGCAAGGCAACTTTAATTAGGCAACACAGCTTTAGCATTTCCAAACATAGGCAACAGAGCTTTAGCATTTCCAAACCATATTTTCAAACCACATTAAGAGCACTGACAGGTCAGTAAAACCATTCACAGTTTAGTAGACACGTGTTCAGTGTTATTCACAGCTCAGACTGATAGGTGTGACCCTCTCGCTCCCCCATCTTGCAGAGATGGACTGAGGCACTCAACACTTCTGGGTTTTATAGTCCCTCTGGAAGGGGCGTGGCCTTCAGGAGAGAGAATCTCAACATTTTTTAAACACTCATAATTATTTTATTTTTCATCGATGGGAAAAATCCTCGTCCTGCGCAGCGGAGGGGGACTCTGAGTAAGATGGCCAAAAATCACAGCCGTAAGTGGCAGCGTTTTCTCTAAAATCAATATAAAGTACAACAGGAATGGTCAAGATCAGACTTTCAGTAATATAGATGCTGCAGCGGGGTTTTAGTGAACAATATGACACCCAAGGTTCTTGATTTTGAATTAAAATTGTTATTAGAAACATAGACATAGAAACATAGAAAATAGGTGCACGAGGAGGCCTTTCGGCCCTTCAAGCCAGCACCGCCATTCATTGCGATCATGGCTGATCATCCCCAATCAATAATCTGTGCCTTCTCACTTCTTGAAGTTAGGATCATGAATCCTTCATAAAATAATACCATCTTGACATATAGTTTGTTACAAATGAGTCTGAAAAAGCTTATGGTGTTCCTATGTTGTCAGACAGTATGTTTAATGAAGATTTAATATGACCTCTATTGATATTCAGTATTTATACACTGTTCATCTAAATTGGCTTTCTTTGTCTATTATCCTTTAAAGCCAATAATCTTACAATTAGGGAGTTAGATGTATTTAATTAAAGACTGAGATTGGGCCAAGGTCAGAATGTTAATATACTTCCAATTATCACGTGAAAAAAGCCTTGCGTGTACCTCCAACCATATAAGCTACTCCCAGGTAGTCGCGCGCATGGCGGGGTGTCCCGGGGCGACGCGCGTGCCCAATCCACCCGCTGAACAACCGTGCCGCCGACCGGAATGCACCCCGGTAGGCCCGACTCGCACCACAGTCCTTCCAGGAGACTGCGGTGAAGCCGGGTGGCAAGGCCTGTCTTGACAGAAACAGGAGCCCCAGCGGTGGTGGAGCCTCGGCGGCCGTGGGAGCCTCGGCGGTGGCGGGGCATTGGGAATCTCGGCAACATTAGGGCCTCGCGATTGACCCGCGATCTGTGGTTGATGAGCCTGAGGGGGGATGGGGATGCCGATGGTGACCCAGCGAGGGGGAACCACCATGAAGAACAATGGAGGACCTGGCGTGGGAGGACCGCAATGATGGACGGTGGGAAAACAAAGGGGTCCCAGTGTGGGGGGCACTCTAGTTTAGCATCCTCTGCCCAGGGGATAACTCTGTTTGTTTATTTGTTCCGGTGAAGGCGCTGTGCACACGGCAGCCAGCCAACAGACCCTTGTCTTTTACTTTTTGATTTCACTTTTAATTTCACGTTTTTGTGTACCTTGTGTGTTGTAACTGTTGGCAGACCAATTTCCCTCCGGGGATGATTAAAGTTTTATCGTATTGTATCGTACTCTAACCATGTTTACTATTTTCCAAGATTAAGTGTAAATGGTTGAACTTTTTTCCTGGTCCTTGTGTTTGGATGGGGATGATATACAGGAGACTTCAGCAGAAGCATGTTTATTGAGGGTTATTTAATTGCAATGATTTTTCCCATTTTATTTCTTCATGTAGTTTGTTTTTCTTTTTTCTTATTTGTATCTTTTCAATTTCAGATTACCTGAAGAACAGCATTAATGAGTATAGTGGAGTGATGGTCCAAAATCTACTGCATAGGGTTGTCTAACAATGTTGAGGAATCTCCCAACACCTTGGTTAATTTCCCTTCTTCACAGCCATAATAGCTTCCCTAATTTGGTGAAGCATTTGTGTATCCTACTTAGAGAATATGTTCCAGATACTGTGCCTTGCATTATACATTGTCCTTTGAATGGAGTTTTCAGTATCTTCTGATTAATTTAAACTGATTTCCCATGTTCTCTACCAGAATTACTCATTTGAAGAATTCATAAATTCAAATCGAATCATAGAATAATTTAGCATGGAACTAGGTCCTTCAGCCCAACTTATCAATGCCAACATATATACCCATCTATGCTAGTCCCATATGCCAGCATTTGACCAATATCTCTTTAAACCTTCCCAAATCATGCACCTGTCCAAATGTCCGTTAAATATTGTTTTTGTACCTGCCTCAACCATTTTCCCTGGCAATTCATTCCATAGGAATGCAGGAATAATGTTGCCGATGTTGGGGGAGTCCAGAGCCAGGGATCACAATTTATGAATAAGGGGTAGGCCATTTAGGACTGAGATGATGAAAAACGCTTTCACCCAGAGTTGTGAATCTGTGGAATTCTCTGCCACAGAAGGCAGTGAAGGCTAATTCACTGGATGTTTTCAAGAGAGAATTAGATATAGCTCTTTGGGCAAATGGAATCAAGGGATATGGGGAGAAAGCAGGAATGGGGTGCAACAGCATCTATGGAGCGAAGGAGATAGGCAACGTTTTGGACCAAAACCCTTCTTCAGACTGATTTTGGATGATCAGCCATGATCATATTGAATGGCGGTGCTGGCTCAAAGCGCCAAATGGCCTACTTTTGCACCTATTTTCTATGGTTCAATGTTTCTATATACAGACGAATGAAGCATAATTACAAAGATCATATATATATATGATCTTTGTATTTATGCGTCATTGTATATATATATATGTGTGTGTGTGTGTGTGTGTGTGTGTGTGTGTGTGTGTGTGTGTGTGTGTGTGTGTGTGTGCGCATATACAATATATATATATACATATTTTGATATAAATGTGGAGTTTTGCTGACAGGAAGGAAAATTGTTAGGAATTGTTCATTGTTATTGTAATTTATGGAACCACTGGAACAATTGCATCCAGGTTATTAAAGATCTCACGATGTGAGACAGGTAGGTAGGCTTTTTGGAAATTAATTTGAAGTTTACAGAAGATTTACTCAATGATAAATTTGCAAGTAAAAGACTCTCTTAACAGAAATCTACTGCCTATTTGAAGACCCAGGTTCACAAAAATGACATAAATGTGCAGCCCGAAAGCAGGCTATTTAGATTAAGCAGTCTGTTTTTGTTTTGTTTTTTTAATTTTGCCATGCTCAGTATGCCACCTTCATCACCTAAACATCCTATCCCTTCCTCACTCAAATGGTTATCTACTTGCTTGCAGCTATGCTGTTTGTCACTGCTAACCCTTTTGGCACCAAAATTGCACAAGTTATTCCTCCTTTTAAAACTGAAAATGGAAAAGCTGAAAGTTTTGATCTTCAAGATTTTTGTTATGCAATCACAAAGACAAAATCTCCTCGAGCTATTCTGTCAATATATTGCAAAGGTTTAATATATATTTGAAATATTTGGTTAGCACTGCTTCATCAAGTGGAACTGCACCTGAAAAGTTTGAATAATTCTTCATTTGTATGCTGATTATACATAGCCAACACAATCTGGAAGCATTCTTGCATGTAATAATAACTTATGAATTACTTCGCAGTTATATTTTTATCAAAAAATACATTTAAAGGGCAATGTCAATACTCCGGAAGTGGAATTGCCATTGGCTTGGACCAATCAAATCTTTCAGCAGGAAAAACTGAACAAGGAATGGTATGACCTATCTGTAGATAAGATTGAGTAAGGTTACTTAACAACCAATTCAACTACCTAAAAAGTCCATATTTCTATCTGCTTCTTAAATTATTCCAGTGCTCTTGCCTTGAATATATTAATTGGATATCTAATATTTATATTCATCAATATTTATTTATCAAGAAAAAGCTTACTGAGTTCAGTACAAAATGTTTAAGAAGAAACTGCAGATGCTGGAAAATCGAAGGTAGACAAAAATGCAGGAGAAATTCAGCGGGTGAGGAAGCATCTATGGAGCGAAGGAAATAGGCAACGTTTCGGGTCGTGACCCTTCTTCAGATCCTTCTTCAGCACAAAATGTATCCTTTAATTAGCTTACCCTAACATCAGTATTATATTTTGCCTTTTAAATGTTTAGAATGGATGTTGTAGTAGGAGCTACATTACTGCGCAAAGCTGACACCATGTCTAGGATATCAACAAAGTGTGGTCTAATTGTAAAAATTCAAAAACTCCCATCTTTACTTTAACACAAAACTGCAGGCTGTACGAACAGGATTCAAATAATATAGTCAATATCAGCAATAAAGCGTGAGCCTAGGTTAGGTTTTCATTACCTATGACATTCCATAGATTTCACACTAATTTCAACAAAACATGGAAGCCTTTTACAAAATGGCTGAGAATGAAAAAAAAAACTTTTGGAAAACTTTATAGTGATTAATTTATAAAGACTAGTTTTGTTTTGTTTAGTTTAGAAATACAGTGCTGTAATAGGCCCTTTGGCCCAACGAGTCCACGCCGACCAGCAATCCCTGTACACTAGCACTATCCTACACACTAGGGACAATTTACAATTCTTACCATAGCTAATTAACCTATGAACTTGTACGTCTTTGGAGTGTGGGAGAAAACTGGAGTTCCTGGAGAAAACCCACTAGGTCACGGGGAGAATGTACAAACTGCATACAGACAGCACTCATTGCACTTAAGAAAGAACTGCAGATGCTAGTAAAATCGACGGTAGATACAAAATGCTGGAGAAAATCAGCGGGTGAAGCAGCATCTATGGAGAGAAGGAATTGGCGACGCTTTGGGTCGAGACCCTCTTCAGACGGATGTTAGGGGAGGGGGTGGAACATAGAAAAAATGTAGGTGGAGACAGTGGGACTAGTGGGAGAACTGGGAAGGGGGGAGGAATGAAGAGTGAGAGTAAGGGTTACCTTCTAACTTCAGGTTGACCTTGCTCTCTCTCTTCTTCCTGCCCCTCCCCCCCCCCCCCTTCCCAGTTCTCCCACTAGTCAGTGGGACTACATTGTCTCCACCTACATTCTTTCTATGTCCTACCACCTCCCCTGACATCAGTCTGAAGAAGGGTCTCGACCCGAAACGTCACTAATTCCTTCTCTCCATAGATGCTGCCTCACCCGCTGAGTTTCTCCAGCATTTTGTGTCTACCTGCACTCATAGTCAGGATCGAACCCGGGTCTCTGACACTGTAAGGCAGCAACTCTACCGCTGCACCACTGTGCTGCCCAAAGATTAAAGTATTTCACAATTTTTTAATGTTATGGGTTACATTAGACTTGTTTAAAACAAATCTGTACGTTTTTAAAATTACTGAAGATGTTTCGAAAGGCAAATTTGGTCAAATTAGACCCAATACCCTCCAGACAACTTTTTTTATTAACTTTGCTAGTAGGGTCCAGACCTGACTGCCTCATCAAATATAAACACACACAAAATCAATGATTTAAATAAAGTATAAGAATCTTGCAACATTTTGTCCAAATTCGTGCTCTGGAGAAAACTTGATGTAAATGGAAAGCATAGAACATTGAACAGTATTTAGCAAGAATAAGCCCTTTGTGTGCCTGTGCCAAACATGATACTAAGACCCTCTTAAGTGCTTGCACATAATCAATATGCCTCCATTCCCTGTAAAATTATATCCCTATCGAAAAGTCTCTTAAATGCCACTGTCGTATCTGCCTCAATTATCACCCGTGGTAGCAGGTTCCAGCCAATCATGACCCTCTGTACAAAAGACATCCTGCATATCTCCTTTAAGCTTTGCCCCTCTTAAAGTTATGCCCTCTACTATTTGATTTTTTTCATCCTGGGAAAAAGGTCCGACTATCTATCCAATCTACGCCTCTCATCATTTTATATACTTCAAGTCTCCGCAACATCTGGCACCTCAGGGAAAACAATCCAATTCTGCCCAACCTCTCCTTGTAGCTGACACTCCCTAATCCTGGCATCATCCTGGTAATCCTCCTATGCACTCTTCCAAAGTCTCCATATCCTTCCTGCAATGGGGCGTCCGGAACTACATGCAATACTACAAATGTGGATTAACCAAAGTCCTACTAAACTGCTTCATAACTTCCTGACTTTTATACTCAATGACCTGACCTGTAAAGCAAGCATACGATCTGACCTCATTAGCGCAAGATCTGTTGGGGTTGTCAGTCAGGGAGTTATGGACCAGGAGTCCAAAATCCCTCTGTACATCAATGCTGCTAAGGGTCATGCCATTAATTGTATATTATCTCCTTACATTCCACCTTCCAATGTGCAACACCTCATACCTACTTGGATTTGTGCACTATTGATTCATCACTGAGGAGGAGACTCTGAGCTTTTACATATTCCAGGGTTTATCCTTTTCCGTTTTTTATGTCACATTACAGATGATCCTATTCTTGGCTTTGAAGCCAAATTTTCTCCTCCCTTTTCTCATTGTTCAAGTTCTTGGTACTGCAAATAAACGATTTTGCCCTCCAATATCGCCCGTACTTAGATGTGCATTGGTGGCTCTAGCTGGCAGTGGTCTGGTCAGATATTTGTATTGTTTTAACATGAGGGTTCGGACTTCTATTCACTCTATTCATTGTCAATTAGTTTGACATTCTGCTAGTTTTGTCAGTTGTTGCTCTATTTTGGATGGATATGTTAAGACTTTGGGTTTCTTTCAACTATTTTATTCACAATTTTAACACCATGATAATAGTCAATGTCTGTAATTTTCCTCTATCTGTTGCCAGCATTTTATGTATTTCTCATTTCTTTGTATGTATATCTAACTTCGCCATTGCAATCTGATAAACTGTCATCTCTATCTAACATAAACATTCTTCATTTAATTATGGAAACAACTTTTATGTAATGAAGAGATTAAACCAACTGTCTTTCAAAATAATGGTTCAATAAGAACTCTTCACTACTCTTCCAAACCAATACCTTGCATATCATAAGATGCATACTTTGGTTTCTTAGATAAGCCACAGAGCTAAGATCAAATAAACTATCATCCTGAACTTGAAGATTCCCCCTGGGGAAAAAAAAAAACATGTTTTGCAAGACCTTACCTAATCTGGATTTGAGAGATTAAGTAATTCTCCTAAATAGTGTCAAGAAAATGTTTATGGAAATATTCCTGGGATATTCCTGACTGGAACAGATTTGTGAGGTGCGTAAATCAAGAAATAAATATGAACACCAGCAGTATCTGGTCATTTTCTCTTCTGATTGTAACTGTGGGTTTTTGCTTTTATTGATTCATCTTTTATAATTCATGATGATTTGGCCTGTTATTTGGTTTCCTTTCATATTGCAAGTAATATATCTTGAAGAATGAATGTACTGAAGACAGAGCATTGTCCATGATTAAATATTTAGCAGCAGAAAAGTATTATAACATTCTTGTGGACATTGTGTCAATACTTTATTTTCAATGGATTGTTGTGAACATTATACTTAGAGGTTTATTCACTTCCTACTACAGGATGAATGGATGTTGTTTTGTTCTTTCTCATGATCACTTTCCTTTGCATTATTTCCTAATTTTGTTTTTACTATTCATCCTCCTGCACCACACTTTTATTTTTATACAACTTCTTGCAATTGCAGTTCACTTGGCAGGACTATTTTCTCTGAGTCAGTAGATTGGGGATTGAATTCCACTTCCAAAACTTAAGCAAAAAAAAAAAAAAAATTAAGGCGACAATGAGATTTATTACTGAAGTAATATTGCAAAAGTGCAGTAGAGCCAATCCTAGTGTCAGAGTCAATAAACATCCCTCAATTGATGTTACTAAAACAGATTACTAGCTCATTATCACATTACTGTTGGCATGGAAATTGGTTGCTGTGTGCTGTGAACAGATCACAAACTACTTGGAGTATCGCGTACAGTTCTCATTTTTTCATTATAGGAAGAATGTGGAGGCTTTGGAAAGGGTGCAGAGGAGGTTTACTGGAATGATACCTGGATAGAGTGAATACAGAGGGGATGTTTCCATAGTGGGCGAGTCTAGTTCTCGGATCAGAGGCTATAGCCTCAGAATATAATGACATACCTTTAGAAAGGAGATGAGGAGGAATTTTTGTTAGTTAAGGGGCTGTCCCACTTGGGCAACCTAATTGGCGAGTTTAGAAGAGTTTGAAAAAATGACACGTTGAAGAATTCCTTCGACTATGTAGAAGACCTTCTTCGACCTCCTTCGACCTCCTTCGACTATGTTGAAGATCAGCTTCGACTAGCTACGACTAGCTATGACTAACTTCAGGAAAATTGGACACCGAATAGTGGAGAGTGAAGACGACCTCCTTCGAGTTCCCTTCAACCTCCTTTCGACTATGATGAAGACTATCTACGACTACCTTTGACTACCTTCGACTACCCTCGATTACCTACGACTAACATGCCGACCTACTACAACTAAATCTACAATTTAATAAAGTATCGATTTTTTTCTATGGCGATCTTTTTTTTACTCGAGGGCATTTTTTAACATATTGAAAAAAACGGCATGACCTAGCTGAGGCCTTGAGTATGCGGAGACCACTCTCGATCATGAAGGAGAGTTACGAAGACCTCCTACGACCTTGTGTTGACCATGCTGTGAGTATGAGTCGAGAGCAAACTCGCCAGAACTCGCGGATTAGGTTGCCCAAGTGGGACAGCTCATTTAGATGGTGGTGGGTCTGTGGAATTCATTACCACAGAAGGCTGTGGAGGCCATGTCAATGGATATTTTTAAGACGGAAATTGCAGATTCCTGATTAGTAAAGAAGGCAGAAGAATGGGGTTGAGAGGTGAAGATAGGTCAGCCATGAGTAGACTTGATGGGCCAAATGGCCTAATTCTGCTCCTAGAACCTATGCTTATGAAACTATTAGCAGGTATTAGCTACAAGTAGAGGTTGGACAGCCTTGTATTGTTTTCTCAAGAGTGCCGGAGATTGCAGGTAGACCTGATAGAAAGATATATAATTATGAGAGGCATACATAGGTTAGACATTCAAAACTTTGTTTTCCCAGGATGAAAAAACAACATATATTTGAGGGCATAGCAAAATGTAAAGGGGATGGATGGGCTGGGCAAATTTGTTACGCAGGGGATGGTGAGTGCCTGGAACTCACTGCTGGGGTTGTTGGTTGAGACATATATGTTTGAGGCATGCAAGAGATGTTTGGATAGGCATGTGGATATGCAGAGAATGGAGGGATATGGATTACGTGCAGGTAAATAAGAGATCGTTTTGGCATCATGTTCCGCACTGTCATAGTGGGCCGACAGGTCTGTTTATGTGCTGCACTGTTCCATATATTCCAATATGTGCTATATTCTACTTCACTGATTGCGAAAGATGCTATATAAATGCAAATCTTTGACAGGTAGAGATTTTCCCCAGCTGTGTAGCAGGCATAACTTTAAACAACGACACTGTATGTATCCCAGCGTGAGTTGGTGATAGCAGCACAAAAAAGTAACATTACAAAGGGTCCCTTACCTCAAGCTTTAAATGAAAGTGATGGGAGTCTTGCAGCTAAGGGGATACTTCTTAATTTCAGAACAGCAATGTAAGCTCAAATTATTCTCTGCAGTTCTAATTATATCTTTGTGCTGTTATATTATTTGTACTGTAAGGCTGTAATTATATCAATTAAGTCTATGCATTATTAAAACAATTCACTGTTTAATCAAAAGGTCACATGCCTATTATTTTGCATTTTCTATGATATGAGTGATTTTTACATTTAACAAATTGATCCCAACTTGAACCCTTTTCTGTGCTGATGAAGTCTTCATCTAAAATGTGAAATCCATGTTCTCAAAATGTTTGGTCCTTAATGATTTCATAAACTGGTAAGATGTTATTGCATGCTTGTTGCAAAGATTAAAATAAAGGACATTCTCAGAGGTTTGGAGACTGATTGTGCACTCTGTTCCTGCATTAACCTACAGAGGTTAGGAAGCCCATAGACACTTACTCACTTCTGTCATTGGCAGAAACATATTCTTTATTTCTGCAATGCCAGCATGGCTGCTGAAGAGATAAAAGTGAAGCTCTATTTATATCTTCAGAACTTCCCAAAATTCTGCACAACCATTGAATCTTTTGAAGATTAAACTAGAAATTGGTTAGTACATGGTAAGAGTCCATTAAAAACTGTTGATGTAAATGAAGAGTTATTCAGTATTGGAGGGAGTGCTGGAGAACTCCCTAGCTTTTCTTCAAAGAGTGCAATGGGAACTTTCCACGGGTAGTTGTTGGTTGTGCCAATTATTGTGTAAAAAGGAACTGCAGGTTTACACTGAAGATAGACACACAATGTTGGAGTAACTCACTGAGTCAGGCAGCATCTCTGGAGAAAAGGAATAGGTGATGTTTCGGGTCTGATGAAGCATCTCGACCTTTACCCTTGACCCACTGATTTACTCCAGTAATGGGGCAGACTGCAACCAGACCCCCATGAAGCACTGTGGGCCATTAGCAGCAGCAGGATAGTACGTAACAGCAATCTGCAACCTCATGGCCCGGTATATCTCCATTGCCATCACACTAGGAGATCACCCTTGGTTCATTGAAGAGTACAGGTCGGCAAGCCTGGAACAGCAGCTGGCATACCTTACAATGAGGAATCAACTATGGCACAGTGGTGCAGTGGTAGAGCTGCTGCTTCAATGAGCCAGAGACCCAGGTTCCATCCTGACTATGGGTGCTGTCTGTGCAAAGTTAGTACATTCTTATTTTGACTGTGTGAAGTTTTTTTGGGCACTCCATTTTCCTCCCACATTCCAAAGACATGCAGGTTTGCAAGTTAACTTGCTTCTATAAATAGCCCCTAGTGTGTAGGATGCAAAAATGGGATAGCATAGAATCTTTGATCAATGGTTGGTATGAACTCAGTGGGCCAAAGGGCCTTTTTCCATTTTGTATCTCTAAGCTCTCTAATCTTTTTAAACCCTCAATCTGTTGAAACTACAAGACAGGACTACTAGCATGCAAAACAACATAAACAGCATTAATAGACAGAGTTAAGCAATAGATCAAATCGAAGGTCTGCAGTCCTGCAACATCCTGTCGTGAATGGTGGGTGGACAATTAAACAACTCACTGGAGGCCAAGACACAAAACATATCCGTATTCCAAATGATGAGGAAGCCAAGAGCATTAGTGCAAAATTGAATGTGTAAGTATATGCAAGAATCTTTAGCCAGAAGTGACGAATGGATGATTAATCTCAGCCAACTTGGTTTAGTTTAGTTTAGAGATACAGTGTGGAAATAGGCCCTTCGGTCCACCGAGCCCACACCAACCAGTGATCCCTGCACATGAATGCTATCCTTACACACACTAGTGACAGTTTACAATTAAAACCACAATTTGGCCACATACGTATACGTCCTTGGAGTGTGGGAGGAAATTGAGATCCCGATTATGGCGGCATGGTGGTGCAGCGGTAGAGTTGCCTACAGCCTTACAGAGCCTACAGCGTCAGAGACCAGGGTTCGATCCTGACTATGGGTGCTGTCTGTATGGAGTTTGTACATTCTCCCCATGCCCGGGGTTTTCTCCGAGATCCCACAAACCAAAGACGTACAGGTTTTTAGGTTAATTGGTTTGGAATAAATGTAAAAATTAGAAACATAGAAAATAGGTGCAGGAGTAGGTTAATTGTCCCTAGTGTGTGTAGGATAGTGTTAATGTGCGGGGATCGCTGGCCAGTGTGGACTCGGTGGGCCAAAGGGCCTGATGACATTCCAGCAAAAGTATTGATGACCTGTGTTATGCCCTAGGCCAAGCTGTTGTATGACACTGGTTATACCCAACAATATGATAAAAATCCTAGGTATTCCCTATCTACAAGCATCAGAACAAATCCAACCTGACCACTTATCACACATCGATTTATTCACAATCATCAGTAAGGAATGGTTAATCAATACCGTTGTCATGTGGCACTTGCTTGCCAACAGTCTGCTCACGGAAGAAGAGCATCAGGGAGGGAATGAAGAGATCAGTCTAAAGAAAGGTCCTGACCTGAAACGTCACCTATCCTTGTTCTCCAGGGATGTTGCCTGACCCGCTGAGTTACTCCAGCACGTTGTGTTTTTTTCTGCACACAGAAGCTCAGTTCATGTTCTACCAAAGTCACTCAGCTTATGACTTCATTCCAACCTTGGTCCCAATATAGACAAAAGACCTGAACATGTGCAGTAAATTGAGAAAAACTGCCATTGACGTCATGGCTGCTTGATTGAGCATCCACTGCCTAAACTGGAGTCAATGGAAATCAAGCAGAGGGCTGGTTGGAATCATACCTAGCACTAAGGACGTTGACTGTGGTGCTTGGAATTATCTCAGCCATATCTTCAGAACATATCTGCAGAAGTTCCTCAGGGTAATAGACATGATGCAACTATCCTCAGCTGCTTCTTCAATTACCTTCCTTCAATTATAAGGTGAGAAGTGGTGATGTTTGTTAATGACTGCATAATGTTCAGCACCTTTCATGACTCTTCAGATAACGAAGTCTATAATCAAGTGCTGCAAAACCTAAACAATCATAGAGTCTCTGACTCTAATATCTACGGCTGCATGGCTAAGTGGTAAGTAACATGAGTGCCGCACAAGTGGCAGGCAGTGATGATATCCAGCAAAATAAACTTTAATTATCAACCCCTGATGTTCAGTGGCAGTACCATAACTGAATCCTCCACCATCAATATCGTTGGGGTTATTATTGAACAAAAACTGAACTGGAGTGAGCATAAGCACAATGTGCTGCAAGAGCAGATCAGAGGCTAGGAATCCTGTGGTGAATGACTCACCTGATAACTCCAGAAAGCATGTCAACCATCTACGTCTCAAGTCAGAAGTATGATGCTATACTCTACAATTGCTTGGATAAGCGCTGATTCAGAACACTCAATAAGCACAACACCATACAGGACATATCATCTGCTTGATTAGGCAATCTATCCACAATAAGTCCCTCGCTCTATTTAACCACCCATGCATTGTAACTGCAGTTTGTACCATCCACACGATCCACTGCAGCAACTCATCAAAACTCCTTAGATAGTCAAGTTGGTCTGATGAAACTAATTTCTCTCGACAGATGCTACCTTATTAAACCTACTATTTTACTAGGAGTTTCAGGTTACATCCTGGGGGTATGGAGAGAAGGCAAGTACAGGATACCGAGTTGGATGATCAGCCATGATCATATTGAATAGCGATGCAGGCTCGAAGGGCCGAATGGCCTACTCCTGCACCTATTTTCTATGATTCTATGATTCTATCCATTTGGACGATATTTCATTGAACATAGCAAACCTGGGGTGTGGGCTGCGTACCATGCAAGACAAGTTGTAAAGTAGCACCTATAATATCTTTTTTTTTGACTTGTTCATTTACAGGATCTGGATGTGGCTGTTGCTACCCCTAATTGTCCTTGAGTTGCTGGTGATGAGACACATGCAAGAACTGTGATGGTTGTACTCCTGCGGGTTTCTCTTTTAACATGTACCTCATCAGAATGAGTATGCGCGCATATGGCCCAAAATGTCACCAACTAATCAATTTGTAAAATGAATGATCAAATGTCTTCATCACTCTGCGTCAATCCAACATTCGATCAATACTTCATTAAACTTAAAATTTCCATTCCAAGAATGGTGCTCATGGCCAATTTTCAAATTATTTTCTACATCAACTCATTGACAATGTATTTTTTCAAGGAAATACAAGCTATTGTGACATTGATATGGCAATGATTTATATTCTCCATTTCTTGAGAGTTAGATTGTGAGAAGGTTGTGCCTGATCTTCAGTGTAGAGTACTTGGTATCAGCTAAATTAACCACATTTGGTTCACATCTTAAGCTACTGTTTTTTTTTTTAAATTCCACAACATTTAGGACTTTAGTTTATTTTAGTTTAGAGATACAGTATGTAAACAGGCCCTTCGGCCCACCAGATCGGCGCCGACCAGCGATCCCCGCACATTCACATTCGGGACAATTTACATTTATATTAATACCAAGCCAAATAACTTATAAACCTGTACGTCTTTGGAATGTGGCAGGAAATCGAAGATCTCGGAGAAAACCCACGCAGGTCGCGGGGAGAACGTACAAACGGCGTACAAAAACAAGCACCCGTAGATAGGATCGAACCCGGGATTCTGGCACTGTACGGCAGCAACTCTACTGCTGTGCCACCATGCTGCCCTTTGGAGCAATCTAGATTTGAAGATAACGATAGGCATTTGGCAGAAATATCTACTCAACTGTGATTTTCAATGTTCATAAAAGACTGGATCTTCAGCATTCAGAACTCATAGCTGGTGAAGCCATGCTTTAAAATATAATCACATATTCAAGATATGGAATTTTGGCAATGAATTGAATGTCACACTTAATTAAGTCAGCTGCTGGGCTAACAAATAGCATTCTGTAGTAAAAACAGAAAATAGTAGAAACGCTCAACAGGTCAGGCTGCATCCGTGGGAAGAGAGACCGAGATAATATTAATCAGGTCCCTTGCTTGATGTTATTATTAGCATTCGATCCTCATAACACTTACTGAACATGTGTAAAGCATTGACTCTTATTCAACTACAACTGATGATTTCAATTGCAATTCTGAGAACACAAATATTCATTTTTTTCTCTGTGATGATCTCATTTAGGATTCAAGTGCAATGTCGTTCATGTTCTATTCTTTTGATTTCTGCTTGCATTTAACATGAAAGTCTCAGAATAAGGGAGATTATCAGATGCAAGTCACAAGCTACAGGCCCACATAAGTCTTCAGTCACATCATTATTCTCGAATGGTGAAAGTTAATTAATGGGTCATGGTGCATGGATTCAGGGTTGGCCTTAGTAGTGTAGATGTGGGCTTGGAAGAGGACACTGATGTTGGGTTACTCATCCTTCCATTTAGTAGATTTTGTGAAGTCAATATTGATGGTATCATTTCAGTGCATTGAGATGCATGCAGTCGGTAGGCCAGGTCTCAAAAGCATAGTGGAGAGCAAGGATCTTTGCCGTCAGGTAGGTCATGAGTGTCAAACCTGCTCCAAAATCTTGATCTTCAAATATCCCCCCTTGTCTCAATAGGCCAAAGACTGGGATAAAAAGCTGTGGTGAATTTTATCATCAATGTCTCCCTTGCTCACTGTGACGTCACTGCACCAGCACCTTTCTCAATATTTTCCCTGCAACGTTGCACTCCCATTCAACAAATTATCTGATGCTAATAACCATTGGAATTTAATACAGAGAAATGAGGTGTTGCATTTTGGGAGGTTTAACATGGGCATGACCTACACAGCGAATGGTGGGACTCTAGGGAGCGTTGTTGAGTAGATGGATCTAGGAGTGCAGGTGCAAGTTCCTTGAAGGTGGAGTCGCAGTTAGATAGGGTGGTCCAAAAGGCAATTGGCACATTGATCTTCATCAGTTAGTATTCTATAGATGATGGGAGGTCATGTTATAGTTGTACAAGACGTTGGTGAGGCCGCATATAGAGTATTGTGTTCAGTTTTGGGCACCATTTTATAGGAAAGATGTTGTCAAGCTGGAAAGAGTACAGAGAAGATTTACACAGATGTTACCAGGGCCAGGGGGGCTGAGATATAGGGAGAGGTTGAGTACGCTGGGACTCTATTCCTTGGAGTGCAGGAGGATGAGAGGTGATCTTATAGAGATGTATAAAATCATGAGGGGAATAGATTGGGTTGATGCACAGAGTCTCTTGCCTAGAGTAGGTGAATCGAGGACCAGAGGACATAGGTTTAAGGTGAAGGGGAAAAGATTTAATAGGAATATGCGGGATAACTTCCTCACACAAAGGGTGGTGGGTGTATGAAACAAGTGCCAGAGAGGTAGCTGAGGCAAGGACTGTCCCAACCTTTAAGAAACAGTTAGACAGGTACATGGATAGGACAATTTTGGAGGGTTGTGGACTAAACTTGGGCAGGTGGGACTAGTGTAACTGGGAACATGTTGGTCGGGGTGGGAAAGTTGGGCCGAAGGGCATGTTTCCACACTGTATCACTGTATGACTCTATGACTCTATAACCAACAGGAAATTGATCAGCCTATGACCTACTGAATAAAAAGCTGATCTAAATGTTAAAATTGTCAGGCACATCCCACACTAATGGTAGTAAGCCATGCACCCACTCACTGACAAGTCCCAATATCAAAACCCATCCACATGATTTTTTTTCAAATAAGTGAAGTTAATTGAAAACATTTTTTTTCTATTCATCAGAGCAGGTGATATGCATAATGGATCAAATGCAATTTTGTTCGCTCAAACACCTGCTGACTGGTACATTACACCACTCAGTAAGGACATCAGAATGAACTCTACTGACACCAGCAAGCAGATATGTCAGTAAGGCATTACAGTAGCAGAGAAACTCCCAGATGTGGGTGGTGATCCAAGATGGCAGGTCATCATTAAAGAAAGGAAAATTAAAATATAAATAGTTCTTGGGAAATTCACGATTACTTATTTGACGGTACACCTTTCCAAATATGTCCTAATATGTCATTTATATCTTTTTTACGGTTATTATTAATGTTTTAATGGTTTTATTCTTATTATTACCATGTCAGTGGTGTAATTGGTTTTCTGAGTCACCATCATATTGAAACACCATCAGTGCCTTCATTGTATTCAAAAGTAAATCTGTATAACTATTGTGGGCTTCTATTTCTTTCGGGAAAAAAATAATTACTGTCAATATCTCCTTGCAATGGTTTTACAATGTAGTTAAGGTAGTCAAAATCCGTTGAACTTGCCCAATGACTCCTCGCTCACACTTTATGTTATTCCTGACGGCTTGCTAAATCTCTTCATTTTTGCTTCCTTATAGACATTTTACATCTCAAACATTTGCGCAGCGAAAAGAGGATGAATGGAAATCAATTTTACAGTATATGTTTCAATGGTTCTGGTGAAAACTTAGTAAGACTTCAAATTATCATAGATATTTATTATTGCTATTCACTATTCTAAATTTTGGTCACTAAATTAATTATTATGAAAGTTATCACTGCATCAATATTGATTGTGTTTATTTTTGCCAGGACTAAATGAAAGAATAACACTGAAGCAAAAAAAAGTCATAAAATGTTGCAGTCACGGGAGCTTAATGATTTCTTTGTGCTGTTTTTATATTCGGCTCAAATTTCTTCGGAACCCACAAGACTTCAGGGTAATTGCAAGACTGAATTTCCGCCTGCCATAATGCAACAAGCTCATTATGATAACAGTGGACAATCAAAGTCAAATTTAATCTAACTAACATTATTAAAAAAGGAGGAATGGGTCATTTATCTTATTGATCTTTGACAGACACTGCTGTGCACAATTTGCCCGCTGCATATTCTTACATCACAATAATGATTACATGCAAACCTCTTTAATTGTCAAGAGCTTAGGGGCATTCCAATGTCAAGAAAGGTGGACTCTTTCTTAAAGTCTCAGTCACCATGAAGGTTGAATTACCAGCAAATTGTTTCTATTCACTTTCTGTACTCAAAAGATCCATCAAATGTGTACCATGTGTGGTATTTACTTCATAACCAACAGATCTCACACAAGAAGATATACACACAAAAATGCTCGAGTAACTCAGCGGGACAGTCAGCATCTCTGGATAGACGGAATGGGTTGACGTTTCGGGTTTAGACCCTTCTTCAGACTGAGAGTCGGGGGAGAGAGGGAGAATTAGAGATAAGGAAGTGTAAGGTGTGAAAAACGAGACAACAAAGGGGATGAGAATCAAGGAAAATTTAGAATAGATCATTGTTAGCTGGAACAAGGTGACAATGAAGCATCAGCGCTTCCTTCCTACACAGCTCTCACCCAAAAGATGTTACTGGATCTAAGTGCATACTCGATCAATAATTCAGTCTAGATTATACATTAAAGATTCCCTTAACTTTGAGTTCTTACTCCCTCCAACACACTCCCCAGCATTGCCTGATACTTCTATTAGATTCATTTCCCTTCAAAATTATTGGTGTTCGCTTTGGCATTGCTATAACATCAAAACAAACACTGGAACATCAGGGGCAGTTTCTCGATGACATTCTCCACCAGACTCCACCTTTGCACCCATGAAGTTGGCAGGAAACAGTCGGACTGCAGCCATCATAGATATGCTATGGCTTAATTGCTTGATTTTAAAGGCACCATAGTGTGAAAGAACAGAATGATTCAGGGAAAATATTGAAATATTTGTAAAGGATTTAAAATGCACATCAACTACGGGGTTGGGAGAGAAAATAAGGAAGAATCTGGTTTGAATGCAGCAGGACTGAACCTCAGCAGACTGAAAAATGAAATGCCAGAAGCTATCAGTCTGACAACTTCTGTCATTTTCCAACCCAGTATATTAAGTCGAGAAGAGTAATGACCCGTAACAGAGAATATTCAGTGTCAGTAATCACCGTGTGGATAGTTTCATGCCCTTTCACCAACATTTTAATTTCTTTAGCTTGTCGACTTTTTGACATTCATAGATAAAATTGGATCAGACATGTTCCTTCACACTCACAATCATCAGTGATATCTTGACGCACTGTCTGTACTCAGATTTGGGTGGCTGAACAGTACGCTTTAAGAATACCTTCATCAACCAGCTCATATGGATTAGAATGAGTTACTTTACAAGACATGCAAGGCAGGTTTCAGAGGGAACTCCTCTAATTGAACAAAAAAATATTAATCATATTCAAAACCAGATGCCACTTGACAGCTCTTCAGAAATGTACACTTAAATTGACACCATCATCTCTGGGGCAGCAATCTTGTGGACTGGGTTTCCTGCCCATGAAGGAAAGCTCGCGTGGCACAGTGGCACAGCAGTAGAGTTGCTGCCTTACAGCGCTTGCAGCGCCGGAGACCTGGGTTCGATCCCGACTACGGGTGCTGTTTGTACGGAGTTTGTATGTTCTACCTATGACCGCGTGGGTTTTCTCCGAGATCTTCGGTTTCCTCCCGCACTCCAAAGACGTACAGGTATGTAGGTTAATTGGCTTTGTGTATGTGCAAATTGGTCCTAATGTATGTAGGATAGTTTAAATATGCGGGGATCGCTGGTCGGTGCGGACTCAGTGATCGGAAGGGCCTGTTTCCGTGCTGTATCTTTAAACTAAAACTAAATTAAACCTGAGTTTTTCTACCAAATGTTCACAATACAGTTGACTCACCATCATCACCATGGTGAGCACCTCTACAAAGACCTATGGAAGAGGGAAAATGTACTTATTTCACCTTCTCCTGATATCTTCCATCCTCTTTGCATTTTCCTTACATCATCACGAGCAAGAGCACTCAACCCAACCAGCTTGGTGATAACATGGGAACCCGAGAGGAGATTCTGGAAGGAATGTGACCCATTATTTCCCTCCAGAGATAGAAACATAGAAAATAGGTGCAGGAGTAGGCCATTTGGCCCTTTGAGCCAGCACCACCACTTAATATGATCATGGCTGATCATCCATAATCAGTGCCCCATTCCTGCTTTTTCCCCATATCCCTTGATTCCGTTAGCCCTAAGAGCTAAATCTAACTCTCTCTTGACAACATCCAGTGACTTGGCCTCCACTGCCTTCTGTTGCAGAGATGCTGCCTGTCTCGCTGAGTTACTCTAGCATTTTGTGTCTATCTTATGTGTAAACCAGCATCTGGAATCCCTTCCTACACAGGAATGAAACATTGCCTGAAATGGAAGTTAGGAACATAATAAGGTAAATAAATATATGGTAGACACAAAGGCAGCACCAAATGGGGTCAGACCTGAGAAAGACCAAACTTAAAGCCTCCCTATCTAAATACATACTGCATTTGCAATGAGTTGGATATTAATGGACAAATTGTCCTAAATTAATATGATCTGATTGCCATTGTAAAAATATGGCTCCACGATGAGCAAAGCTGGGGATCTCCATATTCTGTGTTATTCAACATGCAGGTACAACAGAGAAAAGAGAAAATGAGGTGGGATAGTTTTGTTAATAACATCAGTAACGTAGTTAGGAGAGATCTCGGCTCAGCAGTTCATGTTTGAGATTTAGTACAGGTTTAGATGGAGCTAAGAAACAACAGTGATTAGAAAACATTGTTGGGAATTGATTACAGGTCTCAAATATCGTAAGAATTAATAAAAAATAATATTAATAAGACAATGAAATATGTTTGTAACAGAGATAATGTGGTAGTCAGAGGTAGTCAGAGTGGACAGTGTGGTGGTGCAGCGGTAGCGTTGTTGTCTTACACAGCTAGAGACCCAGGTTCGATTCTGACTATGGGAGCTTGTCTGCACGGGGTTCGTACATTCTCCCCATGACCTGCATGGGTTTTCCCCGGGAGTTCCGTATTCCTCACACACTGCAAATAAGTACAGGTTTGTAGGTTAATTGGCTTGGAAAAATTGCAAATTGTCCCGAGTGTGTAGGGTAATGTTAATGTGCAGGGATCGTTGGTTGGTGCGGACTCGGTGGGCCGAAGGGCCTGTTTCCTTGCATGTAACATTAAACTAAACTAAAATAAACTAAAACAAACTAACTTAAAAAAAATAGATCTTGGTGCAAACTAAATTATTGTTAACAATGGAAAGAAAGATTTCTCAGAAAGCATAGGAGATAGATTTTTTAAAACCACATATTGAAGAATTAAAGAGGGAACAGGCTATTTAGATCTAGTGTTGTTCACTTAGCTAATATTGTTGCAAAGGAGCCACTAGAAATTGTGACCATATTATGATCAAATTTCACATTAGATTTGACAGTGAATGGAAGTCAAAATACGGGTCACGCAAAATTTGCAATAAAAGTAATGAATACTGGAAACACTCTGCGAGTCAGCCAGTTTTATTCTCTATCTCATTCCCACTCTGACCTATCTGTCAATGACCTCTTGTACTGTTACAACAAGGCTGAACAGCAACTTGAAGAACAGCAGCTCATTTTTCATCTGGGGAAATTGCAACTCTCAGGACTCAATGTTAAATTCTGCAACTTCAGGTAATGTGATTCATCTGCCTGTATTGAAAGTGGCAGACCATCTATGATACTGGCTCAGTTTTTCCCTGTCCATTAGCAAAGCCTGATCTGCTGGACATATTTGACATTTTTGCAATTCGCAACTTCGACTTTCTTTTAAAGGTGCTCCCTTGGTATGGTTCTATTCTTGAGAAAGTGGACGGGGCTCGGATAGGATAGAATATATGTGGAGATGATGTTTCCACTAGTGGGAGAGTCTAGGATCAGAGGCCATAGCCTCAGAATAACATAATGTATCTTTAGAAAGGAGATGAGGAGGAATTTACTTGGTCAGATAGTGGTGAGACTGTGGAACTCGGCTGTGGAGGCCAAGTCAATGGATATTTTTAAAGTGGAGATCAACAGATTATTGATTAGTAAAGGCATTATGGGTTATGTGGAGAAAGCAGGAGAATGGGGTTGAGAGGAAAAGATAGACCAGCCATGATTGAATGGTGGAGTAGACTTGATGTGCTGAATGGCCTAATTCTGCTCCTAGAATTTATGAATTTATGAAGACAGTTTGTAACTCAGACAGCTTGCAAGTCACAAATGCAGCAGTGAACCAACTTCACTCACAGAAGAGGTTGCCAACCATTTAAATAAATAAACAAACACATGATAAATAAATAAATAGATAGATAGATAGATACATAATTTGTAAGAGATATATTTAGTTTAGTTTAGAGATACAGCTCTCGGAGTGTGGGAGGAAACCGAGGATCTCGGAATTAACCCACGCAGGTCACGGGGAGAACGTACTAACTCTATACAAACAGCACCCATAGTCAGAATCAAACCCGGGTCTCTAGCGCTGTAAGGCAGGAGCTCTACAGCTGCACCGTGCCTTCCCATGTTCCTTTAAGGCACAAAGATACAGCAGGAAATGTGGTCTGTTGTATATTATAGGAGAAGTTAAACAATACATAAAATCTAAGGAAAAGATTTATAAAGTTGCTTAAAAATTCAATGGAGATTTTGGAGTGCTTCAGAATTCAACAAAGAACAATCAAGAAATTGACAAACAAAAGGAAATAGAACATGGGAGTAAACTGGAAGAGGCATAAAATTAGAGTGTAAGAGATTCTATGAACATAACATGGAAATGGCTACAAAGGGACATGTATTCCTTACAGACAACGATAGGAAAACTCACAAAGAAAAATAAAGCAACGAATTGTCTTAGACAATAGACAATAGATGCAGGAGTAGGCCCTTTGGCCCTTCGAGACTGCAACTTCTTTTGTGTGTCTTCACAGAGGAATACACAATAAAACCTCCAGAAATACTGGAGAACCACGAATCCTCTGGGAACAAGAACCCAAAAGAGTATCAGTAAAGACATGCCACCAATGAGCTTGAAAACTGAAAAATCCTAAAGACCTGATAATCAATGACGCAGAATTATGTAAGCGGTAGCTATAGAGTTTGCAAATCTTCCAAAATCCTGCAGATTATGAAATGATTCCTGCAGATTTGAACACTGAAATATAAATCCAGTTGTTGAACTTAATCTGCATTCAGTGGTCGGAGAATAAAACAAACTTGAATGACAGTTAACACATGTCCAATCCATTTCGAGCTAGAGGTGGAATTCTGGGTTTATGCCAGCATTTTTAACAGAGCGAAGACAAAGGGAACGTATAAACAGATCCGTCTTGAGCTGGCAGGCTGAGATTAGAGTGATACTACATACAGCAGACTTAGACTCCAATCATTCAAAAACTATCAGCAATTTAGGAGGTTGAGTAGGCCAAATAGAGCATTTTCAAGTTTACTGATTGTATAAAACTAAGTAGTAGATTTGTTAGGAAGGTTTGGTATATCAAAAGTCTTCAAGTAATGTAGACCTTGAAGCCTCTTTTCATATCTAAAAGACCTCAAGGCAAAAACATGGAGGAGATTGTGGAAAAATGTGAGGTTACCCACTCTGGTTGAAAGAAATGCTGATTTCTTTAAACAATGATAGATTGAGAGGTATTGACCTTCAAACGAATCCAGCTCCCCTTACTATATAAACCTCTGACATTCAATGTACAGGTGCAGTAGGCAGTTAGGAAGGAAAATGTTGCATTGGTATTCATTGCAAAATAACCTATACACTGTAAATGGCTCGATTGTAATCATGTATAGTCTTTACACTGACTGATTAGGATTAGCATGCAACAAAAGCCTTTCACTGTACCTCGATATATGTGACAATAAACTAAACAGAAACTGATTTAAGTGCACAACCAAAGATTCTTCACTGCAATTATACAGAACCTCGTGAGGTCACACATGGAGTATTGCGTCTAACTTTGGTCATCTTATTTAAAAGGGATTATAGAGGATGCACAGTGAAGGGTTATGAATGAATGAATGAATGAATGAATACGTTTATTGGCCAAGTATTCACATACAAGGAATTTGCCTTGGTGCTCCGCCCGCAAGTGACAACATGACATATAGTGACAGTTAGGAATTAAGTATCAGATGATAGTTGAGATGGCAAGTGTTTCATATAGAGAGAGACTGAATAGACTAGGCTCTATTCTGCCAAGTTAGAAGAATGAGTGAATAAGTACTTAGAAGCATATATAAGTATGTGGAAGTATATACATGCTTATAAGCTCTTAGACAGCATAACTGTGGAGTTATAGCAAAGATGCCACTCCTAGGTGAGGAGTTTAGGAGCAGGGGTTTGCAGTCTCTAATGAGGGGCAGTTATTTGGAACAATTCCTTCAGTCAGCCAAGCAGTAAATCTTTGGAATGCTCCGTCCTGGAGGACTGTGCAGGCTCAGTCGTTGATTGCATTCAAAATAGAAATCAATCGTTTTTTGGTCATGAGAGGAAGTAAAAAGATATGGGGAGAGGACAGGAAAATGATGTTGAGTGAAAAGATCAGTCGTAATCTTGCTCAATGGTGGAGCACGTTCACAGAGCCAAGTTGTCTTCTCCTGCTGCTATTGTATTGTTATTTTCCCTCATGGAGACCAATCAATAGATACATATTTTACTTAGGTGTCCAGATAGAGGAAAAATCAAACTAATTGTGAGAGGCAGTTTTAGATGTAGCCCACAAACTGCACACAACAATTCAGCTTGCAAGGAAGACATCAACGGTTTAAATCACTTGAAAATAGTTAACTGTAGCTTAAAATACCCTGAAGGAATAAGGGTTGACTTTTTTTCTTCAACAGCTGACAGTCAGACAAAATTAAGCAGCCACATTTAAGTTGTGGTATTGATTTACTGAGAAATGAAACTGATTGGGTTCTTTGGGGAAGCTGGTTGTCTCTCGTCATAAAGTAAATGCTTTTGAATAAGATCAGTTACAACTTCAATGCTCTGATGGCAAAACCTCCCGCATGCATGGCATATAAATATTCAAGAACACACTGAATTAACTTGCAGAAGTTAAGAGTCTTTAGATGGAATCATAAATGCACTGAGCGAATATTAAATCTGCATAGATTTGCTTCTTTGGAATTTAAATGTGAAACTGCTTCAAGGTGTTGTTGACTTTCCCTTTTGCTAGTAATGGTCTTGTTAAGTCACCAAAATTTAATACAGGTGTTAATACTGCGGCCAAGAAATAAAAGTTCGCAACTTAAAAATAATGATCATCCATGAATAATGAGTGATGATGTTCTTTTGTGTTGCGAACTGTGCTGATAATACAAGGAGTTTCTCTGCCATTAACTTTTCAAATCAAAAAGTATCCTCAGATGTAATTTTATATCTGCCAGTGATCTAACACATTCTAGTAATTTCCTTATGAATAGAAATCTGTAGTGGGGTGTTAGCTGCAATTAATAAGAATTGAAAATGTACAGACAAGAGGGCTCTGTGACATCTGTTGCAAAGAACAGCTGTACAGGATTCAGCAGCACAAGAGACATTCCATTGACTCAGCCTTGCATTACACAAGAGAACTCCATGGGTATAACAGTGCATTGCACAAGCGACACACAGATTTGGTAGTCTGTTATACAGCAGTCATCCAAAGTGGCATTCTGTGAATTAAACAAGGCATTCCAGACTGAGGCATGAGTGAATACTAAAAGAAACTAGCAGGATGGGTATTAGATGCTGACACATGGTGTAAAATAAAATGTTCTCCTATTCACAGCTCCTAATTCATCTCAACACAAGCTCATGAAATATTCTTGTAAAAAAGTAATGAGATAACTTTGTCTTTGAAATTACTTTATTTTCTGTGATATTATGCATTAACTACTTCATTATGAATTTGTTTTGCCTGCAACTCTAACAGACAAATTAATTTGTAAGAAAGTTTGCTAATAACTTGGTGGTAAAATAAACAGGGCCATTGCAGATAATGTTGTTTATGGGCCTTTGAATACATATGTTCCATCAATTTTTTGTTGTTGTTTAGTTTAGAGATACAGTGTGGAAACGGGCCCATCTGCCCACTGGGTCCATGCTGGCCAATGATCCCCGCATATTAACACAATCCTACACACGCTAGGGACAATTTTTACATTTACCAAGCCAATTTACCAAATACCTGTGCGTCTTTGGAGTGTGGGAGGAAACCGAAGATCTCAGATAAAACCCACGCAGGCCACGGGGAGAATGTACAAACTCCGTACAGACAGCAGCCATCGAGATCGAACTCGGGTCTCTGGCACTGCAAGCGCTGTAAGGCAGTAACTCTGGCACTACACCACCATTCCAGCCCGTCGCTCACTTTAAAGAAATTTTCTTACCCTGGGGTTCTACCTCTCCCTGATTTCATTTTCAATTCTGTGTGTTGAATCAAATCTATTTGTTTCTATAATTGTGCCCTCCTACTAATATCTACCAGACCAACATATGGCCAGTGGTCATCTTCCCATTAGAGACTTGCTGGAAATATTGTAGGGATGTGACAAAACTTACCTTGAGCGCCGCTGCAGTTCTGCCACTCCCCGTGTGCGCGACTTTGGCGCCTTTCAGAGGGGGCGGGTTTAAAATGCTGTTTTTCTCCAGGCCATTCAAATCGATCCATCTCAGGGGATTTTGTTGCTAAAGAGAAATTGCTCCGACATTTGTTTTATGATGGTATTTTTAAACTACGCTAGATCATTTATTAGCTAGAGTAATTTAAAATCATCTTCTAAAGCCATGAGCGCCGACAACGGGATGGATTTTATGTAGGGGATAAAAGAAGGTACGCAGTTTATTTTTACATAAAAACGTGGTTCTTAGGATGCCTTTCATCAAATTTTCATGTTCCGAAAAGGGGACAAAAAATATATACGATCTGGCAGTATTTTTCCTGCCGACTGTGGGTTAAATTCACCGCAAACCGCAACGTTCCAATCCACCGCGTTCCACCAAATCCCACTCACAAGTTGATTTAAATGGCCATTAATTTACGGGAATTAAACACTAAATTCCTTCCATTTGGCCCATAAATTCATGAAAATTAATTTAAAAATCATGTTATATCGTGAATTATTGTGTGAATGTTATTTGGACACTTAGACAATTTAAAAATGTTTACTTTTTCTTAAGAAATGGATAGATGTTTAGATCTAGTAATTGAATTTTGTAATTATCTACAATTAGGTAACTAACTAATTATATGCTTTAATTTCAGGTCATCCAAGTAAGATTGTTTCATATTTGTTTCAGAATGCTTCAATCTATAATAACTTAACATTTCATTGAGCTCTTAATTTTAAAGAAAGTTATGGGCTTTTGACTGTCCTCGATCACAGCTTTTGAGTTAAGTCAATGGAAAGGCAATGGGGAACAAGATGCTAATTTCCAAGTATGAAAATGGCCATAACTTTTTTAATACTGAAGATATGAAAGTGAATTAGGTGTCAAATTAAACTTCTTTTTATGCTTTATCTGATGGGATAAATTGCAGACGATTTTTAAAATCTCAAAATTTTGTAACATTGCTAAATAATGACCTCACATTCAGGTCATATTTTCCAATACTATAAGTCACCATTTGTAAAGAATGTCAATTGACATGTGTAATTGCAACTTAGAATAGAATAGAATGCCTTTTATTGTCATTCAAACAGACAAGGTTTGAATGAAATTTCATTCCTGCAGTATTGACATTTTAAAAAAAAAACCGAGACACACACTTAACACGATTTACACAAACATCCATCACAGTGAATCTCCAATACCTCCTCACTGTGATGGAAGGCAAAAGTATTATCCCTTCCCTTTGTTTTTCTCCCATGGTCCAGCAGTCCAACTGCAGCGTCGAGGCGACTGCCGCTCACGATGTTAAAGCCCCCGGCGGGCGATGGTAAGTCCCGCAGCCGTTTCAGCTGCGCCAGGTGATGTTAGGCCCTGCTCCGAGTCATTTAAACCCCACAAAGAAGTTGGCGTTGCAGGAGCGCCGAAAAGCGGTCTCGCACAGGGACCTGCGAGCTCCCGATGTTCCTGTCCACCGGGCCTGCGGCCGGAGCCTCAAAGCTCCGAAGTTGGGTTGCAGCCGCGCGCCACCACAGCTCTCCCTGCTCCAGTCAGCCAGCTGCACGATGGCGAGTCCGCAGGCTCCGCGATTGGAGCCCTCGGGTTGGTTCCGGTTGGAGGCGGCCGGCGGCTCCACAATGTTAGGCCCATCGACACCGGAGATCCGACAGCGAAAAAGCTGGGTCCCCGTACAGGGAAGATATTAAACGGTTTCCCCCCAGCCTCCCCCCCCCCCCCCACACACATATACACAGCTAAAAAATAATAAAAGTTAAAACCTAAAGCATACATCTAACGGGACAAAAATTAAAAAAAGCAGACAGACTGCAGTCGAACTTGAAACCAAATCTAATTTTGCTTGTAAAAATTAATCACACAGTTCTTCCATAACTATGCAGTGTGGATAGGCATATGTGCTGGCGTTGGAGAGAGTCCAGAGGTGGTTTATGAGAATGATCCCAGGAATTAATCGGTTAACATATGATGTGCATTTGACAGCGCTGGGCCTGTACTCGTTGGAGTTTAGAAGGATGAAACTTCCCGAATAGTGAAAGGCCTGTTTAGAGTGAATGTAGAGAGGATGTTTCCACTCGAGGGAGAGTTTAAGACCAGAGGCCATAGCAGTGGAATAAAAGGGCATACCTTTAGAAAGGAGATGAGGAGAAAATGTATTTAGTCAGAGAGTGGTGAATCTGCGGTCGTCATTGCCACAGTGGAGGCCAAGTCAATGCGTATTTTTAAGGAAGTGATTGATAGATTCTTGAATAGTACGGGTGTCAGGGGTTATGGAGAGAATATGGTTGAGATGGAAAGATAGACCAACCATTATTGAATGATGGTGTAGATTTGATCGGCCGAATGGCCTAATTCTCCTCCAATAACTTATGAACATATCTCAGTGCTCTATGTTAAGATGTTGTCAAGCTCACATGACTCCATTCTAAGTCCTGTCATATTTCAGCCATCATGCCTATCCTCCAGATAACTCTTTGCAGACCAAGGGGAAAGTGAAAGAAGAAAGTGACTTTTTGTCTTCTTAATCAATTGCCTTGGAGAGTTATAGGATTTAAGGAAGCATATATAAGAGTAGGCGAGTACACTGCCTTATCAAATACAGACAGCAAAATGAGTGAAAGCAAGAAAAACTCAAGTGGGAGGGCAAAGTAAACCTTTTGCATGATCTGGACTCCATATTTAGATTTTTAGTGTTGACTGACTGACAGTAATTAACATTATTATGTTGTTAAAATGTACTTGGATAGAAATTGGATAAGACTTACATTTCTTTGGCAAGTCCTGTTCAGGTTCTACCAAATAATCACTGCAATTTAATGTAATTCGATGCAGTTCAAAAGTAAACCCAGATTATTCTGCCAATTTCAAGGAAGAACCTAGTGCAGTGGCTTCACCTAGTCACCGAAAGTTCAAGAACATTGAGTGCTTGAAGAGTCATAAATTAAAAGGTCAGTTGGAATGAATAATTGACTTTAACAATCCATTTTTTTTAAAGCATGGACATGATGAGCTGAATGGTCACCTTTAGAGCCATAAAAAAATTCTATGATTCTATAATGTTATAAGAAAGTGAATAATTATTACAAAGTAATAGAAATTTTCCATTAACCAATTGCTCTACTGACTGTATTGGACACGAGATGGATTATTTGTTGAAGAAGAGTGAGTAAAGAAGACATATATGAATTAAAATATATGAATTAAAGCTGTTAAGAAGTTCCCAAATGACATGGAGACGGATTTCAGGTAAATTAATTCAATTGAGAAATTCTCCACTTAGGAAATTGCTATGCATTGCCACTCCATGTAGACAATAGACAATAGCTGAAAGAGTAGGCCATTCGGCCCTTCAAGCCAGCACTGCCATTCACTGTGATCATGGCTGATCATCCACATTCAGTACTCCGTTCCTGCCTTCTCACCATATCCCTTGACTCCGCTATCTTTACGAGCTCTATCTAACTCCCTGTACGATTACACTCAGAAGTGTTTTGTGCAAACCTTTAATAATATTAATGCAATCATTTGCAAGTAGGAAAAGTTGCTCTGTAACATTATGGTCATTTTGACCAGATTGTGTCCAGGTATCTAAGGCTTTAACACAGTAAGCATAGACCTTGAAATTATATTTCACAGCATATCTTTTCTGTCCAATAAGTAAATTAATTTTAAGGAAAGATGTTTGGTAAGTAAACTTGCAACTCAGCATAATAATACCGAGTGCCTCCTATAGCATAATAATAGCAGAATAGTACACAGCCCGGTCTATCATGGATCTTCCCATCATGCAAAGGATCTACAGAAGGTGCTGTCTCAAAATACAGCCAGCAACTTCAAGGACCTGCAACGTCCTTGCCATGCTCGAATTTCACTCCTGCCATAGCAAGATCTAAAAACTGAAACGTCCTGGTTCAGGAACACCTTCTTCCCAATAACCATCATGTTATTGAACACTACAAACTCTAACTAAACTCCAAACTCCAAACTATCTTGATTGCACTATGGACTTTGGGCTTTCTTCTATTTTTTTTCCACTCTATTGTGATTTTTATTTATTGAATTTTTTTTCTGTTGGTTTATGATATTATCTATTGTGTACTGTGTTTACACATCTATTGTGCTGCTGCAAGTAAAAATCGTATTGTTCCGTTTCAGCACATATGACAATAAAGAGCTCTTGACTCTTGAGGATATGCATAATGGAGTTCAATGACAGATGATACAGGCTACCCATACAAAAGTAGACCAGTGCTGTATCTGAAACCCGGTTCTTCATAACTTAGAGGAGATTTGTCTGAAAGATTTCAGCTTGGGGATATTGTGCTAAAATCCATAATCTATGACCCTCAATCAATGATCTGCCAATTTTCTTACAGACAAATGATATAACTTTTAACGCTGTAAGAAGGCTAATGTTGTTCCCTGCCATTTGACACACAATACCTTAGACACCCCCTCGCTTTTTAGAACCTCCAAAAACTCCTTGTTAGCCCACTCTGTGCCTGCAGTGTGCACCATTTTCAAAATGCCTCGCAAACTCTGACAACACCACCAACCATGAAACCCCTATCCCAAGAAAGACAAGAAGAACAGGCATCCTTTGCAAGGCCATGCATCACCGTGACTTGGAAATATGTCACTAGTCCTTATCCTCAATTAATCTAAATTCTGCAGGTGCGTACATAACAACATTAAGTTAGTACCTTCACACAAGGCCTGTGGAAGTTTTAGAAGGTGGCTCACTTTGACATTCTCAAGACCAATGGGCAATAAATGCTGACCTTGCACCACACACGTGGTGTGCCTTTCCATGCAAAGATACACCCTGAGTCACATATCTGCCTAAGAATGTTTTGTATGAGGAACTTTAAAAAAAACCTAAGCTAAAATACAATATATTGTTAGCGCTGTTTGTTTTACTGTCATATGTTTCATCATTAATATCCTTTTTATATATTTTACCTTACCACCATGTTCCTGCTAATCTTTTCTCTCTCTCCAATTAGCCATTTTTCCTCATTTGCTTGAAATGTTTCTCTCCAGATCTAATCAGAACTCACTTGCCGAAAAAGTTATCCCTCTACCTAGTTTGCCTGACTCGCTGAGGACCTCCATCATTTTCAGTTGTAATCTCACGCAGTATTTTGCAGCATTTTGCAGCATTTTGCTTTTCTATTAATTCTAACCCAGATTTAACAGGTGTGGGCTGTCACACGGCCACCAGCAAATATTATTCCCATCCTTTGAATTACAGATTGATAAATTGACTTCGTATAATACCCACTCTCATTTTCTGCTATCGCAAAAGAGTCATTTTCTTGTATATAATACCCTTCATTCCTCAATGCCATTAAATGTCATAAGATAGAGAGGATCAAGTCTTTTACTGAAATGCTGAAAGGAGATCATAATTGGCAGCACTGAATAATTCAAGGAGGGGGATATCTTCAATACCATCTTCCACTCTTTCCACTGCCACATCAAATACGACCAAGATTAGACATAGCTTTTTTTATATTCTACATACTCTCTCTGGGGCACTCGACTCAACAGCATTAATTAGTTCATTTATCCTCGAAGCTCAGTTCGGTGCCACTGAGCACTTAAATATTAATGCCACATTAAAGCAACATAATAAATACAGAAAATATTAAAAATATTGCTGAGCAAGACCTACTGGTAATGAATTACAGGTAAATAAATGTGAAACTAGCAACAAGTTGGATGTGATTATGCTGACCAAATGTTATCAAGGCACAGGTAATAAATTATTTAAAAATTGAATCAAATAACCTTTGTTAAACCACTCAAGGTGTCACCCATTTTACTATATTACTAGGATTTAAATAGGTGAGAACAATGAATTGGTGATTTTGCTAAGCATTCTTTGTTCATGCCTGAAGAAAGGCATTGTGAAAATATAATATTGATCATTGGAATTATGTTATAGTGGAACTGGAATTGATATTCGTCCTCTCTTGTATGTACTATTAACATGTACATACTGTGATTCCCTTCTGAACATGGTCAACTTATGTACATCACTACTGCACATCATCTGCATTGTACACATGGTGGAGGATTACATTCCACTGTAATAGATTTCTAAATGTAAATGTGTTTTTAATTAAATCAAAATTATGTTTTTCCATTAAACATCTCAGTATCATAATGGCATCTCAAGGCTAATTAAGTTTATTATAGCTTCCCCTGTTTAACCATAATTATAAATTATCCTTTTTAAAATAAAAATGCTTTGCTCCCTGGGCTTCCAGCAAAAAATAAAACTGTTGCTGACATCTCTTAAAGTTTTATGTCATATAATTGGCACCACTAACTTCAGAGCAATGCAGAGTGTTAGCATCGGAACATAGCAAGAGGTTTGTATAGAAACATTTTGCATGATACAGCCATCTCACCTCTCGAAACCTGCGTAGTAACAGATATTGATTTTGTTTTCTTAATTTTCTCAATGCACAATTACATTTCCCATGATATAAGCTGCATAAGTAATGTCTCCGAGCTTGTCACAATTTTTCACGAACAGTGAACTTATTATTACTTTGTACTACTGACTTTATTGTTGTGAATGTTATAAAGCAAGGTCTATGGTTGTCATTCGCTCTATCAGTCTGGTATCTTTATTCCATTTAAATAATGGAAGATTCCTTGGATGTGGTTTCTGAGTTGCCGAGAGTGTGTTACAGCTTTTACATCATTCCCAGCCAGAAGTTAGTGTTTTTGAAAATGTAATTGCATTATTTATCACAACCAACTCCTTGTCACATTTGAAGGCCAATAGATTCTAAATAAAACCCCAGGGAAAATGTAAAACAAACCTCCGCAACCAATCTGCAGGCTATTTCTGCTAGCTAGAAATAGCCATCATTTCAAATTAATGTCATCACTATAATACTACAGCAAACATGCTTGAGACAAATGATTTCAGTATGTAAGCAAGAATTCACTAGCACTTCGCTGTGAAGCTTTTGCGTACCCGTGTTCTTGATTTGAAATGACATGATAAAACTTGATAAACGTCATGAGTTGAGAAGTGATCTATGCTTCAAGGAATATAGTTTCTCATAATTTATCTCATCTAAGGAGCCTTAACTGACACTCAGTATGTCCAAAAAGCAGTCTCTGTATAATTCAATGAGATTCATACCTTTCTCTTTGTGTTTTCAGTCCCTTCACAATGTGTAACAGCTGCTTCCTTGAAGTGTGGGTGGGAACTCCAGATTTTCAATGGAAGGTACTACCACAACATCTTAAAATAACAGCAACACTGAATACATCCTCTGCCAGTTGAAAGACCTAAGTGTAAAGAATAAAGACTCCAATATTATGTTAATCCAATGTCTTTCACTCAACAATACCACAACAAAGCAGAAAATATTTCTTTACTGAGCTTAAATCATTAAAAAGAATGGGTTAGTTCTGTAGCCAAATTGGAAGCTACATCACCTCTGTCACCTTATAATGAAGTTTTGAGAACTGCAAATGACTGAAGCCAATGATATATTTTTAGATTTGCCGTTCCCATGGAAATGGTCCTTTTTTTCTGTGAAGCTGCAATTTAAATGTATTTAACCACCTTTCGCAAGTTGAATCCTAAGCCAGCTTCATTAGTTGAAAGTGGGTCAAACTAATCTAAACCTGTGCAATGCAATTTTGCTCCAACAATTGTACTTTTATCTAACTTGTATACACAATGACTGCAAGTTACTGCTGTTGAAAGCCAGACTTTTCAGTCACTTATTTACTGCTGGGAATGCATGGCCACAATACAATTTTCCTTATATGAAGAAAATGCAACAAGAATTAGCCTTCACACAGTTGAGAAAAACAATGTACAATAAATAATACATTTTAAACTGCAGAGGAACTTAATAAAGATGTAACTACAGTACCTCTGCTGCCTTATATTATTCAGACCTACAACCAAAGGGGAACTCTGAATTCCTGCTACTGAGCCCTTGTGGGAATTTGCTGCTTCGTCAATTATCTAAATATTAATGTTCATTCTATCATTACTACTCCCCATCTCTCCTTCAATAATACTCACAAGCATTTGGTCACTTATCCTCATACCTGTTGATAAACCACAGGTTTTTTTGGTCTGATATTGCCCTTGAATTATTTATTACGTTCAAACTTGTTATCTAAATGCAAGTTGTTATTATTGTAACCTAGTTAATCAGTTATAGAAAGATAAAAGAAAATTGAAATACTCAGTAAGTCAGGCAGTATCTGTGGAAAGAGATAAAGGAGAAAAAAACAAAAGGTGTTAGTCTTAAATTGAGAGTGAATGCATAGGGTAAGGGGGATATCTGTGCGAAGAGAGTGCAAGGTTGTTCTGGGGATAAAAATTAGAGGTCAACCAGTTGATTGGTTAATGGGGCCAGTTAATGTCGGAATGACAACAAAGGGACATAAAAGTTGTAAACTGAAGAGTTGTGGACATATCCAGCAGATAGCATAGTGTTATGGTAAGAGAAAAACTGAGGCAATATCACAAACCTTGCATTTCTTATACAGAGAGGAAACGTGAATTGATTGAGGTCACAGAATCAATATTACTGACTGAAACATGCCTAAACAGAAGATGATGTAAACAGAAGATGTGCTGTTGTGTAGGCCCTTGTTATAACTGTGCAGGAGGCAACAGACAGATTGATTAGAGTGGGACTGGAATGGAGAATTAAGGAGGTAGGCAGCCGGACGTTCAGTGTTGCTCATAAGAAGGAACAAAGAAGGACCCGGCATGGGGGGACCGCCATGAAGGAGGGCGAAGAACAATGGAGGACCCGGCATGAGGGGACCACTGTGAAGGAGGAGGGGAGAGCAGAGGGGGAGAGCAGAGGTGGAGGGGGAGAAACAAAGGAGGATCCGGCATGGGATACTTGGTAACTTTCAGTGCTGTTTATGCGGCGACTATTTGGGTATGCAAGCAAAGAATTTCACTGCGACTTGTCACACATGACAATATCATATTCATTCATTCATTCATTCATTCATTCATTCATTCATTCATTCAACTGAATTCAAGTGGTTTGCACTACAGTCATTAATGTGTGTTAGTTTTCTTCAGTCTAGAGGAGTCCTTGTTGTGAATACCCAATGCAGAACACTAGATTGGAAGAAGTGAAGTGAATTACTGCTTCGCTGAAAGGAATCTTTGGGTCACTGGGTAGTGGGAAGGGACTAGGTGAATGAACAGGTGTTGCATCCTCTGTCATTTCATAGCAGGGATGCTGTGATGTGGGAGGGCATGATTAATGGGGATGGAAGAGCAGGGCAGGGAGTCATGAAGTCAGGTGGCAGAATCTAACTAAAGTAGGGAGAATAGTTTTGTAGTTGTTTTAGTTTTAGAGATACAGCGTGGAAACAGACCCTTCGGCCCACTGAGTCCGGGCTGACCAGTGATCCCCGCACATTAACAATATCCTACACACACTAGGAACAATTTACATATACACCAAGCCAATAAACCTACAAACCCGTACGTCTTTGGAGTGAGGAGGACACTGAAGATCTCAGAGAAAACCAACTCACGGGGAGAATGTACAAATTTCGTATAGGCAGCACCCGTAGTTGGGTCTCGGGCACTGCAAGCGCAATAAGGCAGCAACTCTACCGCTGCGCCACCATGCCACCCTAGAAACAGCAAAATGCAGAGGGTCGATGGTGGAAGGTGAGGATCAGGGAAACTCTAACCTTACTCTGTTCTGGGGGAGAAAGCTTGCAAAAAGATGAGGTGTGGCCAAGGGTAGTTTAGGGGTAGGTGGGTGTGTTGGGGGGTGGGGGGGATGGAGGGGGAGATAACATGAGAGACGGAAAATAAGTAGGTGAATGCAATTGGAGGGAATACTCTGAGAGCCAGCATTAACTCAATAGGCCAAATGGACTCCTTCTGTGGTGTGTTTGGGGATGGGGAGAGAGAGCAGTGTTACAGGGTATGGAAGAAACCCTGGTGAAAGCCTCATCTATAGGAGGGGAGGGGAACCTCCGTTCCCTGAAGAATGAGGACATCTCCGATGCCCTGGTGTGGAACACCTCATCCTGGGAGCAGATGAGGTGTAGACGGAGGAATTTGGAGTAGGGGATGGAGTTCTTACAGGAAGTAGGGTGGGAAGAAGTGTAGTCTAGATAGCCATGGGAGTCAGGGGGTTTATAGTGGATGTAGGTCAGAAGTCTATCAACTGCGATGGAGATAGTGAGGTCAAGAAATGGTAGGGAAGTATCGGAAATAGTCTGGGTGTATTTGAGTGCCGGATGGAAGTTAGTGGTGAAATGGATGAAGTCAGTGAGTTGTGTGGGGGTGCAGGAGGTTGCACCAATGCAGTCGTCGATGTAGTGGAGGTAGAGGTCGGGGATGGGCCCTGGAACGTCTCGAACAAGGATTGTTCGATGTACCCTACAAAGAGGCAGGCATAGCTAGGGCCCAGCTTTTATCTGGAAACAGGTTGAACATAAAGCACCATGCAGAGAAAAGTGGGTAGAGGAAGAAAGAACGACAGGGAAGGTGAAAGGCTGAGAAGATTAATGAGCTAAGAGAGGATGCTGAAAGCAGTGGACAAACTTAAAAAAAACACACTAGAAGACCCATTGGAATGAAGGCATCTGCAACAAACTGCCCCAGTCTGGCAGCTCCTCACCAGTGTCAGCATGAATTTACCGGAGTACCAGTCTCTGGAGTGGGAGGTGAATCCATAAATATCTGACTCAGAGGTGAGAGACCTCCCATTGAGGCAAGGCTGGCGTTCACCACACACCCGGGGTGAAGTCAGTGGTGTGTTAAATAAAACTGTATGTAACACTGCTTAGTAGTCTGCTGTTTGGTTGGTAAGCAAAATGAATATAAATTCAGATTATGAAATAAATAACAGCATGGCTTAACATGGCAAAGAAAAATGCAATCATAAGTCGATTTATATATTTTGTGATGTCAAATATAGTGCTTCCAAATATAGGGTGGCATGGTGGCACAGCGGTAGAGTTGCTGCCTTACAGCTTCAGAGATCCGGGTTCGATCCTAACTACGAGTGCTTGTCTGTGCGGAGTTTGGCTGTTCTGACCGTGACCAGCGTGGGCTTTCTCCTGGTACACTGGTTTCCTTTAAGTATAATTATAAATTGTACCTCGTGTGTGTAGGATGGTGTAAGTATGCAGGGATCACTGGTCGGTGCGGACTCAGTGGGCAGAAGGTTCTGTTTTACGTGCTGTATCTCCTAATTAAATTAAATTAAATCTGCTCATATGTAAAGAATTGAATGCAACATTGTAAACATGACTTTCAACCACCGTGATGTGACTGCTCTTAATATCAAATTGGCATTTAAGTGAGTGTGGTATCGAGTCAAGTCAAGATAAGTCAAATCAAGTTGGGTTTATTGTCATGTGCATAAGTAGACGAAGTATGGGTTCAATTATAATCTTGAGTAGCATCACAGCCATATTGATTCAGACAATACAAAAACATAATTTATACTTAAATTATCTAGAAATTACAGCTAATAGTAAAAAGATTGCACAAAAAAACAAGGCAATAGTGCAAAAAACATTATTAGAAAACCAGTTTGTGGTGTTGTAAGTGTTCCATAGTGTTCCATTGCTCAGGTAATATTAGGGGTGGGTGAATATTAGGCATCTGTTCAAGAACTTGATGGTTGTGGTAATATAGTTGCTCCTGAATCAGGTGGTGTTGGACTCCAGGCTCGAGTATCTTGTGCTGGATGGTAGCAGTGACAAGAGAACATGGTGGAGATATGATAGATGCCGCCTTCTTGAGGCAGCACCTCATGTAGATGCTTTCAATGATGACGAGGCTTGTGGCCACGATGGACTGAGCGGAGTCCACCACCCTCTGCAGTCTCCCCTGTCCCTGTGTGTTAGAAATGCCACACCAAGCCATGATGCAACCAGTCAGGATACTTTCTATCGTGCATCTGTAGAAGCTTGTCACAGTATTCGGTAACATGCCAAAACTTTAAAGTTCTAAGAATGTAAAGGCACAGGCATGTCATTTTCGTGATTACATCTACGTACTGAACCCGGGAAAGGTCAACTCTCTGTGACACACCTATGAAAACAAGCACCACAGCTCCCAAAATGAAGCTTATGGGTTTGCAAGTGGAATTTAATTTTATTTCAAAAATAAATGTTATTCTGAATAATAAATAGATACAAACAAAAACTGCAAAATCTCTTGAAACTTTACAATGGTTAGACGTTCAATAGTATCATATCTTGCCACTCACGTGACCCCCTTTCAAGATATACCTACCATTGTTTGAGGGGTGTCCCCACCAGATTCTGCCCCTGAATGTCCAGCAGTGGAAGGACACTAGACTGTGGTCCTCCCTCATTGTGTTGGCTGCACCAAGCTTCAGTGCATTGCTAAGCACTTACTCCTGCAGTCTGGAATGAACCAGTCAGCAACATTCCCTGACTAAACACCTCACTTAGAGTTAGCTGTTGGAGATCAATCTACTCAACCCAATAATATCACTTCAGGAGTTCCTTAGGTCCAACCAACTTAGGCTTAGGCTTATTATTGTTAGGTTAATTGAACAGCCCCCGAGCTCAGGGAAGGACTGTCCAAATGCTTAATATTAGAGTAGTAGAAACAATTTATAATTCTGCTGGTGTGTGCGTTCAAGCTTCTGTATCTTTTGCCCATTGGGAGCAAGGAGAAGTAAGTGGTTCAAGACTTTTGATTATGTTGGCTGCTTTTCCAAGGTAGTATGAAGTGTAGATGGAGTCAATGGTAGGGATTCTGGTCTCTGTGATGGACAGGGCTACATCCACAACTCTGCAATGTCTTGGGCAGAGCTGTCCCCAAACCTGGTTGTGATGCAAATCAACAGTATGTTTTCTGAGTTTATGATCATTGTATCATGATCACTGTAATATTCAAGATGATTGGATGATGAAGAAATTAAAGGAAATGGGAATCACACTGTTGAGAAGTTATAGGATAAGGTCTCCTCTTGCTCCTCTGCCTTAGGTTCTTGAAAAAAATTGTAGCTTTTTACATTTTATTTGAAAAAAACATTGATCATTTAGTGAGGATAAAAATCTTGAAAATGTTGTGCCGTCCAAATGCAACCGCCTGGTGAAACAGGAGAGCTGAAATGGGATCGGTGAGGGGAAGGAAGTCTTGAGCAGATTTTGTTACGTTGCAAGTTTCACTAAGTTTAATGGGCATCCGAGGTCAAGAACATAATTGTACTTCAATGGGAAATGAGACAAATCATCACATTTTTTTGTTTAATGGTGTGAGAGTTTATAGGTAAGATTCAGGGGCATGAAATTAGTATTTCTTACCCCAGGCCACATGTTAGCGAAGCATAGATTCTGTTCAAACTGAGAAAGCTCACGAGCATAATTTAGGATAGAAAAACAAAAAAACATCTATCTACACATAACTAAAACTCTGATCTTGTGCTCTTCCTGTTTGCGCATTTTTTCTATTTTTGTAAAGACGGTACGTGATGGCGCTATGATTTTTCGCCTACTTACTCACCGTTCTCCTGTGCTGTGAATGCAATACGTTTCGTCATGATAGATGATAGTTTGGAAAAGTTATTAAGGTTTAAAAGTCACAAAACACTGCGCATGTGCAGATTGCTGTCAGTCGCCGCCACGCAGTTTGGTCTCCTCTCCTGTCAGTCAGCAAGGGGAGTCGCCGGGACCATCCTGGCACCATCGCCGCACTGATTGGCCGCATCCGCTGTCAAATCAATTGGCTGGATGTCGCCATGGTGAAGGAATGGCGGCAGCGCCGGCTCCCGACGAGCTGTGGCTGCGCATTACCTGGTGGGGAGGGGTTGCCGCGGGCGAAGCCTGGGATGGAACCAAGGACGAGCCTGGGTGTGGGGTCAGAGTCAAGTCGGGGTCTGGACTGGAGCCCAGTCGGGGGCCGAGCTGAGGGCTGGAGTCGTGCCCAAGCCCGGGGCCTGTGTCAAGGCTGCGGCCGAGCCTGGGGATGGAGTCAGGGCCGAGCCCAGAGTTAGAGCCTAGGCCGCAGCTGTGCTGGAGTCTGGAGTTATTCTCGTGCCCGCGCCCTGGCCCCTCATCCATGACTTTGTGATGGACTGGCTGTGCAGCGCCTCGGGGGCCGTCTGGCCGCAGCCATTCTGCAGCACAGCCTCTGCTTCCTGCTCTGCGGGCAGCTCTGGCTCGCTCGCCCGCCACTCTCACCCCGCTCCCGGCACAGTGAGCCCGGCTCCGTCGAGACCCAGTTCCACGACTGCTGGCCGCCTACAACCAGAGCTGGGCCGAGTGCGAGAATCAGGCGGGGTTCCAGGCCCTGGCGCTGCTCTACGAACTGGGTAGGTGCTGGGGCAGGGAATGGGAGTGAGGGGAGGAGGATGAGGGAAATGGGGAGGAGGGAGATTGGGTGGGGAGTGGGGTGGTAGAGAGAGATGGGGTGGGGAGTGCGATGGTAGAGGGAGATGGGTGGTGTGGAGGTGGGAGATGGGGAGGAGTGGAGGAGGGATGTGGGGTGGGGATTGGGAGAGGGAGAGGGAGATGAGGGCGGTGGAGGAGAGAGATGGGGAATATTGGAATATTACGTTGGGGGAACGGGGTGCGTTCGGGGAACGGGTGAGTGGTGGAATATTGCGTTGGGGAATGGGTTGTGTTGGGGGACCAGGCCTCCCGTGTGACAGGGATCCAACGTGTCCCATTTAGTCTAGTTTTGAATAAAAGCCTCAATAAATACTTAAGGGTAACCATGCCTCCTGCCAACAGGCTCATGATTTGACCCCTTTCTGAAAGAGCGTGCATGAGAATCAGTTTTGTCTCAATTAGCACCTTGAAGTTATAAATCTCACCTTCCACGAGTTTATTCTCCACTCATCTTGCAGGGTGGCAAAGTGGCCCTGCAGTAAAGTTGCTGCCTCATGCTCCAGGGACCCGGGTTCCATCCTGACTAGGGGTGCTGTCTGTGTGGAGTTTGTATGTACTCCCTGTGACCTCTTGGGTTTTCTCCAGGTGTTTCAGTTTCCTCCACATTCCAAAGACGTGCTGGTTATATTGAATTAAAATTGTCCATATGTGTGAGGATAGAACTAGTCTATGGGTGACCACTAATCTGTGTGGACTCAATGGGCCGAAGGACCTGTTTCCACCCTGAATCTCCAAACTAAACTCTCCCTTCAAGCACAAATTGGCTTCAAACTGTTCAAATTAAACCTGTTTAATCTCATCTATTTTTTTTAACTAGCTCAATTCACATGAATTTCTATCTTATAATTTAATTCGACACACTGTGTATAGATAGATCATGTTGGGATCAAGCCGGTTTCTTAAATAAACAGAATGTGTTTTTTTTTAATTGGGAGAATGGGGGTGGCTTGTTAAAGTTGTCAGTCTGTGTGTGAGCGTGTATGCTGGGGAGGGGGCTAAATGCATGTTTTTCCAATATACCAGCCTCTTCCCTGGCAGCATCATTATATCTAATTAGTCTGACTTCAGACAGAGGAAAGCCACCGACCCAAAAAGAGCAGGAGCCTGGATTAAAAGGCAAACATGCTTTCCAATTACATTGTTAAAGTCACTGAAAAGGAGAAATAATTTTATTTTGGTTCTGTACCTTCATACCAAATAAAACAGAACAATGTAATGCATTAAATCAGCCCCACTATCCTATGTTGCTTGTGCTGATGCACAAATAGAGTTTACATTTGATCTTGGATGCCTTTTGTGTACAGATTCATGGAGACAATTTTCTGCAGAGATGCCCGCTGACTGGATGAGTTACTCCAGCATTTGTGTCTATCTAAAAATATAATTTGTTGGTTTTGATAAATCTCAGTACTCCTGAAACCACCAGCGATGAGGCAGAAACACATGTGTGGCTTTCAGTCTTAGGCTTGCAAATTTGCGTTTCTCACTCTGGTCATGATTTGGACTCATTGCCAGCTGTAACTCAATTGGCACACTTTTGCCACCGAGTCAAAAGATTAGGTCAAAAGAATGGAAAGACTGTTGATTAGTACGGGTGTCAGGGGTCATGGGGGGAAGGCAGGAGAATGGGGTTGAGAGGGAAAGATGGATCAGCCATGATTGAATGGCGGAGTAGACTTGATGGGTCGAATGGCCTAATTCTGCTTCTACAACTTATGAACTTATGAACGTTTAAAGATTGTGAATTTCTTCAGATGGGATATAAAATGGCCAGTTGAACACACCTCGTTGCATATGAAACATAAAAGTGATATCTGCCATGGTAGGTGGACATAAAGGACCCCGAGCAATCTTTCAAAGAGGAGCTGAGGAGGTATCTATAGTCACTCAGTTACTATCACTAAGACTCCGGCTGCTGCATCTCTTTATTCACCACAGAGATATGACTTAAAACTATTCCATTGGCTGTAAAACTGGTATGAAGGGCTTTAGTCTTCGTTTTTTTACACAAATTGTGTAAATTGTGACACAGTAATTGTGGTACGGTGGCGCAGTGGTAGAGTTGCTGCCTTACAGCGACAGCGACTCCGGTTCGATCCTGGCTATGGGTGCTATATGAACAGAGTTTGTACGTTCTCCCGCTAACCTGCGTGGGGCTTCTGCGGGAGCTCCGGTTTCCTCCCACACTCGAAAGACGAACTGGTCTGTAGGTTAATTGGCTTGGTGTAATTATAAATTGTCCCTGGGGGGGACACAAAATGCTGGAGTAACTCGCGGGACAGGCAGCTCCTCTGGAGGAAAGAAATGGGTGTCGTTTCGAGTCGAGATCCTTCTTCAGTCTGAAGAAGGGTCTCGACCTGAAACATTACCCATTCCTTCTCTCCAGAGATGCTGCCTGTCCTGCTGAGTTACTCCAGCATTTTGTGTCTACCTTCGATTTAAACCAGCATTAGCAGTTCCTTCCTACACTGTAAATTGTCGCTAGTGTGTGCAGCATAGTGTTAGTGTGCGGTGTTCGCTGGTCGACACAGACTCAGTGGGCCGAAGGGCCTGATTCCGCACTGTATCTCCAAACTAAACTAAATTAAACTAAGCTCTATACCTCTTCGTCTGGTCCTGAATGAGATTGGAAATGTAATCTCACAGTTTCCAGAACCTGGTCATGCACCAGACGACAGGGCTCTAGATAAGAACTCCCTCTGCATTTATTGCTGTGAAATAGTTCCTGCTGCCCGATATCTGCTCAGTCTACAATTGCACACTTCTTCCTCAGAGTGCCCCCAATCCAACCTTTCAACATGATTCACACCCAATATTCTGCACAGATTACTACTGTTTCTGGTGTTGGTGTTGCGTGGCATCTCAGGAGATGACGCACGGTTTGCTCCTTCTGATATACATAATAGTTGATTACACTGAGAATCTGCATATGTCAAGTCCTATTCTCAATCTGTTCACCCCTCTGCCTAGTTTGCTGACACCAACTATTGCTCAGTTTTTCAGATTTGCTGTTAGAAATGGGTTGCTAAGAAATACATTCCTGGTTGCTAACACTAAATAGCGTAGCGCAACGCAATTTATCTCCAGAATACAGTTCCACTGCTTGGAACTGGATTACTCTATAGCATACTCACATTACTAGTCTGAAGAAGGGTCTCGACCCAAAACATCATCCATTCCTTCTCTCCAGAGATGCTGCCTGTGCCGCTGAGGTACTCCAGCATTTTGTGTCTATCTTCGGTGTGAACCACCCTCTGCAATTCCTTCCTCAACCCGATGCCAAGTTAAACTCATCTCATCTGTGTGTGCACGATCCACATCCCTTTATTCCCTGCGCTTCCATGTGCCTATCTAAACGCCTCTTAAATGCCACTATTGTGTCGGCCTCCACCACCACCTCTGGCAATGTATTCCAGGCCCCAGTTCTCTGTGTGTAAAAAACTTGCACTGCACATCTCCATTTCCTCTCTCAATAGAAATTGAAAATGTGTTGCAATGTATTGGCGGGCAGACCGTGGTTCTACGCGACAGACCATGGTGTTGTGCCACCCCCAGGCAGCAGGCCTGGCTCGCCATCCGCTACAGAGCCGATAAACACGCTCCCAAGAGGCAAATCGCCGAACCCTGCTCATACCTGAGGGTCGGAGAGGAGGGTGAAGAGACAACAATGGCCGGTAGCATGTCTATGGAGCCGGTCAAACACAAATATTTTGTCAAAAAGGCAGCGCTGGGAAGTAAAGGTGCCCATAAATGGATTGGGGTCTTACCTATCAGGACTGAGTGGTGGTTGAGTGAGTTGAGGGACGACATTTCGCGGGTTGACGTGTCTGGATTGTGGAGTCGGTTGAGTGGGCCGCTGGAGGCAATGCAGCAGCCCGGACTATCTGACACGGCCTGCGGTGGCACTGAGCGCTGAAGCAGCGATGGAGGGCACCTCCAAATTCACTTGGGCACTGCCACCGCCACTTTGCGGCCAAGTCAAGAAGTCTACATTTGTAACAACAGGGGTTTCCTGTAACGACCATACAGGCAACCCCTGGCGACATGTCGTGGATGACCTCCCACGACCATAGGAGACTTCTCACGACCATAAAGCCTGTATGGTCGTGAGAGGTCCCCTTTGGTGGTGAGATGTCTCTAATGATTCGTAGCATCTTTCTGGCCGCCGCTGAATTTTCAACATGTTGAAAATTTCGGCAACCTATCACGGGTGCCGGCAGACACCTGTAAAGGTCACAAAAGTGGGAAGGGCCCTTAAGGTCAACACAAAATGCTGGAGGAACACAGCGGGTCAGGCGGGTCAGGCATTATTTCTGGAGAAAAGGAATAGCTGACCTTTCGGGTCAAGACCCTTCTTTCTTGAAAAATGGTGCCAAAACTCTGCGACTCTCGTATACCATCTCCGGTACACTTCCGATGCACTTGTACCGAACCAAGATTGTGCTAATGTATCGTAATAGTTTACTGTATGCAAAAAATAATTTCACTGGACCTCGGTATAGGCGACAATATCATACCATTGAACCATTGTACCCGTTAGAGGAAAGGTTTGTCTTGATTTCCCTTTGGATCAACAGCTATAAACAATACATCTTATATTCAAAGAAATCATGGCAAATGTTCTTTGGGAAAACTAGATTCCTTGTGTTGAAGGACAGATTATATAGGTAGGCCACATGGCCCTCAGAATTCCTATGACAGAATAACTTCCATTTCCATAGTTACCTTAATCAAAGATTTATCATAATCCAGAGCATATGGAAATTTGTTGTTCTGTTATCCGAAACACTAAGGATTGCTGTAGGAAGGAACTGCAGATGCTGGTTTGCAGCAAAGATAGACACAAAATACTGGAGTAACTCAGAGGGAGAGGAAGCATCTCTGGATAGAAGGAATGAGAGAATTTTGATTCGAGACACTTCTTCTAAAGGATCTTCATCATAGAAATGGTATTCATTAATAAAGGTCTGAAGAAGGGTCTCGACCCAAAACGATAACCCATTCCATCTACCCAGAGATGCTGCCTGTCCCACTGAGTTACAGCATTTTGTATCTATCTTCGCTGTAAACCAGCAACTGCAGTTCCTTCCTACAGCAATCCTTACTAGTAATGTTAGTATGCTATAGAGTATAGAGTACAGATAACAGAACATCAAATTTCCATATGCTCTGGATTTTGATTAAGATAAATTTTGATTAAGATAAATAAGGAAATGAAATAATGAAGTTTGAATTGCAAGTACATTCCGAGGAATTTGCTTTGACGAATTTGTATCACAGAAATGGTATTCATTAATGAATATTAGCAAAAAGATTATTAAAAAATGATTTATTTAATTGATTGTTGATTGAGTTTTAATCTACTGCAGGCCCATCTTGTAAATGTGTCATTTAAAGTACAAAATTGATGTTGCCTTTATTCTTAAATGAACCATACACTCAAACAGATTTTTGTAAGATAAAGACTGACCTTGTGAGTTGATGAAAGAAATCATCATTAACACAGCATCTGAATAATCCCTTTGTCCTTTACTAAACTATTGAAACTTCACTCTGCATGGACTAAACCCATGTGAATTATTTATCCAGAGAATAATTTGATCTCTGGCTCTCAAGTGCCCCACCACATAGACACAGAGTTGAAGCAAACAAAATTGCTCTAATTTAATGGAAAGTAGATAAGTACATGAAGGAGAAAGAAACGGGTTATAGAGTCAGTTCATACAGCATGGAAACAGGCACTTTGGCCCAACTTGCCCACACTGGCCAACATGTCCCAGCTACACTCATCCCACCTGCCTGCATTTGGCCGATATCCCTACAAACCTGTCCTATCCATGTACCTGTCTAACTGTTCCTTAAAAGTTGGTATGGTCCCTGCCTCAGCTACCTCATCTGGTAGCTCGTTCCAGACCACCCTCTATCAAATCAACCAATCTATTAAATATTTTCCCCTTCACCTTAAACTTATGTCCTCTGGTCCTCGATTCCCCAACTCTGGGCAAGAGACTCTGTGCATCTACCCAATCTACTCCTCATTACGTGATTCTCATTATGTAAAAATATTTAAATAATGTAGGAATGGGTAAAGGGGTGTGTGTAGTATAAATCTTGCACAGGCCAGTTGGGATAAATGGTTTCATTTTGTGTTGTGAGTTCAACATAATTCTAGGTAAAATATTTCAGGGCTGAAGTAATAATATCTCCGATTGGAATCACATTCACATATTTAGTAAAACCAGGAGTAAAATTGTTCATTACCAGGCATAACTTTGCACATCATTGGACAAAACAAGATTTTAACAAGACTTACAAGACTATTATTAAATTCAGAGACACATCTACAGTAGCACAGTATCCTGTGAAATAAGTGGTTATGCTAAGTTCTATTTATGTTGTTAAGCAGACGTTTCTTAAGAGGAAAACCATTCTTCTCATTTCATCAGTATCAATTCTCTGAAGGTTCAGGCTGTTCCTAATAACTCTTTTCCCTCCTGGATTTTCCTGTGATATTTTTAATTTATATTTATTTTCAATTATTTACTCAAATCCTTCATTAAAGGCTGAAAGGCACCTTGCTTTAACTATCAGTTCTGGTGAAAAATGGATGGCCATAATATAAATAGTTGCGACTCATCTCTTCATTCAATTTGATCTTGAAATTTAAACCTTTTATTAGACATTAGACCAGATTTGAGAGATACAGCGCGGAAACATGTCATTCGGTCCACTAAGTCCGCGTCGAGCAGCGATCACCCCGTACACTAGCAGTATCCTACATACTAGGGATAATTTACAATGTTACCGAAGCCAATTAACCTGCAAACCTGACTTCTTTGGAGTGTGGGAGGAAAACAGAGAACCTGGAGAAAACCCACGCGGTCACAGGGAGAACATATAAACTCTGTATAGACAACACCCATAGGCAGGATTGAATCCAGATCTCTGGCACTGTAAAGCAGTAATTCTACTACTGTGCAACCCCTCAATTCACTAATTCAACAACCGGTGCAAATAATGAAATTCCTCGTATGTTGCGAAACATACTTGGCTAATAAAGTTGTATTGGAGGGGGAGGAGCGACACCCGACCGGTAAGGTTTAAAATCAAGCGCGGGGCTTGTTTTTTCAGAGGCCCACAGGAGCCGTTGGAAGAGAAGGAGGGGGAGGAGCGACACCCGACCGGTAAGGTTTAAAATCAAGCGCGGGGCTTGTTTTTTTTTCAGAGGCCCACAGGAGCCGTTGGAAGAGAAGGAGGGGGAGGAGCGACACCAGACCGGTAAGGTTTAAAATCAAGCGCGGGGCTTGTTTTTACCTAAATCCATAACATTCCATTCAGAGAAGTGTTTATTTTTGAGGAAGCCGCTAATTGGTGGGAAGTGGACTAGGGTAAGCAGCTGATTGGTGGGAAGTGGACTAGGGAAAGCAGCTGATTGGCAGTCAGATCCCAGCAGTTTGTTGTGTACTTTGTATTGTGTTGCTATTGTATCCTGTGTAAGGGGGGGCAGTATGAAGGCCAGAGCAGTGTACTGTTCTGGATGTCAGATGTGGGAGGTCAGGGAATCTGATAGCCCTCCAGACATCCACATCTGCGCCAGGTGTGTCGAGATGTGGCTCCTAAAGGATCGTGTTAGGAACCTGGAGCAGCAGCTCGATGACCTCCGTCTGGTCAGGGAGAGTGAGGAGGTCATAGAGAGGAGCTACAGGGAGGCAGTCACTCCCAGACCACAGGAGGCAGACAAATGGGTCACGGTTAGGAAGGGCAAGAGGCAGGGGCTAGAGAGTACCCCTGTGACTGTACAACTGGAAAATAGGTACTCGGGTTTGAGTACAATTGGAGGGGACAGTCTACCTGGGGGCAGCAACACCGGCCGGGTCTCCAGCACAGAGACCGGCCCTGATGCTCAGAAGGGTAGCAAAAAGAGGAGGGAAATTGTAATAGGGGACTCTATAGTTAGGGGGTCGGATGGGCGATTCTGTGGACACAGTCGAGAAACCCGGATGGTAGTTTGCCTCCCTAGTGCCAGGGTCTCGCACGTGTCGGAACGTGTCCAAAAGATTCTGAAAAGGGAGGGAGAGGAGCCTGATGTTGTGGTACACATAGGTACCAATGACATAGGCAGAAAAAGAGATGAGGTCCTGAAGGGAGAATTTAGGGAGTTGGGGGGAAAGTTACGGAGAAGGACCAAAAGGGTAACGATTTCAGGATTACTGCCTGTGCCGCGTGACAGTGAGAGTAAGAATGGAATGAGGTGGAGGATAAATGCATGGCTGAGGGACTGGTGCAGTGGGCAGGGATTCAAGTTTCTTGATCACTGGGACCTCTTTTGGGGAAGGCATGATCTGTACAAAAAGGATGGGTTGCACTTGAACCAGAGGGGACCAATATCCTGGCAGGGAGATTTGCAAAGGCTACTGGGGAGACTTTAAACTAGAAAGGCTGGGGGGAGGGACTCAGGTAGAGGGGCTAGGGGACAGGGTGTGGGGCAAGAGGCAGAGAAGGGAAGCACTCTGACCCAAAATGTAGGCGAGAAAGAGGAAAAAGATAATAGACAGAGAATAAGGGATGGTGGGTTTATAAAATGTGTATATTTTAATGCTAGGAGCATTGTAAGAAAGGTGAATTAACTTAGAGCCTGGATTGACACCTGGAAATATGATGTTGTGGCAATCAGTGAAAAATGGTTGCAGGACGGCTGTGATTGAAAACTAAATATTCCAGGATTTCGTTACTTCAGGTGTGATAGAATTGGAGGGACCAGAGGTGGAGGTGTTGCATTGCTTGTCAGAGAGGATATTACAGCAGTGCTTTGGCAGGATAGATTAGAGGGCTCGTCTAGGGAGGCTATTTGGGTGGAACTGAGAAATGGGAACGGTGTAGCAACACTTTTAGGGGTGTATTATAGACCGCCAAATGGGGAGCGAAAATTGGAAGAGCAAATATGTAAGGAGATAGCAGATATTAGTAGTAAGCACAAGGTAGTGATTGTGGGAGATTTCAATTTTCCAAAAATAGACTGGGAAACACATTCTGTAAATGGGCTGGATGGTTTGGAGTTTGTAAAATGTGTGCAGGATAGTTTTTTTGCAGCAGTACATAGAGGTATCGACCAGAGAAGGGGCAGTGCTGGACCTCCTGTTAGGAAATGAGGCAGGTCAGGTGACGGAGGTATGCGTTGGTGAGCACTTTGGGACCAGTGATCACAATACCATTAGTTTCAATATAATTATGGAGAGAGTCAGAACTGGACCTAGGGTGGAGATTTTTGATTGGAGAAAGGCTAACTTTGAGGGAATACGTAAGGATTTAAAAGGAGTGAATTGGGACACTCTGTTTTATGGGAAGGATGTAGAAGAGAAATGGAAGACATTTAAAGGGGAAATTGTAAGAGTACAGAATCTTTATGTCCCTGTTAGGGTGAAAGGAAATAGTAAAAATTGGAAAGAGCCATGGTTTTCAAGAGAAATTGGACACGGTTCAAAAAAAGAGAGATATCTACAATAATTATAGGAGATATGGAGTAAATGAGGTGCTAGAGGAGTATAAAGAATGTAAAAATAATCTTAAGAAAGAAATTAGGAAGGCTAAAAGAAGATATGAGGTTGCTTTGGTAAGAAAGGTGAAAGTAAATCCAAAGGGTTTCTACAGCTATATTAATAGCAAAAGGATAACGAGGGATAAAATTGGACCATTAGAGAGACAGAATGGACAGCTATCTGCAGAGCCTAAAGAGATGGGGGAGATATTGAACAATTTATTTTCTTCGGTATTCACCAAGGAGAAGGATATTAAACTATGTGAAGTAAGGAAAAAAAGTAGAGTAGCTACGGAAACTATGAGATTCAAAGAGGAGGAAGTACTGACACTTTTGAAAAATATAAAAGTGGATAAATCTCCAGGTCCTGACAGGATATTCCCTAGGACATTGAGGGAAGTTAGTGTAGTGGTGGGTAAATTAATGGAAAGGATACTTAGAGATAATATATATAAGCATCTGGATAAACAGGGTCTGATCAGGAACAGCCAACATGGATTTGTGCCTGGAAGGTCATGTTTGACAAACCTTCTTGAATTTTTTGAAGCGGTTACTAGGGAAATTGATGAGGGTAAAGCAGTCGATGTTGTCTATATAGATTTCAGTAAGGCCTTTGACAAGGTTCCCCATGGAAGGTTGGTTAAGAAGGTTCAATCTTTGGGTGTTAATGGTGGAGTAGCAAGATGGATTCAACAGTGGCTGAATGGGAGATGTCAGAGAGTAATGGTGGATGGCTGTTTGTCAGGTTGGAAGCCGGTGACCAGTGGGGTGCCTCAAGGATCTGTGTTGGGTCCACTGTTGTTTGTCATGTACATCAATGATCTGGATGATGGGGTGGAAAATTGGATAAGTAAGTATGCAGATGATACTAAGATAGGTGGTGTTGTGGATAATGAAGTAGATTTTCAAAGTCTAAAGAGAGATTTGGGCCATATGGAAAAGTGGGCTGAAAGATGGCAGATGGAGTTTAATGCTGATAAGTGTGAAGTGCTACATCTTGGCAGGACAAATCAAAATAGGATATACATGGTAAATGGTAGGAAATTGAGGAATGTTGTGGAACAGAGAGATCTAGGAATAACTGTGCATAGTTCCCTGAAGGTGGAATCGCATGTAGATGGGGTGGTAAAGAAAGCCTTTGGTATGCTGGTCTTTATAAATCAGAGCATTGAATATAGGAGCAGGGAAGTAATGTTAAAATTGTACAAGGCATTGGTTAGACCAATTCTGGAGTATGGTGTACAATTTTGGTCGCCTAATTATAGGAAGGATGTCAACAAAATAGAGAGAGTACAGAGGAGATTTACTAGAACGTAGCCTGGGATCCAGCAACTATGTTACAGAGAAAGGTTGAACAAGTTAGGTCTTTATTCTTTGGCGCGCAGAAGGTTAAGGGGGGACTTGATTGAGGACTTTAAAATGATGAAAGGGATAGACAGAGTTGACGTGGATACGTTTTTCCCATTGAGGGTAGGGAAGATTCAAACAAGAGGGCATGACATGTGAATTAAGGGACGGAGGTTCAGGGGTAACATGAGGGGGAACTTCTTTACTCAGAGGGTGGTGGCTGTGTGGAATGAGCTTCCAGCAGAAGTGGTGGAGGCAGGATCGATTTTAACATTTAAAAGTAAAGTGGATAGGTATATGGACGGGAAGGGAATGGAGGGGTATGGTCTGAGTGCAGGTAGATGGAACTAGGGGAAAACAAATGGTCGGCACGGACTGGAAGGGCCGAGAGGGCCTGTTTCCGTGCTGTAATTGTTATACGGTTATATGGTATTGTAAATATTATTTAATAGCTGATATTATGAAGATTGTGTTTCATTTTGAAAATCACTATCGTATTGTAGACTGAATTAAATGTCCGAATTATTTGGCTTGGATGACAATGTACGAGGCACGATTAGTAAGTTGTGGAATGGCAAATGAATGGAGTTTCATTCAGATAAATGTGAAGTGCTGCCTTTTGGGACAAAACCAGTACACAGTGAAAAGTAGGACCTTGGAGAGTGTTGTCGAACAGAGGGATCTATGAATACAAGTACGTAGTTCCCTGAAAGTGGTGCTGCAGGTAAATAAGGTGGTGAAGAAGGCTTTTGGCACACTGGTCTTCAGCAGTAAGGGAATTATGTATGAAAAGTTGCGGGGAAAAAGTGCAAAGAAGATTGACGAGAAATCTGTCAGGCCTGAGCTATAGGGAAAGGTTGGGCAAGTTAGGACTTCATTCTATAGAATCCAAGAGGCTGACGGATGATCTTATATAGGTAGTATTAGTATTTCAATGTAAAAAGTAAAATTATTATAAAATGGCTTTGCCTGTCTTTGAAGGATTTACTTGCAGATTCAACCATGGATCTAACATTAAATAAATGGTTTATATTATGTATGTATATATATAATAATGTTGAAATTAGCACAATAAAATATTTCAGAACTCTATTAGCACAATGACATTCCTAAGAAACATCACAAGACTTTTGTTAAACAAAATCTGCGTATATAACATCAAACAGTGCTTTCAAGGTTTTGGGAGGAAAGTGTATTTCACTTTGTATCCTAAATAAATGTCACTGAAGGCAGTTTAATGAACTTTGGGTGTAGAATTCATTGCACTGATATCATTATGAGCACTATTGACCAGGGTTGAATTTTATGGCATTTTAGTTTAGTTTAAGTTAGAGATACAGCTGCGGCCCACCGAGTCTGCACACCGTGATGCCTGCACATTAGCATTATCCTACACACACCAGGGGCAATTTACATTTATACCGAGCCAATTAACCTACAAACCTGTACGTCTTTGGACTGGGGGAGGAAAGCAAAGATCTTGGAGAAAACCCACGTGGTCACGGGGAGAACGTACAAACTCTGTACAGACAAGCACCCGTGGTAGGGATTGAACCCTCATGTCTGCCGCTAAAAGCGCTGTAAGGCAGCAACTCAATCACTGCGCCACCGTGCCACTTTTTGATTTTGTTCTGTTTGCAATACATCATTTATATCATACCATGTGCATGCATTTCACAACTGTGTATCCACATGATGTACAAGACAGATGCATGTTGGCTTCTGATCCATCAGCAAATTCCTCCTCATCTCCTTTCTAAAGGTATATCCTTTTATTCTGAGGTTATGGCCTCTGCTCCTCGACTCTCCCACATGGAAACAACCTCTCCACATCCCCACTCACACTGACCTGGATTGTAAAGGTAATTGTAAGGTAAAGATTTTTTTTCAGTTTAATTAATATTAATTTTAATTAATATGTAGTGGGTTAGCATTGGAAGGGCTGGGACAAGAGAAAAACATGAGCCGATACTTAATTCATATTAGTGGGTGGACAAAATGGGCCCCTTTAAATCAAGGATTTAATTTAACGATTCTGTGAAAGATTTTGACTTTGCGATGAGAATTTTGAATTTGGTTACTCATACCAAACACATGCAAGAGTATCATCAGCCAATTCCACTCACCTCCTGCATATTCAGTACAAATGACTTCAACGGAGCTGAATATCTGAATATATAAAAGCAAGTGGAACTACAGCTGACACTCTTGCACACATTTAGTAATTGTGGCCAAAGGGAAATTTGCACGATCCTGAGAAGTCAATTTTCAGAAGGAATCTAATGTACAAAGATGCAATTGCAATCTAAATAAAATAATTGCCTCATATGAGCCAAATTTAATTTTAATGTTTCTTAGGATTTTTTACGTCCACAATTCAAAGAGACAGAGCTTGCAGATTTGGCTAAAGTTCTGCTCATTTCCCAATAAATTAATAGTATGGTCGTACTCTTATATACTTAAAGACAAAAAATGGTGGGAAAACTCAACAGTTAGGAAAGGACAGTGGTACAGCAGGCAGACCTGCTGCCTCAAAGTGCCAGAGACACGGGGTTTGATTCTGACCCCAGGTGCTGTGTGCGTGGAGTTTTCACGTTCTCCCTCTGACCATGCGCATTTCCCCCATGTGCTTCATAGAAAAAATCCACATGCCAAAGACATGTGGATTAATAGGACAAGTGGCTTCTGTAAAATTGCCCTTTATGTGTAGGGAGTGAATGAGAAAGTTGGATAACATAGATGTGTAACAGTTCAGCATAGACTCAGTGGCCTGTTTTTATGCTGTATCTCTAAACTAAATTAAATGAAGCTAAACATGACAGAGAGCAATGGTTAAAATCGATGATCTTTCAACAGATACACTATGAAAATCAATGTAAAATAACTGTTAACACAGAGATGCACATTTATTTTTTGGTCAATATATTTATTCTATGTATTAACATTTTTTTTTTCATTCTCTAAGTGGTGGGAAAATGTTCAAAGAAAAAAAAAACTACTTTTGTAAACATAAAATATTCAAGGGTCATCATCAAAAGGTGTTAACCGTTCCCTCTCCATAGATGCTGGCAGAGCTACTGAGTATTTCCACCATATTTTGCTTTTATTTGAAGGCCAAAAACATAAGTGGACAACAACAGGAATCTCAACTAAGTGCTCTGCATTCCAAAACTAGCAACATTTCACACTCCAGGATGCATCATGGCTTCCTGCACAAAAATCAATACAGAACTCAGACAACTGGGGGTATCTATTTGATTTGCGCCCTTTGTAATGTTAAGCTACCAGTTGATATCACGGGGAAGTAATACAAATATCTGTTCATTTACATCTACCTTGATTTCCATTGTTTTCAGGTCAAAACCCATCAAGCCTGCAGAGAAGCAGCAAACAACAATGCAAGAATACTACATGCCAATGACAAGGACAGTTCCTTGCATCTTTTCTATTTGTGATACAGATAATCAATGGCGGCTGTAAGTAACCTGCATCCATCCCTCCCCTCCCCCTCCCCCCCCCCCCCCCCCCCCGCCCCCACCGCATCACACTGTCCTCTGACAAGGGAGACACGGGAAATTGTCGCCCCCTTCCCATGTCTTGGGAAACAGCAAAGACAGAGAATGATTTTTGCTGCTTTTGAGTATGAGACGATAATAAACCGATACCAAGGTGAAATTCATCACCATATTCAATGTGCACACAGTGTTTGATTAATTGAAGAAAAAGATTTTTAGCGATCATACAAGAAGTCACAAAATTAGAAGTGTAAATGACAGCATAGATCGCTTCTGAAGCCAAGATTACCTGCACCGGATGTCTCATGATACGAGAAAGGGGCAGCAACAGAAATCCAGGTTCGATCCAGACCACAGGTACTGTCTGTATGGAGTTTGTACTTTCGCCCCATGACCGCGTAGGTTTTCTCCGCATTCACCAGTTTTCTCCAACACAGGTTTGCAGGTTAATTGACTTCGATAAAAAATGAAAATTTCCCTGGTGTGTTGGATAGTGTTAGTGTACAGGGATCAGTGGTCAGCGAGGACTCCGTGGGCCGAAGGACCTTCTTCTTCTTGCGTATGGCGTGCATAGCCTAAAGTTGTAAGACAACTTGTTCTATTTGACCTTATTTGATTGTGCACGCCGGGTTGATTGCATTCGTCGAAAAACAGGGCGGACCACGTGAAGGTTGCAATCTCCAACCCCGGACGAAGAACCTGTTTCCACGTTGTATCGCTAAACTAAATTAAACCAAAAAGACTAGCAGTACTGTTAAAGTCACAAAGTTGTCAAGCTCTGAAATAGGCCCCCTGGCCCACCATGTCCATGCCAAACCTTATGCCTATTCGTCACTCATTCTACTTGTCTTTATTATCTTTCTATGCCTTTCCTATTCAAGGCCCTTTCATTGTCTCTTAAACATACTGATTGTATTTAATTCCATCACTTCCTCTGGCAATGCATTTTAGATATTAATCACTCACTGTGTCAAAAAATATCCCCGTCAGTACAAAATTATCCAAATTAACTGGAGGGAGAGGCAAGCTAACATCAATGTCCTCCCTGAAGATGCTGGAATAACTCAGCGGGACTGGCAGCATCTCTGGATAGAAGAAATGAGTGACGTTTCAGGTCGGGACCCTTCTTCGATCGTCATCCATTCCTTCTATCCAGAGATGCTGCCTGACCCGCTGAGTTACTCCAACATTTTGTGTCTATCTTCAGTGTAAACCAGCAACTGCAGTTCCAATGTCCTCCTTCAATGTCTCCAGTACTAAGGAACATTTACACTCATTTTGCAAGGATGGTGTTTAGTATTATTATTATTTGTGCAATGTGTTGTTGCCTGCATTTCCCTAACCACAGTACCGTAGCAACACCTAGACCATAAAATCTGCAGTAATTCAGGAACCTTGAGAGGTGATTCATGCACCACTAACATCTCAGGGGCTATTAGGAATGGGCAATAATTGCTGGCAAATGCTGCCCAAATCCCATACACGTTCATTATATCTGAAAAATACAATTTCTAGAAGAGTTTAATTCAGCTAAATGGATTGATCACGGATCCTTTCGTTATGTTTGTCATACCTTTCAAACGTCATCCTTTAGGATTCTTGCTTTCAATACAGCAAATAGATAATGCAAAAGTCAGTTCATGGCAATTATAATGACAGATCCTTGATTTTGTTCGAGCAACAATAGCAGTGCGATTTAATGAAGCAGCCACGTCCACCTCAACTTGAAGTTCAAGAATCTTTCTTCTCTTATTGAGATCTCCATAAATTATTTTCTAAATCATAACCTGCAAATGAAGGAATATTGGCCGAGAAATTCAGTCCAATGACAGTTTGTTTCATTGACACTCAATTTGGACCAAGTAAAAACTATTCCCATGAAAAATGTACTCAACTCTGAACATTTAATGCATCATTTCCCAGTATGAATTATGCTTTTGCCTCTGATGAGATTTCAGCATCGAGGCAAATATATGGCATACTTCATGCAGGAAGAAACTGCAAATGCCGGTTTAGACCAAATATAGACACAAAATGCTGTAGTAACTCACCGGGTCAGGCGGCATCTCTGGAGAAAAGGAATAGGTGACATTTTGGCTCGAGACCCTTCATCAGACCTTTGGTTAAAATTTGATATGGTTATATCATTATTTGATTATTTGATACAACAATAAGCCACCCTTTTTAAAATCCAGTCATACCTTCATTATATTTAAAAAGTATACTGAGAGCCAAATCTACCATTAATTATAGACAATAGACAATAGGTGCAGGGGTAGGCCATTCGGCCCTTCGAGCCAGCACCGCCATTCAATGTGATCATGGCTGATCATCCCCAATCAGTACCCCATTCCTGCCTTCTCCCCATATCCCCTGACTCAGCTATCTTTAAGAGACCTATCTAACTCTCTCTTGAAAGTATCCAGAGAACCAGCCTCCACCACACTCTGAGGCAGAGAATTCCACAGACTCACAACTCTCTGTGAGAAAAAGTGTTTCCTCGTCTCCATTCTAAATGGCTTACCCCATATTCTTAAACTGTGGACAATGATTCTGGACTCCCCCAACATCGGGAACATATTTCCTGCCTCTAACGTGTCCAAACCCTTAATAATCTTATATGTCTCAATAAGATCCCCTCTCATCCTTCTAAACTACAGAGTATACAAGCCCAGCCGCTCCATTCTCTCAGCATATGACAATCCCGCCATCCCGGGAATTAGCCTTGTAAACCTACGCTGAATCAATAGCATGAATGTCCTTCCTCAAATTAGGGGACCAAAACTGCACACAATACTCCAGGTGTGGTCTCACTAACGTTCTATACAACTGCATCTCTTTGCTCCTATACTCAACTCCTCTTGTTATAAATGCCAACATGCCATTCACTTTCTTCACTGCCTGCTGTACCTGCATGCTTACTTTTATTGACTGATGAACAAGGACTCCCCAGATCCCATTGTACTTCCCCTTTTCCCAACTTGACACAATTTAGATAGTAATCTGCCTGCCCGTTTTTGCTGTTTTTGATAACCTCACATTTATCCACATTAAACTGCATCTGCCATGCATCTTCCCACTCACCCAACCTGTCCAAGTCACCCTGCATTGTCATATGAGTTGTTGTTGTTGTCTCATTAGTGTTGTTTATTTGTCAGTTATCGTGAATTGTATAGAAAAAATATTCCCAAGCCAAAAAATAAACTTGTAATTGAACATTTTTTCATAGTTTTGCATTAATTCACATAGAATTCTTTGAACCATCAAAAACTAATCAATATTAGCGTAACAAAAAAAAACAAGAAATAAAAAGTTGACCCAAAACGTCACCCGTTCCTTCTTTCCAGAGATGCTGCCTGTCCCACTGAGTTACTCCAGCATTGTTTGTCTATCTTTGGTTTAAACCAGCATCTGCAGTTCCTTCAAACACAAAAAAACCCTGTTCTTTTTCCTCCTAATCTCTAAGTTTGAACCCCCATTCAAAAGAATCCTTTGGCAGGGCTGACTGGTGGATATTGAAGTAGAGTAAGACTCCCAAGTATTTGTCCAGCAAATCTTAATATGATCAGGTACTGCTGTGGATTCCACAGGGAACCAAGTGACAGATGCTGAATCCCATCAATGTCTGATTAAACCATCGGCCATAGGCAGCACGATTTGATAATGCCCATTTGCGGTCAACAAAAAGTATTTTAATATTGAAGTTTTCCCATTAGTTTTGTATTCCATCCAATAACACAGTGACATTTTGGAGATTTTTTTTTATTCAGAGTGGAAGTTCCATCAAGAGTAATTACTACATGGGTCATCCAACCTGGCCAAGCTTTGATGGTATTAATCCTTCATGCGGGGAACAGTCTTAATCCCAAGTGTACACAAGCCTCCAATACCAGTTGTATGACCCTTGCCTTCACATATCTATCTGACCTTCGCTCAATGCTTGTCATTATCTCTGCTTCACTCATGCCCACTGTTATGCATTCTACACCTTACCATCTTCTATGTGAAAAAATTGTTACATTCTCCCAATAGAAAGAGTGAAAAATGGATGTCAGTCAGCATTTCCACTGAAACTCTTAATGATTACTGATTCTACTCAAAGTAAATTGACAGTTTTGCAACATGCATGTATTATTATATCTCTTGTGCCTATTGTACTATATTTGCTTATATATATATTTATATATATTGATATGATCTACTTTGTTTTAAAGCCCTTGCAGTTATTACAGAACATGTCTGTTACATCTTCTGTGCATCGGCAAGACCAAGCACAGGTGATTGTTTCGCTGAACACCTCCGCTCAGTCCACCTTAAGCTACCTGATCTTCCGGTTGCTCAGCACTATAACTCCCCCTCCCATTCCCAATCTGACCTTCCCGTCCTGTGCCTCTCCATTGTCAGTGTGAGGCCAGCGCAAATTGGAGGAACAGCACCTGATATTTCGCTTGTGTAGCTTACATCCTAACGGAATGAACATTGACTTCTCGTACTTCAAATAGCCCTTGCTTTCCCTCCCTCTCCATCCCCTTCCCTTCCCAGTTCTTCCACCAGTCGTACTGTCTCCAACTACATTCTATTTTTGTACCGCCCCCTCCCTTGACATCAGCCTGAAGAAGGATCTCGGCCCGAAATGTCACCTATTCCTTCTCTCTGGAGATGCTGCCTGTCCCGCTGAGTTACTCCAACACTTTGTGCCTACCTTCAATTTAAACCAGCATCTGCAGTTCTTTCTTACACATGTCTATTACATATGTTTACCCTATTTCCAGACCAGAATTTCTGCAAACTGTATTTCCAATATCTCTGAATTGCTCATCTTCCAGCAGTTACAAATTAAGTGATACATTTGAGATGCTTATCTATATTAGTGTCATGCTCTTTACAAATCAGAAAAAACAAAAGTATTACAAAGACATACAGGTGTATAGGTTAATTGGCTTGGTAAATGTAAACATTGTCCCTGGTGGGTGTAGGATAGTGTTAATGTGCGGGGATCACTGGTTGGCGCTGACCCGGTGGGTTGAAGGGTCTGTTTCCGTGCTGTATCTAAACTAAACTAAAAATTAAGTATTCATGCTACCAATCATATAGAATAAACGTATGACCAAAGTGTTTGGTAAACAACATATTTGGCAAAGTCTCTAATGAATTGAGTTAACGACAAATCTAGTTGTTGAACTAAAAGATTATAAAAGATTTCAGTCGATTAAGCTTTTTTTTAATCATTGTGATCAATAAACATTTGATTGTTTGACAACTAACCCGGGTGTTCCCATCACAACCAAAGCTGTAACTTTAATTATACAGGCCCTCTCGAGACCTTTCATTTTTCTTTATTTCATCCATCAACAACATGCAGTTGCTTTTGAAAAATAAAATCTAGGCTAGCAGATTACAAAGTAAACAGGGATATCTTTCAAACCGTTTCTACCATATTTATAGTCGGGAGCATGTAGGGAGTAAATGTTGGTTTGGAAATGAATTTCCTGTGGTAAACTGCATCCAGATTCTATTCTACATTTTGAAACTTTTTTTTCTTTCCTCCAGTTCTCTCCCCTAATACTTTCAGTCTGAAGAAGAGTCCTGACCTGAAACGTCAGCCATCCTTTTTCTCCAGAGATGCTGCCTGACCCGCTGAGTCACTCCAGCACTTTGTGCTTATTTTCAGTATAAACCAGCATCTGCAGTTCCTTTCTACACATTGAATTCAACTGATCTCATTATTCCCTTTCCTTAACCCTGGAGTACTGAACCTTGTGGAGTACTCTGATTACTTCCCCGGTTAAGGTCAGAAAACTCAGCAACATATTTGGCATCAAACATGAGCCTTTTAGACACTGGCTCCCAATTCTGAAGGACTGAGCGATTTACAATTTTTGTACACAAAGTTAATGCTTATAAATAGTTTTTTTTTAGCCGTTTCATTCACAACCGTGTTTTTTTTTCTGCAGCTGAAGCTAGTTTATGTCATTTATTCCAGCTCAACTGCACAAAGAAAAACCAAATAAATGTATGGACACAACGTAAACGCTGAAATATTTTGATCAAAGTCACAACATAATGTAATAAATGCTGGCCGTAGAATTTCCCATTAATCAGCTGCAGTTTTTTTGTAATATCTCCAGCACCAACATCACCATCATTAATCATGGAGGACAAATGTCATCATGCATCAACAGCATGGAGCAGAGCAGCTGTCACATGATATTGATGGCCTCAACCTGAAAAAAAAATGCTTGCAAATTTTACAGCACATCATAAAAAAACAACCCATACCCCAGAGTAGTCTTTTTCCGTTTTGGTTGCCAAAACCCTCAATAAGGTTATCACCATTCCATTATTCTTCGGATGCATATTGTATTTTGTTACACACGCAAGAAAAGTTTCCATAGTTCCAACATAAGTTTTATCCTTGCACTAACAATTAGACTTCCACTGGGAATAAATGTTCACAAATTTATCCTGGAGTTAAGGTAACTGAGGCAACTTTTTCTATTTATTTTCATACACTTTTGTTGTTGCGTCCCTTGCCTATTTATCATTTCCTTGCTCTATTTATCCTGTACTGTTGATTGTTCTCTTGTTCATCCATTGCTTCATCCGTTGATTATTTTGTTCTCCTCACCTTTGTCTTACTGCATATCTCCTATCCCTTTGTTTCCTGTTCTTCCTCTCTCTGTCTGCCTCCATGGACTTGCGTAGTTCAAATATATTTTGTTACTGAGCTCCTATTGTTTCTTGTAGCTCATCTTCATTTATTTTTCCCACTTTTTCTTAATTTTCCATTCCTTTTCGCACCTCTGTCTTTGCTCTTTCTCCGGCCACATTCGACAGCAACTAAGGGTGAAACCCCCAGAGCACAATGCACCACTGCAGTATAAATTAAGGAACCCATCAAAAGGACTCGTGAGATTCTCTGATTCTGGAGACTTTTCAAGAAATAGTGCTTCTCCTTTGCTGCCCCAGTCCTTTAATGTTGTTTCACCATTCACTTTACTTTGCTTTCTTTCTGCCTGTGCATTTCCCATTAATGAGGAAGGTGGGAAGGAGCCTTCCATTCATATGGGCTGCTGGGTAGGATTGAGAATGGGGAGGTGCAATTCTCTTCCACAGTCCTTTCAGGTTAGACAGAGGTTCACATGTAACTCCTCTAACATCATCTACTACATCTGGTGTTCCCGATGTGGGCTCCTGTACATCAGCATGGCCAAACATAGATTTAGCGACCGTTGAACCGAACACTAATGCTCGGTCCGCCTACAGAATCTCCCGGTTGCCAACAATTTCAACTTCCCCTCCCATTCTCATACTGACCTTTCTGTCCTGGGCCTCCTCCATTGCCAGAGGAACACTGATTCTCTAATTTTAAGTAGCTTCTACTTACACACCCCTCCCCCCTCCTCTTTATTTAATAAAGAGTGGGAGACAATAAGTGGTTAAAAGTAATTCTGTTCGTCTAATGTCTACTTCTGCAAAAATATAGGGATCAGTTTTTTTTAAGGGGGTAATTGGAGAGAACATATAATGTCATAATATGATCAAACAGTTTTGGCACAACATTTTTGGGGATGTTGTAGCCAGAGTAGATGGAAAGAAACCAGTAGATGCAAGGACATTTTGAAAGGTATTTACGACACAAACTGTTAGTTTACAGAATAAGACAACATTATGTTGAGGGCAATTTATCAGCGTGGGTAGAGGATTGGCTAATAACAGGAAACATCCGGTTTGGAAAAGAGGGCCATTTTTAGGTTGGCAATCTGTGGGCTGTTGCAAGCATTAATGCTTGGACTGCAACTGTTTACAACATATATTAATGATTTAGAGGAACAAAGAGAACATACTACAGACAAACTTGCAAATGATACAAAAATAGCTGGGAAGACAAGCGCATAGGAGGATATAAAGTGTTTACAGTGCATTTGACAAATGGAGTATAACATGGTAAATTGTGAAGTTGGTCATTTTGGAAGGAGGAGTGATAAAAACGATTATCATTTACACAGTAAAACACTGCAGAAAGCTGCAGCACAAAGGAGTCCTGCTATGTGCAGCAGATAATCAGGAAGGCAATTGCCACCTAGTAACTTTTGCTTAAAGACCAGAGCATTAAAGGGGACTATAGGAGGCTCTAATGAAGCCACATGCAGAGTACTGTGGATGTTCTTGTTTCATTATTTTAAGAAAGTTTAATCACCATTGGATGCAAAACAGGGCTGGTTCTCAACAATGAACCCAGGTATGAAGGGTTCATCGAATGAACACACAAGAACACAAGTAAATCAGAGCAGGCGGAGGCCACCAGATCCCTCAAGCCCACCCCACCATTCAACATGTTTAAGAAGGAACTGCAGATGCTGGAAAAACCGAAGGTAGATAAAAATGCTGGAGAAACTCACCTCCAGCATTTGGATCTACCCACCATTCAACAAGATCACAGTTGCTTAATGTTGGCCTCAATTATTATTTTATGCCAGTTCCCAATTGCTTTCAATTCACAGATGATTCTAAACTGTATTTAACTCCACCTTAAATCTAGACTCCACAACTATCTGGGGTAGAGAATTAGTAGGGATTCATCACCCTCTGCAAAAATAAAATTCTGTACACTTCCATTTTAAATGATTGACCCCTTATCTTGTAACTATGTCCCCTTGTTTATGTGTCTCTTTACACATGCAAACACCTCAATATTTACCCTATCACCCCCTCTTAAGATCTTATATTTATTTCTCAATAAGATCAGCCCTCATTCAAACTTTTCAGCCTGTTCATATAGTTCAACCCTCAGATACTGGAAATTAGCCTGGCATCTCTCCTTCCTCCAATGTTATTATATCCCTTTTGGGTATGTGGAACAAAATTGTGTAGCCTCATCATTAACCTGTAATGAAGCCTCTCAATTATTAAGACTCCAAAGCCTTTGCAATAAAGGTAAAAATGCTCTTTGCCTTCTTTACTACTTGTTGAACCTTGCTTGCCGACTTTTTGAGTTCTAGAATACTTTTGCATTTCACTTATTTGCAGTCTCTCTTTTTAACTCTCATTGAAATGCATGGCCTCACTTTCCCACATTGGACAATATTTGTCTTTTTTTTCTCTGATCACTCTGTCCGCACAAAATACTGTTGCATGGTCATATTATCCTCAATGTGCTCTTCCACTTATTTTGCTATCATCAGCAAACTTGTATATGTAACACCTCCTCCTCTATGTCATTCATATACATAGTCAAACTAAAAAATACATGAGGACAGGTTGAACAGATTAGGTCTATAGTGACTGGATTTAAAAAAAAAAGACAATCTTATTGAAACATATAAGATTCTGTGAGGATCTGACAAGTTCTCGATGATGTTCCTCTCATGGAAGAATCTAGGATTAGAGGCATTATCTTAGAACATGGGGCAAACATTTAAGACTAAAAGTAGTGAATATTTATTCTCTGAAGATTTGAGAGCCTTTGGAATTCTTTATCACACGTCCCTAGTGGAGATTCCATGAAAAATTTCAAAGCTGAGAAAGATGGGTTTGTAATTAGTAAAGGGAATCATTTATTATGGAACTAGGGCACAAAAATAGATTCAAGAACATTTGAATTGCCCACAATCCCATTGAATGGCATAGCAGGCTTGAGATACTAAACAGTCTACGCCTTTTTCCGTTTCCTCTGGTTTTCGGATCAAATTTGTTCATATCTTTGTCATATAGAGTGCTACCAAAAATATATTTCTTACAGCAGTATGATGGTCATTTGTGTAGTGGTTGATGATCCCAGCTGCAATTCCTCAATAACAATTTAGTTCCATCATTTGTATAGTTTAATAATTGTATGCTCAAAATGAAGACAGAGGAGACTGCAGATGCTGGAATCTTGAGCTAAAAAAAACTGCTGGTGGAACTCAGAGGATCAGGCAACACCTGAAGAGGAATTGTACAAGAGGCTGGAATGATGCTGCCTGATTTGTTTCATTCTTACAATGTTGCCCTGGTGCCTCTGCTTTCAAATCAGCAAATCACACTGAATTCACCGGCTGGTTCCTTTTGGAAAGCATGAAATTGACCCAGGTAGCACAATGGCGCAGCAGGTCCAGCTGCTCCTGCCACAGCCTGAGTGACCCAGGCTCAATCCTGACCTTCGATGTTGTTAGTGTGGGGCTTGTACATTCATATTGTGAGAATCCCTTTGGTTGCCTGGTGCATCCCAAATACATGGTTTCTGCTAGGTTAATCATCTACTGTAAATTACCCCCACTGTGAGTGAATGATTGAAACCGATGGGCATGAGAGATTGAAGATAGATACAAAATGCTGGAGTAACTCAGCGGGACAGGCAGCATCACTGGAGAGAAGGAACGGGTGACGTTTCAGGTTGAGACACTTCTTTGGTCTGAAGCAGGGTCTCGACCCGAAATGTCACCCTTTCCTTCTTTCCAGAGATGCTGCCTGTCCCGCTGAGTTACTCCAGCATTTTGCGCCTATCTTCAGTTTAAACCAGCATCCGCAGTTCCTTCCTACACATGAGAGATAGAAGTTGTCATGGGGAAATAAGGTGAGAAAATGGGACTGGTTCAATTGCTTGTAAACTTGGCCTGGACTTGATAGGCTGAATCCTTTCTGTGTCATAGGAGAATGTGAAAATTGACTGGAAATAACAGGTTGTTTTGGAAAAACACAGCCAACTTTCAGTACAATTTTCATAAACAACCTATGTATGTATGTAGACATAAAATGCTGAAGTAACTCAGCGGGACAGGCAGCATCTCTGGAGAGAAGGAATCCGTGACGTTTCGGGTCGAGAGCCTTCTTCAGACTGAATGCATGTGCGGTGTCAATCTGCCAGTACACTTCAAATATGAAGCATATAGTGCCTTGCTGTCCAGATCAGGGAAAGCTATGGGAAAGCAATTTTAACAAGTACATATTTACCATCACATTGGGTGCGCCCAATATATCAGAGCAAGACAGATCAAGATTGCTGTTATAAGAAATGAGTTCAATTGTGACTTGAGAGAGGAAATGCCGACTGATACAAAATTGTTCCCCACATCCACGTACCAAAAATCACTTTAGCTCCATTTGCAGCAGATACAATTCAACTGAGACAAGTGATTGCGACAGTATAATCTATCGCCAGGGCAGAAAAGAAGAAATGACTTCAAAGATTGTGTGCTGGATATGTGTAGGGGAATTGTGATAAGTGAAGGTTTGATGTAATGAGCAAAACCTGAGTTGCCATGACAAGGTTAAATGGCATTACTGTACCTGTGAGAGAGGGTATTTCACAAACATGTCCTCTTTTAAAAAAAACAATTATTAACATTTGTGGGGTAAAAAAAAATCAAATAACTGTTTTGAGTCAATTATTGGTAACACTATGCTGCAAATGCAAATAGATGCTGAACCCAACAACACTGATGTTTGAAATGCCCTGGTTTGAATCTCATTGTGCTTTTTCTCTTATTAAGCAGTTAGAAAGCCACATGACCAGTGAGAGCGAGAGAGATCTTGACCTACTTTTCATTTCTCCTAGCCCCTAATTTACATTAATATTTACCTACAAAATGAATGGCTGCCGTATGAGGTAGTTGAGGCAGGTATTATTACAATGTTTAAGAAACATTTAGACAGGTACATGGATACGATAGGTTTAGAGGGATATGGGCCAAATGCAGGTAGGTGGGATTAGTGTAGATGGGACATATTGGTCGGTGTGGGCAAGTTGGGCCGAAGGGCCTGTTTCCACAGTGTATGACTCTATGACTTTAATAGCACATTTCACAACTGAATTCTGACTTGATTTCAACAAGATTTAATCCTCTTTTGGTTTTTCCTAGTTTGAGGGTGTTGCAGATAGACAGGAGCAGTAATTTTGGTGGAAAGCTTGTTTACAGAACCAGCATCATCTCGCCTGCATGACAGCAGGTACTAACTATATCTGCCTCTGTCTGAGTGGGAGTATTCAAACGACAAATTAACCATTACATTTTTGCCACCCAGTCGTTGAGATGCTTTGTCTGGTGCAAGATGAAACAAATATACAGTTCTTTTGTTTTTGAAGAAGTCGAAGATCATGAATAATTGAACTGCTCAGGAATGGAAAACTTGCTTTGGGAAAGGGATGCACAATTAACCTTTATCATTGTTACTTTTTTGCATATCTTTCATTTGTTTGTTCCATATCTCTCTACATCAGCATCTATATTTCTCATTTCCCTCTCCCCTGACTCTCAGTCTGAAGAAGGGTCTCGACCCGAAACATCACCTGTTCCTTTTCTCCAGAGATGCAGTCTGACCCACTCCAGCTTTTTGTGCCTATCTTCACTCTCCCCTCACCCTGACTGCCCCTCTTTGTAGTTGGCATGATTGAATATGTTTACATTTATTCCACTTTAGTGAGATAATCCAGGCAGAACATGACCATGAAGTTCTTTATTTGTATGTGGCGAGCATCCACTGACACTAGTTGGCACTTAACAACACCACTGAAATAACGCACCCTCATGTACGGATACAGAAATATATTGTTGTTCCCTCTAATTATTGAGCCTCCTATCATCTGACCACCCTTCCCTGCTGAGCCTCAAATGAGATGCCAGGATGATACATAGGCGAGAACTGCAGATGCTGGTTTACACCGAAGATAGGCACAAAAAGCTGGAGTAACTCAGCGGGTCAGGCAGCATCTCTGGAGAAAAGGAACAGATGACGTTTTGGGTCGAGACCTTTCTTCAGACAGAGTCAGGGGAGAGGGACTCGACCAGGAGCACTGCAATGAAAGAGGTGGGTTAAACTACATTAATTTCGATGCAAGAGGGTTGACAGTTAGGCAGATGTACTCCGGGCATGAATTGGCTTAGGGGACTAGGATATTACAGTCATAACAGAAGCATGGTAGAGAGAAGGGTAGAACCAGCAGCTCGATGTTCCAGGGTACAGATGCTGCAGATGTGGATCAGTGCTGGGCATTGTTGTTTAATGATTTATTTAAATGATTTGAGTCAGAATGTACAAGATTCATCTAAAGTTTGCAGATTCATCTAAAGTCGAGGTATCGTCGACAGGGAAGAAGGGTTACAAAAATTACAGTAGGAACTTGACAACTAAGTGAGTGGGCTGAGAAAAGGGAATTGGCTTTCAATTCAGATAAGCGTGAGGAGTTACATTTTGCAAAATCATAGTGAATGATAGGGCCCTGGAGAGTGTTACAAATCAGTGGGAGAAAGGTGTGCAACCATATTCTTCCCTGAAGTAGTCAGCACAGGCAGTGCACTGACAAACTCATTGGGCATGTTGGCCTTCATTATTCAGGGTAGGTTTAGGTTTAGATTCAGGTTTATTATTGCCACGTATGCTGAGGCATAGTGAAAATGTTTTGGTTTGCATGCTAGTCAATCCAATCAAATCAGATAATACTATAGATTAATAGAATCAAGTCAAACGCCAGTAAAATAGATAAAGCAAATAGGAAGATAGAGTATGGAATATTGTTCTCAACATTGTTACACACCAGAATTCACTCTTTAGATCACACCTTCCCGAGCCAACCATTGGCCTACCAGGGCACCACCTTGCCTGAAGTCATTTTTTCCTGGCCCTGATTCGCCCTGGTCATTTCTAGCCTCAACCCCTCCCCCCCCCCTCCCCCACACCCCCTACTTTCAGTCTGAAGAAGGATTCCAACCTGAAACATCACCAATCCTTTTCCTCCAGAGATGCTGCTTAACCTGCTGAGTTAATCCAGCACTCTGTGTCTATCTTTGTTCCCAACCCGAGCCGTAATGCAAACTGGCAGTATGCTGCCTACGGTGCATCCGCAGAAGTTTGCAAGAGTCACTGGAGTCATGCCAAATTTTCTCAGTCTGCTAGGGAAGTAGAGGCATTGGCGAGCCTTCTTGGCTGTCGCATCAATGTAGCTGGTCCACAGCAGACCGTTGGTGATATTAACTCCAAGGAACCTGAAGCTCCCAACCATTTCCACTTTGACACTGCTTGGGGCATGTATTCCACCACGCCTCCTCAAGTCGACAATTGGCTCCTTTGTCTTGCTGACATTGAGGAAGAGTTTATTATTCCAAAACCATGTTATTAAGTTCTCTGCCTCCTTCCTGTGCTCTGCCCCATCCTTGTTCATGTTCCAGTCCACCATGGTGATGTCATCTGCAAACTTACAGACGGAGTTAGAACCAAATATGGATGTACAAATCTCACTGTGTAGAGAGTGTACTAGAGGACCTGAGAATGAATGTTATAAACATTGTAATGCGTAATTGTTGGTGAACATTCTTACTGTCCCTGAACAATTAATTTTATGAATATCTGTGTTGTACCCACTAAGAAAAATGGTGTTGCGGATTATATATGAATGTGTTTTTTTTTTTTTTTTATTGCCTACTTTTATCGTTTTTCATGTATCTCAATGTTCATCTTGGTTCATCTGCTTGATTATATTTTGTACTTTATATTCTGTGTTGTAGTCTGCATGCCTCATTGAAGACATTTTATGATATTGGATGAAGAGTGCTATAATGACTGGTCCTGTTTTACAAAATACGATGGAGCCCACAGAAGTGATATTATGCTGAAACAGATGTCAAATTGTTGCTCTCCACGGTTAGGCACATAAAATGGCTCTGGGAAAGTAAATATTAGGTGAACAGTGAAAAGCATGTTGTTTGATGAGAACAAAATCCATGTATTGTCTGTAATTCCATTTAACTGATCATGGTATCCTTTTACCGAGGAACTGTCCCTTACAAGTTCATACATTTTAGGAGCAGAATTAGGCCATTCGGCCCATCAAGTCTACTCTGCCATTCAATCATGGCTGATCTATTCTTCCCTCTCAACCCCATTCTCCGACCTTCGCTCCATACCTCAAGTGCTAATGGCCTCTTGCAGGCATTAACAACACAAACTTTTCCAATTCCCTACACATTCCCACCAGCCTGGATGCAGTCCATGTCTACTGTTGTGCAGTGGCCCTAGCTCCTCTTCATGGACATTGACAACTTGATGAGCATGATCAGTATAGGCATCATGATGATCAGGTCAGATTGCTCATACATATCAGTCTGCGAAGTGACTTAATCTGAATATCCAAAATAAATGGCAGGGAATTTTCAACCACGGATGGCAACAGAATTATCAAGCTCATCAGGAAGACTGGGGGTGGAGTTAGATTCTTGGAGGGGAAGATGCTCCTCAAACAGCGAAGCATCTTGGACAATACAGCTCTCCCCCTCCACGACACACTGGTCAACCTGAGGAGCACATTCAGCGATAGATTGGTTCCACCAAGATGCAGCATAGAATGCCACAGGAAATCCTTTTCCCCTGTGGCTATTAAATTATACAACTCCTCCCTTCTCTGTCATGGGGTAGACTGACTCCATCCCCCTCCTATCCCCAACCTTTACATGTCCCCAATTTTGAACTTTCCACTCGTCACTTTAATTTCATGTTCCGTGTATCTTGATGTGTTTCATGACTGTTTCATGATCAATTTCCCTCCTGTGATAAATAAAGTTCGATTGTATCGTATCGTAACTAGACTCTATTTTTGTGATATTTCAAACCTTCTGCGTCTGACTAAGTAAATAGCAACAAATTCGTGAAATAAAAAATAGAAGAGTTCAAAATCTGCAGAGATAAAACAGCAACAATGAGCCTCTTTAAGCACCAAAATTACGCATCACATTTGTAAACAGGAATGAATGTGCCAAGAGCCAGATTCACTGGATTAAAGATAGGTTTCCTAATTGCTTTCTGCAAAAGTTGACTCAATTAGTATGCATCACACATTTTGGACACTTTCCAGTTGCTAAACTTTTAATTATAGCAGTAGATTGGATCTTTTTTCACTCATGACATTAAATGGTCTCTTTTCTGCTTTGCGATGCTGCAAAAAGGATTAAAAATCCTTGGTTGTCAGTTGACTATTTATTTATTATTTACTCGAACAAAGAAATCTGCTTAACAAATGCTTAACAAAGTTCATGCCATTTGTAACTGGAGCTTGCACATCTTTATGAATATAGCATTCATTTGAAACTACTTTGCATATCCTTCTTGAAAATGTTAACAGCAAGACTTTTGGCGACGTTAATTGAAGATAAAAACTTGTTGACTAATAGCCCACCCTTTATAGACAATTGACAATAGGTGCAGGAGTAGGTCATTTGGCCCTTAGAGCCAGCACCACCATTCACTGTGATCATGGCTGTGTCACCTTTTAAATATTGTCACCTTTCTTTTATGCCGGTGACAATATTTAAGAAGACTTGTGGCTTTTTAATTAACAACAACATTTGATCAACTGTACATGGTGGCTGAAAAGGAACAATCTAGTTCATTCCCACTTTGCAATTCTTGGTCAGTGTTTGACACTGCACTACAAGTGCCGAGCCTATTATTTTTAAAATGTGACATGGCATCTATGCAGAGAGAAAGAGAATTGAACTTTCAGGTCAATGACCCTTTATCGGAACCCTGCTAATCTTTCCTTATTGTTAAGAATTTTCAGACTTGCCAGCACCTCGTAAATCTCTCTGTAGATCTTTGCGTTACGTCAGTTTCTGTCCAACCCTTCATATGAAGTGGAGGCAGAACTGTATGCGGTATGCAAGCCATAGACCAAAGCAGATTTCATCAAGCTTTTTCAGTCAACGTAGGTAAAGTCTGGAATCTTCACTCTTAGTCCATCATTTGGAAAGCTGCAAAGCGATTGTGTTGCATTTGTTTTCCTATTAAGCCCACACGACCTCTCATCATTCCATTCAAACACATCATCTCATCGGCCAGTTGTATTTGTTATTATATCCAATATTTTTATCTCTCCACCTGGTTACACTCGCACCTAATTCATCAAAAAACCCTTCACCACAAATGCTGAGTTACCATTCCTGCACTTACATATCATGTCCCATTAATCCCCATGACAATATATCCTTGTGTCTAACTATGACTTAAACTTATGAGCTTTGTGTTCGAGCATGTCCTGGTAAGTAATTGCCAAATTCTCTTGTTACCTCTTTTCTACGCTTTTGCATCCTCTGCTGGTTTAAGCTCCCCACAGTAGCACCAGCAAACCTCCACACCATGACATCAGCCGCAGCCTAGTTGACATACGTCCTCCTCCTTGTTCAGCTATTGCCGAATGTTAACATTGATCCCATGTCAGGCAACATACTCTGAAATCCAAGTGTAAAGGAATTCAGTGGGTCAGCTGGATCCATGAAGAGAATGTCAGATGACTTTTTGAGTTGGGCACTTCTTCTGGATAAGTACAGGTCCAACAACATGAAAATGTTTGACACTATCCAGGTGAAAGCACCGCTTGATTGGGCAAACCTGCATCTGCAATTCCTTGTTTCTCCAAAGCACCACTAGATTGGTATTGCATCTTCATACATTCTCTTTACTGCCATCTGCAGTGTGCACCATCTACCAAATGCACTGGATTTACTCAACCAGACTACACCAATAGCCCCACACAAACCTAATCGCTTAACTGTGAAAGCACAAGGGCCTTGAGGATACAACAAGCTGCAGGTTTCCCTCGAAGTCTGAAGAAGAGTCCCGACCCAAATCATAATCTATCCAGAGATGCTACCTCACCCACTGAGTTACTCCAGCATTTTGTGCCTTTAGAGAGTTTTAGAGAACTATGGCGTGGAAACAGGCCCTTAGGCCCACCGAATCCACGCTGACCAGCGATCACCCATGCACCACCATTATACTACACGCTAGGGATAATTTACAACTTTTTCTACTGAAGCCAATTAACCTACAAGCCTGTACGGCTTTGGAGTGTGGGAGGAAACCAGATCACCCAGCGAAAACCAACGTCACAGGGCTAACGTACAAACTCGGTACAGACAGCACCTGTGGCCAGGATTGGACCCGAATCTCTGGCGCTGTAAAGCAGCAACTCCACCACTGCGTCAGAGTGTCGCACTACTGTGTATTGCCACTGAGCCATCTTTCTTTAATCAAGTGGTGTTTCCTTTGGTATTGCTATCACAAAGCTCACACACTGGGAGCCTCGTGAGATAGTTCAGGAGCATTAAATAAAATCACATCTGACGTTAGTGAAATCAGCATATCACGGCCATGAAAAAGTGATGGAGCAGCAAAAAAAAATGTAACTTTCAAGTGAATTTATATGATAAAGAATCTTAAATGACAGGATGGCATGGCCTTGCACAAAATCATACACTGCATCTGTCAGAAATGGTTTGGATCATGCTGAATGGGAGCAGCACAACACGGCCTCTATGCAATGTCTAGAAGGAGGGAGCTGTCGGAATTCGATTAGCTGGTCTAATGGCAGAGTAATGAAAAATGAAATATTGGCAGGATGAGGTGATTCATGTCCTGCTCTCCCTGAACCACGACCTTGAGAAATTGAGAAATCTGTATCAGAAGGATAATAGAAGTTTGCAAACACCACTGCTTATGATGTTGTATCTGGTGTTTGAGAGCTGCCTATTTATTACACGTGGTCGCACTTGTGACATAACAAATCTGAGCATGATTTTAACGTGCGGTTTATGATCCAGGTGGGTTGGAATTAAAATGCACTTAAACATAAATATGGAAATGAAATGCCAGCACTGAATATCTGATAATTTATATCAATTTTAACTTGTTGAAATGCAATATTTTCTTTCCATCTATGCAATGAAACAAACATTTAATTAAATATTGCAAGCAATATACCATCATTAGATAGCGGAGTACAGCTTTGCAACAAGCTAAATGCAAGCACAAGACGTTTTGTACTTGTTTTCTCGTGCCTTCCTCATTTAAATTTGACGGTCAAGCTGTCACCATTAGTCATACTGGTAACTGAACAGAATGAGGTGCTGAGTGGACCTAACAACAATTCCCGGCACAAAAGCCAAGTATTGTGGATGGTTGAAATGAGCAGTAGAATTAACAAAAGAATGCTGGAGATACTCGGAAGTCAGGCAACGACTGTGGAGGGAGCGATAGAGTTAACTTTTCTGGTTGATGGCTTTGAATGAGACCACTCGCAAAAGCCTTTCCTAACAAGAGAGGTAATTCCAATTGTGTAGCTCAATTCAAAAGCAATATTGGCACCAAAGCATACTGTGCAGTGGTGTTAACACAGAAATACATATTAACTTGTCAGGTACTGAAGAAACAATTTTAATAACCTGTTCAGGTTCGCAAAAGGAAAACTTTTAACCACTTTTATGTTGTCATTGTGTACATGATTCGGTTTCAGCTTGTGCCATTAAAATTCCAGCTGATGTTTTTCTCTACTTCTTTAGTCCACATTCCTCGTAACAGTCTCAGGTGGCCCTGCACCTTCAAGCCATTCCGTACTTTGCCACCACTGTACAAAACGGATAGTAAGGTAAATATTCATAACCTCACGCCCTGATAGATAGTCAAAGATAAGGTGATGGTTGCGTTTTCTATCCCAGAATAAAGCAGTCTACAACTGGAGGGCTTAGGTTTAAGGTGAGCAGTGAAAAATTTAAAAGGGAGAGGCAAGTTTTTCACACAGAGGGTGGTTGGGATATGACATGTACATGGGTAGTACAGGTGGGCACATTTACATATTTTAAAATACATTTGGCGAGGTTCCTGGATAGGATAGGTTTAGTGGGATAAGGTTCAAATGCAGGCAAATGGGACTAGCTCAGATGGACATCTTGGTTGGCACAGATGAGTTGGGCCAAAGGGCCTGTTTCCATCTATCTATACATAACTAGAACTCTGATCATGTTATCTTCTGGTTTGTGCAGTCTTTCTATTTGTGCAAAAACGGTTCGCTATGGCGCAGTTCACTCGCCGTTCTTCTATGCAGTGATTGCAACAAGTTTTGTTCCGATCGGTTGAATGTCGTAAAAGTTAGCGAGGTTTAAAAAATCTTATAAACCGCGCGTTCGCAGATCGATCTCTTCTCCTGCCATTCAGCGGCGGATTCCTCTCTTGCCCTGTCACTCACTGGGACGGTCTGCACTTTCCTGCGCCATTACGTCTTTACTGGAGCTGAGGATGGCCGGCGGAGGTTTCTAACCGGTCGCAATTCTCGGAGGGACCCGAAGCAGCCCAGCCACAAGCAGCCCAGCGTTGGAGACCCAGCGTCGGAGACCCAGTCCAGCATCGGAGACCCAGCCCAGCCCAGCATCGGAGACCCAGCCCAGCCTAGAGTCGGAGACCCAGCCCAGCATCGGAGACCCAGCCCAGCCCAGCCCAGCCCAGAGTCGGAGACCCAGCCCAGCCCAGCCCAGCCCAGAGTCGGAGACCCAGCCCAGCCCAGCCCAGCATTGGAGACCCAGCCCAGCCTAGAGTCGGAGACCCAGCCCAGCCCAGCCCAGCATCGGAGACCCAGCCCAGCCCAGAGGCGGAGATGTCGCCAAATGGAAAGCGGAGACTCTGATCCCGGCAGAGGAGAACGACCAGCGCCCGCTGTGAATCCCCATCACACCGCCAATAACAGCCACTACCCCTCTGGTCCCCCTCGCTGGCTCCTCCACCTCTCCCCCGTGATACTCCCCTCTCGCCCATGGCTCTTCTCCCGTCTTTTCTCCGAGCTCACTCCCCCCACCGCCCACACACCCCTCTTCCCCCCACAACTACCACCAGCCCCTACACCCCCCTCCCCCACACCACCATCTCCCCCCCTACACCTCCGCATCCACACACACCCCTCCTCCCCTCCCACACCCTTCCTCCCCTCCCACCCCACCCCCCCCCCCCCCTCTCCGCCACACACCCCACTTCACTCCCCCCTCCCCTCCAACCCTCCCACACATGAAGAGGAGGGGGAGGGAGTGCTCACGGATGAGGGGAAATGAGCCATGCCTGCACAGTTAGGGGCAATGGGTGAGTGGTGGAATATTGTGTTGGAGGAACAGTTTGTGTTGGGGGAACGTGTGAGTGGTGGAATATTGTGCTGGGGAATGGGTTGCGTTGGGGGACCAGGCTTCGCTTGTGACTGGGACCCAACAGGTCCCACTTAGTCTAGTGTTGTATAATTCTATGACGATGATCAGAGGTATTCAACAGAATGTTCCCCATTAATTATTTCTCTTGCATGGTGTGTTCATGAGTTTATAAGTTCATAAGTGATAGGAGGACAATTAGGCCATTTGGTCCATCAAGTCTACTCCGCCTATCAATCATGGTTGGTCTATCTTTCCCTCACCCCCATTCTCCAGCCTCTCCCCATAACCCCTCACACCCTTACTAATTAACCCTCTATAGCTTGTGACGGTGTGATAGTGTATAATGACTGCAAGGGAGTATACCAGGCACATGCCATCAGGGTAGGCAAGGCCCTGACTACAATTATAAAATGGTAACTATTAAATATAAATAGTGAAGGCTTGGGAGAATTATGCCTATCTAAGAGATCGATCTCTCCGGGCATGGAGCCACCACATTGTGGCCGGGGAGTGAATTTGCTCGGTTGGCTGCGAGCGGCCATCGGGACCAGACAGCCCCTTCTGCCGGCCCCCGCTCACCTCTGGCAGTGCTCTCCATCTGAAAACCTCTCTTCTGCCGCTCGCCGGCCTTGCTCATGTCAGCCGCTTCCCGCAAATCCTTAAATTCCGACAGCGCGATCAATTGAGGTTACTCGGCTGTAGGAATTTAAGGATTTGAGGGAAGCAGCTGACATGAGCGAAGCCGGCGAGCGGCAGACGAGAGATGTTCAGACGGAGAGCACTGCCAGAGATAAGCGGGCCCGCAGAAAGTGCTGAGGTCACAGTGGCCACTCACAGCCACCCGAGCTGCTTCCTTCCCCGGCCACAATGCGGTGGCTCTGTGCCCGGAGCACCGTGTCAGCGGTGAGTGAGTTACTAGCATGATCACCGACCCCCTCCTTCTCAACACTCCTGCCCTCCCCGCAACTTTACCCCTGGCCAGACTTTCCACACGCTGTGAAAGGAACTCTCCCCCAATTGGTCCCTTGAACAAGTATTGTCATTCAATAAGAATTTTCCCACCATCTCTCCACCTCCCTCACCCATTCAGTACTTCAAAATGAAGGAGATTTTGAAGCTTTTTGCAAATTGAATTGTTACTTATTTTTATTTTTTATTTTTACGGAGATCTGCGTTTAAGATTTTTTTTTAAAGCCGGCTGACTGCCTACCTTGAGTAATTACTCAAGGCAGATGCCTGGAGTGTACCATCTTATTACTTGCTCTCATCGCCTGCTAAGGATATTCTCATAAAGGAAGTGTCTGACGAGAGGCACTGGTGTGTTACGGTAGTTAACGTTAGAACAGTAACTTATAATAATATTGACATAAATGGAATTACATTTTCTAGAAGCCAATTACTTGGTCATAATTACATTTGTTTACAGGATGAGTTACAAGATGCAAATATTGTTGACATAGCCAATTACTGCCCATCCCTAATTGCCCTTGAGAAGTGATGGTAAGTTTCCCTCTTGATTTAGCACAGAACATTGAACAAAGTATTTTCATGGTGATATAAGAGAAGGAGTTCCAGAGTTAATGTTAGCAATAGTAACATTTGTCGTGCAGAAACAGACTGCTGAACCCACAGAGGAGTCCATGTTTATGCTCCACAAGAGCACGATGCTTCCTCTTATGCTTCTTTATGTAACTTCATCAATACATTTGTTGTTAGTTGGGGCATCAAATACAAGAGCAGGGAGATATGTCACAGTGGAGCAGGCAAAGTGGAGTAGGCAAAATGTGTAGGAAGGAACTGCAGATGCTGGTTTAAACCGAAGATAGACACAAAAAGCTGGACAGCCTGCAGAATTTTTTGGTCTAGACCCTTCTTCTGAAGAAGGGTCTCAACCCAAAACATCACCTATTCCCTTTCTTCAGAGATACTGTCTGACCCTCTGAGTTGCTCTAGCTTTTTGTGTCTATCTGAGATTATGTCAGCTTTACAAAACATTGGTCAACCTCAGGTAGAGACCGGTGTGCAGACCTGGAAAGATGTGATAGCTTTGGAGAGGGTGCAGAGGAGATTCTTGCAATTATAAGGAGCGACTGGAGATCTTTTCTGGAGCGAAGGAAAGTAACAGGGGACATGATTGAGGTATATCAAATTATGAAGAGTATAGACAGGATAGACTGCAGGAAACATTTCCTATATCAGAGATTGTTAAGATGAGAAGACTTAGATTTTGGGTAAGGGATAAGAGATTTAAAGAAGATATGAGGGAGTGTTCTTCACCCACTTGAAATTGAGGAACTCAATATTCATGCCATTAGGTTGTAGACCACCAGGTGTTTTTCCTCAAGTTTGCATTATGTCTCTCTCTGGCAGTGGAGAAGGTGGAGGATGGACAGGTTGGTGTGGGAATGGGAAGGGGAGTGAAAATGGCAAACAACAGGGAGACCAGGATTGCCATTAAAGATAGAATACAGGTGGTCTTCAAATTGGTCATGCAGTCTGCACTTAGTCTCGCTAATGTAGAGAAGACCGCACCTGGTGAACCAAACACAGTAGATGAGGTGCATCTGAATCTTGGCTTTACCTGGATGGGCTGTTTAGATACTCTGAGGGTGGTGAGGAAAGAGGTGTCAGAACAAGTGTTGAACCTCCTGATGAAATGGCTGTTCATTATCCTATCCTATCCACATTGACTACCATTTCAAATATTTTTATTACAGAGAAAACTTCTATCAGGTTACCCTTGAATCACCATTCTTAACAAAAAAATAACAGGATGCATTGCATTTCCTGATATGTACAACCTCTTGGTTCCAGTATCACCCGCAATAAATTGGAGTGGCACAATAACGCAGCTGATAGATTTGCCGCCTCACAGCGCCAGAGGACTGGGTTTGATCTGACCTCAGGTGCTGTCAGTGCGGTGTTTATACGTTCTCCCTATGACAGCATGAGTTTTCTCCGGCTGTTCCGGTTTCCTCCCACATTCCGAAGACGTGCAGGTTTTCAGGTTAATTGGCTTCTGTAAATTGCTCCTAGTTTGTAAAATGAGAAAGTGGGATAACATAGAACTAGTGGCTGAGTGACTGATGGTCAGTGTGGAGTGGGTGGGCCAAAGGGCCTGTTTCCACACTGTATCTCAAAATTATAAACTAAATCATTTTCTTAATCCAAACATGAATTTGATTATAATTTAGATTGGAATTAGAAACTCCAGTGGCAGTTGCTTTCTCTACACTGCTTAAAGAAATATGTTATGAATGTCACTATAGCGAAGAATATTGTGAATAACTGAAAGAAGGTAACTTTCACATTTTCTAGTTTTTCCGCGATTAATGGGGGAAAAAAGGAACTCTTGTATCCCAAAAGCAGAAAACCACAAGGAATAGAAAAAGGATTAGGCCATTTGCCTTGAACCTGCTTTCCATTCAGCAAGCTCATGGCTGTTTCAAATTTACTCAGGTCCATTTTCCTGCCCTCTCCCTGTAACCCTTGACTCTCCTCTTGATTAAAATCTATCTATCTCATATTTAATATATTCAAGAATTCAGTCTTGACAGCTTTATGGGTTAGGAATTGCAAAGATTCACAACCCTTTGAGAGAAGAAATTCTCACTCATCTTGGTAGTAAATGGGCACCATTCTTATTCTGAGACCATGCCTTCCAGTGCTGGACTATTCCACAAGGGGTATCATTCCTTACAGATTCACTCTCTCAAGATCGCTAAGAATTTTATATATACCAATGAGATGGTCTTTCATTTTTTTTAAACTCCAATATACAGACCCAAATTGTGACCTCCACCTATAAGATAATCTCTCTTTAAGTAGGATTGAGTGTGGCATAGTGATGCCGTTAATGGAGCTACTGCCTCACAGGCCAGAGACTTCGGTTTGATCTTGACCTCGGATATTTTCCTCTTGCAGTTTGCATGTTCTTCCCGTGACCACGTGGATTTTCTTCGGGTACACCAGTTTCCTGCCCTATGCCATATGGTCTCCGTAAATTGGCTCTAGTGCGTAGGGAATGAATGAGAAAGTGGGATAACAAGAAGTAATGTGAAAGAGCAATCAATGGTTGGTGTGGCTGCCATGCTGTATCTATAAACTAACCTAAACTAAACTAAACTAAATGAAGCTTCCATTAAATGCCTCCAAAAATAGCAAATCTTGCCTTAAATTAGTATCTCTACACAGTATTCTGGGGGTAGTCTATCTAGAGCCTGGTGCACTTGCTGTAACACTTCCTTACTCCAACCCCTTAAAATATAAGCCAGCATTCCAGAAATGTTTCCCTATCATGTGCACTGGCTTTCTGTGTTGCCCATTTATGTTGCTGCATTGTGCTTCCTTCCAGCTTGACTTCCCCTGCCACTGAAAAGAGAGCTGAAGATGTCTAAATCACTCAAAAAGTTTAAATAGTTAATAACTTGATGAAAAACTACATTCACATTTGTATTAAGGTAGGTATTTGTTCCCACACCAGGGAAAGAGTCATAGTCATACAACATGGAGACAGGCCCTTTGTCCCAACTCATCCATGCTGACCAAGATGCCTTTTCTAAGATATTCCTATTTGCCTACTTCCTATCTGTCCATTTTTCCTCTGTCTTTCCTATCCGTGTTCCTGTCCAAGTCTTTTTAAATGTTTTTACTGGCGGCTCATTCCATGTACCCATTACACTCAGTGTGAAAAGGTTGCCCTTCAGGTTCCTATTAATGCCCTTCTCCATAACTATTTTAAAGCTAATAGAACTGTGGTCACTGGTGTCAAAAGGCTCATCTGCTGACACTTCAGTCACTTGCCCTTCCCAATTTCCTAAGAGTAGCTCAAGATTTGCTCCCTCCTTTGTAGGGTCCTCTGCATAATGCATGAACACATTTGATAAACTCCACCGCATCTGAGCCCTTGACATTTTGGCAATCTTCGTCTGCATTAGGGAAAGTTATAATTCTCCACTATGATAACCTTATTAGTTTTGCAGCACTCTGAAATCTTGCAGCATATTTGTTCCTCTGAATCTCATTGTCTGTTTGGGTGTCCATAGACAATCCCAACAAGGTGATCATCCCAGTTCCACCTACACAGCCACCTACCTCAGTGGAGCATCCTTCATTAATATAATCTTGGACAATAGCACTGATGTTCTCCATGATCAATAAAACAACTCCCTGTCCTCTTTTACCCCCACTTTTATCTCACCTGTAGTGCCTGTACTCTGCGACCAGTCCTGTCCTTCACTCGTGCAGGTTTGCGTAATTATGACTTAACTTTCGATTAACTGGCCAAATGTTTCCCAGTGAAACGCAAACGCAGATTTCCTTTCTTCGAAGGCTTCTAATACAAGTCCTGCTTGCTTATTTATTTCTAAAATTGATTTTAACAAGAAGGTTTTATATTAAAATCTCAATTTATTGTACCAAGGCTTTTCATTGAATTAAATGAGTATGAAATCAAAGACCTAAGATGGTCATCAGGCAGTTCTATGGTTCTTTTTGAGATCACAGAAAGTGTCCCAAGACCACCAATGGGAAAGTATTATTATTGAATCTGATGAATAAATCTGACACATTGCCATCAGTCTAATGGCAGCAGACGGAACCTTTATCTCAGATGTTTCATTAACCACAGTTCACTTTCAATAAAACCACAGGGAAAATTAAGTCGAGAGGTATAAATGGATCACATCTCAAGAATATCTGGTAGATTTCAGTTAACTCACATTGGTACTGCTTCAAAGATTTGTGGCTGTTCCATCCTCCACCCTCAACTTCAATCATATTAATGCAACGTCCAATATCAATCGCATAGATGATGGCTTTATTGGTTGCATTCTTTGATTTTCCGCAAAGAAACTCATCATGCTGCCATGATATATTTTCCTGCCAAGTCCCCTTGCTAAACCTTCACTGTGAACTAAATACAAAAATGGTCGAATCATTTGAATAGAATACCACACAGAAACTGAGAGCAAACAGCAAGCATCTCGGCCTTTCAAGCCCAGTCTCCCATTTAATAAGTCATTACCAATCTGACTAATTTTATCGGGATACATCACAGCATGGTTTGGGAAAAGATCCGTACAACTCTGCAAGAAATTGCACACAGTTGTGGCCATCATGCAAACCAATGTCTGACCCCTTCTACACCACTCTGCCTCAGCAAGACCGCCATCATAATCAAGGACCAGTCTCACCCTGGTTACTCCCTTTTCTCCCTTCTCCCATCAAGCACGAGGCACAGAAGTTTGAAAATATATACCTCTAGATTAAGGGACAGTTTGTTCCCAGCTGTTGTCAGGCAACTGAACCATCCTCTCACCAATGAGAGAGTGGTCCTGATCTCCCATCTGTCTAATTGGAGACCTTCAAACTATTTTTAATCAGACTTTACTGGACTTTATCATGCACTAAATGTTATTCTCTTTATCCTGTATCTGTACACTGTGGACAGCTTGATTGGAATCATGTATAGATTTTTCAGTGTCTGGATAGCACGTAAAAAAAAGCTTTTCATTGTACCTCAGTACACATAACAATGATAAACTAAACCTCAACACCACATTTCAGTCTACCTGCAGTAAACGTTCATCTCTTGGTACCCATCACTGCCTTAAAAATATTCAGACTCATGATCCTCTGAGAGAGCAAAATAAAATGCCTCATCTTCATCGTAAATGCACAATCCCCTATTTTTTTTTGTTAAATGGTGAATCCTAATTTTGATTCTTTCACATGTGGAAACATCCTCTCCACACCCACCCAGTCAAGACTCCTCAGATTTTCATAAGCTTTCATCAAGTCAATGGGGTGGGAGATTGCAACATTCACGTGGTCCATCCAGTTTCGACTAATGCAATCAACTCGGTGTGCACAAACAAGAGCAATTATAACAAGCTGACCTACAATTTTAGGCTGTGCACGCCATAGGCAAGAAGAAGATCAAGTCAATTATCTTTCTTCTAAATTATTTCTTAATTAATGGAGGCCAATACTGTACATTATGCTCCTGATATGGTCTCAACAAAGTCCTTTTAAACTAGATTGTAGAGTCATAGTCATAGAGTGATACAGTGTGGAAACAGACCCTTCAGCCCAACTTGCCGATACCGGCCAACATGTCCCGGCTATACTAGTCCCACCTGCCTGCGCTTGGTCCATATCCCTCCAAAACCTGTCCTATCCATGTACCTATCTAACTGTTTCTTAAACGTCGGGATAGTCCCAGCCTCAACTGCCTCCTCTGGCAGCTTGTTCCATACACCCTCCACCCATTGTGTGAAAAATTACCCCTTAGATTCCTATTAAATCTTTTCCCCTTCACCTTTAACCTATGTCCTCTGGTCCTCGATTCCCCTATTCTCGGCAAGAGATTCTGTACATCTACCCAATTTATTCCTCCCATGATCTTATACACCTCTATAAGATCACCTCTTTAAGATATGTAAATTTCCTAATTATCAGAGAATTTAACCACAACATCTTTTAGTTTTTATAATACTTGCTGTACTTGTAAATGGGCTTTTTGTAAATTGTACACGAGGACACCCAAAATGCTTCTGCGCCTTAGAGTCCACAATCTCTCATCATAATTTTTTTCAATTATCTCTGCCAAAATGGATAGTTTCAACTTCTCTGTCTCTTTGTTAACCACTCTTTGTCCTCGTCACATTTCATTATCCTACCTTTCTTTGTATCAACTTCTTTGATGAAAGATCATGATCTCACTTATCCCAAATCAAGTATCAAATCTTGGGCATGCCCCAAACTTCTATTCTCAAAGATGTTTCATTAGTGATGAATTTTACGCAATGAAAAAGGTCATCTGCAACTGAATCCAAAATGTTAATCAAATAATGTAAGGAAGCACAGATTAAAAAAAAATTATACAGTCTTCCTATGAATTAAAATACAGAATGGAATACATAATGGCTGGGTTGTTCAGACAAAATACTGATTTTTAGTGACAGCTTTACACTGTAGCAACATGTGTAGGAAATAACTTAAACAGTCTGAAGAAGGGTGTCGATCCGAAACATCACCCATTGCTTCTCTCCAGACATACTGCCTGTCCCGTTGAGTTACTCCAGCATTTTGTGTCTACCACTGTAGAAACATCCTTAGTTAAGCTATACAAGCCCTATCTTCCGGAAATCAATATTAATTGCATTACATGGAACATAGAACATCGAGCAGTACAGAACTAGAACAGGCTCTTCATCCCACAATGTACGTGCTGAACACAATGCCGACACAATGCCACAATGCAAACACGGTGGCGCAGCGGTAGAGTTGCGGCCTTACAGCGCCAGAGACCCATGTTTGATCCTGACGATGGGTGCTTGTCTGTACGGAGTTTGTAGGTTCTCGTGGGTTTGTACCTCCGTGGGTTTTCTCCGACAGTGGATAGTATTCTTGTGCGGGGATCGATGGTCGGCGCGGACTCGGTGGGCCGTAGGGCCTGCTTCCGCGCTGTATTTCTGAACTAAACTAAATTAAACTAAACTAACCTTCTCCGCCTGCAGGTGATCGATATCCCTCCCATCCCTGCATTGCCACAAATGTGCCTCTCTCTTAAATGCCACCATCGTATTTGCCTGCACTTAATGCACCATTTTCAGGGAGCCGTGCACCTATACTCCCAGATCTCTCTGCTATGTAATACTCTCCAGCACTCTCCACCATTTACTGTGTAAGTCCTGCCCTAACTTGACATGCCAAAGTGCATTTATCAGAGTTAAATTTCATTTGCCGTTCCTTGGCCCATCTTCCCAACTGCTCTAAATCTTGCTGTAAACTCGATATCCATCCTCACTGTTCACTCTCACACCAATTGTGGTGTTAACTGCAAATTTACTAACAATGTTACCTACATTTCCATCCAATTTTTAAATGTTTCATACAGATTACAATGGACCCAGGACCAACACCTGTGGCACACCACTGGTCACAGACCTCCATTCAGAAAAAAACAACCACATCTACTCTTTGAGTACTTCCTTCAGGTCAATTTTGAATCCAATTGGTTAGCTAATTGTTGGACTCCACATTTTACACTTTAGAGATACAGCGTGGAAACAGGCCCTTAGGCTAACTGAGTCCACGTCGACCAGAGATCACCCTGTACACCAGCACTACCTTGCACACTAGGGACAATTTACAATTTTACCAAAGCCAATTGGTACAAACCTGTATGTCTTTGGACTGTGGGAGGAAAGTGGAGCACCCAGAGAAAACCCATGCAATGACAGGGAGAATGTACCAACTCCATATAGACAGCCCCCCATGGTCAGGATGGAACCTGGGTTCCTGGCGCTGTAAGGCAGCAACTGTACCGCTGCGCCCCTTGGATTCCATGCAACGTAACCTTCCAGATGAGTCTACCATGCCGGACAGAGAACACTGAACAGTACAGCACCGGTTCAGCCTACAATGTTTGTGATGAGCATGATGCCAAGTTAAAGCTTTGTGACCTTGTTGCACATACGCACGTGCAAAATAAGATTATTTCATTGAAGGGGTCCCCATGTTGATTAATTCTCTGCCTCCGCTCAGATGCAGACCACATGACACACTTCCCACATTGGGCTAAAATATAGGCCTGTCAGCAGATGTGTCTTTTTAAAGTATATATTTTAACCTCAATTTTAACAGTTTATAAATATCACTGAATGATTGAGATGTTTAAAAACCATCAAATTACTTCACGAGTCTGACAGAAATTAAGCCCCCACCGCAGTTTCCGTCATTTACGGTCAATTGATTCCTGTGGTGGTGCCTTAGAGTCGTGTTGCCAAATGATTATCTTACACTCTGCAATGCTCCACTCTGTGCATCCAGACCAGTGATTACTGGTTATGTAGCAGTCTATTTCCGGGGGGGGGGGGGGGGGGGGGGGAAACAAGCTAATGGATTCATCCAAAGGATAAGTGGATCACACAGGGAACACCTTATGGAGTGGTCTTGAGTCAGGGTTGCTAAGGTACATGGCAATGGTCTTCATGCTTTTAGGATACAGCACCAAAAGAGTTTCCCTCAGTACAATGCTGTCGGGGGTAGATCATGCATGAAATGTTTCATCAACACCCCAAACAATTACATAAATCCAATGCCTCCCCGTTGGACGAGGTAGATGATAATATTCATGAAATATTATCAGTAACTGACAACATGCAGTTACAAAATGCTTGCTCAGCAAAAATCGTTCAGGTTTGCAAGATTTTTAAAAATAGTAATGTCGTTAATAGTGTTGTATACAAGGGACAAGATGCAACAGTTCATCATGAAGTATGCATTGAATTGAAGATGGATTGCATTCAAAAGCACAATTATTTAGTATGGTTTGACATGGCTGCCAAATGTACACCAAACGCAGTCACTGGGGAAAAAAGTTTCCATCGATGAATAAAATGTATCGTTGCTGAGGGGTGTGAGAATAGTACAAGCTTGAGAAATCCACCAGTACGAAATTCATCAGGAGTTCGCTTGGGTAGATTAGGAATCTATAAGAACAGCTGAATATGTGGTTTGCCTTTCAGACTGCAAAGACAAATTAAGAATTGAGTCATTTTGCTTCAAATTTTGATGCCTGTCCTTAAGATAATAATGCTAAATGTTGATAGTTGTGCTCGAATGGTCTGTTTGTGTGGGGGCATTTGTTTGAAAATGATGATGGTAGGGGAGGGGTTGTGGATGTCAAATGCAGATAACATTGTTTCTTTTGCAGAATAAGATGTAAAATAGATTTCACTCTTTTCAGTCAGTTGGGAAAGATGTGGGTGTTCTTCTGATAAAGTGGACCAGCCCTATAAAAAGAGAACTCCACCAAGTTTTCTGTCAGATTTGGCCTACAATTAGGAACTAATTTAGTAACTGAGCCAGCACAGGGAAGGCAAGACTAATATTATTATTCAACAAATTGGTGCAGATTTAGGAGTTGCTCTGTAAGAAACACAGTTCCTATGATCAGGAGATACAATTCTGACTGCAAGATGAGGAGATGCGCAGTTTAATGTACAGAATATGTCCTCTTTCTCAGACATACACGACACACCAAAATTTGAACAGACGCTTTAAAGTGAGCAACATTTTTGCAGCCATTTCATGCTTGAATTGCAATTAGAGATAAATCCTGTGTTAACTTTCAATTGAACTGAAGCATACAATCAGTGGATACCTTCATGGAGCTGGCATTGTGATTCCTATGCAGTATCTTCTCCTGAAGCCAATAATGATAACGATTGGCTCAATTCATTCTCATAGGCTTAAAGGTAGCCTAAAACTTAAGGAGGGCATTATCAGTGGATATTGAGATCCCACTTATTTTGTTTTCAGTGTTGCAGGCTTAATCAAACGCATATGTGATGATGTGAAGCCAAACACTTTAACGCTCCTTCTCATTCCCATACTGACCTTTCTGTCCTGAGCCTCCTCCACTGTCAGACTGAGGCCAAACACAAATTGGAGGAACAGCACCTCATGTTTCATTTAGGCAGCTTACAATCCAGCAGTATAAATATTGATTTCTCTGACTTTTCCCATATTGATTTCCCAGTATGAATGAATGAATACTTTATTGTCATATGTGACAAGTCACAGTGAAATTCTTTGCTTGCATACCCAAAGTATGCAAATAGTCACCCATAAAGGGAACTTACAAAGTTCCGTCCCTTGCATCCCCTCTCCCTTTGTTCCTCTTCCACCCTAGTCGTAGTAGTTTCACTGACATCATAGTAGTTTCACTGTTTGTATCACTCGTTAGCGCCTTCTCCACAGCCAACAATGGACCATTGTGGGCTCCACCTTTCCTTGATCATCGTTGCTGGCTTTGATTTGCCCTTTTGCATACCTTTTCATTCATTCATTCTATGTACCGTTTTCATATCTCTCAATAGAAAAATATAAAAAGAAAAATGTACATCTGAAGTTTTGGGAGATAAGGTAGAACTACCAAGATAGCCTAAAAACTTCCTGTAGATGTGCTTTGGAAAGTAAACTAAAGAGGCTGTAGAAACAAAAGGATGTAGACTCCTGAGCTGGAACTAGAGGACAAAGGTAAGGATGATGTTATACAAAAACAGGAAGGAAATTGTGTTATATTGAAAAAATCTCATTTGAAGTATTGTGTCCAAAACTGGCACCATACTGTAGTAAGGTTTTGAAGCCTTAGAAAGAGCACTGAAGAGATTTACGTGAAACAAGCAACTTCAGTCATGTTGAGAGATTGTTCTCCTCGACAACAGAGATGTTTCCTAAGATATAAAGTACTGGTATTTAATTCATGAGGTGTTTAGAAAGAATAAATAAGACAACAACGTTTCTACTGGCAGATAATTAATATTAAAGTCAGCGGTGGAGATAATAAAGCTCTGAATCTAAGCGAATGAAGACAATCACTGTGGCGCAGTGGTAGAGTTGCTGCCTTATAGTGCCAGAGACCCGGGTTCGATCCTGACGATGGGTGCTGTCTGTACGGAGTTTGTACGTTCTCCCCATGACCGCATGGGTTTTCTCCAGGATCTCCTGTTTCCTCCCAAAGACATACAAGTTTGTAGGTTAATTGGCTTCGATAAAAAAAATGTAAATTGTTCCCTGTGTGTTGGACGGTGTTAGTGTTCGAGCATCGCTGGTCGGTGCGGACTCGGTGGGCCGAAGGGCCTGTATCCACGCAGTATCTCTAACAACTAAACTAAATCAAAAATCATCCTTCCGAGAAGTACCAGTCATTAGATAAAGTTGTTGAACAGAAAGTTGTGGGCAAACCCACTGCAAATTTATTTTATACAACAAATTTCTATGATTTGGAATCTGCTGCCAAAAGGGAGGAGACGCATATTAACTCGCAGTTTTCTAAAAGGGGAGGAATTTATGGATGAAAATTCAAAATCAATTATAGGGCTGCAAGTGGAACAAAAGCAGTAGAGCACAACCAGCTGAATAGTTCTTGCAAAGTCTGAGCAGAGCCAAAAGTGGCTGATTGGCTCCTTCTTTGCACAATGATCCTATAATTTTTTCAGTGAGCTACAAAGTGCAATAGTTGTACCTGCTTATTCATTATATTGTCTCTTGGTATACAATAGATTTTTCTCACAACATTTTTTACGGTGATTATTGGAAATTTTTAAACAGTGCAGGATGTGCTTTTTATTTTATTTACTATCCGAAAAATAGCCACCTTAAGTATGTCTGTTGATCTGGCCTCCACCATCCTTGATTGTAAATCATTCCAGAGAGTCATTGCACCTCCGTTTTTAAAGACTGGCCTATTATTTTGAAGCTACTGTATGTACTCTTGTTTCCGACTCTGCCACTAATGAAAACGTCTCAACGCAGATACATAGACAATAGGTGCAGGAGTTGGCCATCCGGCCCTTCGAGCCGGCACTGCCACTCAATGTGATCATGGCTGATCATCCACAATCAGTACCCCCTCCCGTTCCTGCCTCCTGCCCATATCCCTTGATTCCGCTGTATTTAACACACTTTTGAATGCATCCAGTGCATTGGCCTCCACTGCCTTGGGTGGCAGAAAATTCCACACATTCACAACTCTCTGTGTTTGCGGTACCCCACTAGTCACTGCCTGCCATTCTGAAGGGACCCGTTAATCCCTACTCTTTGTTTCCTGCCTGCCAACCAATTTTCAACCCATGTCAATACCCTAACCCCAATACCATGTGCTCTAAATTTGCGAATAATCTCCTGTGTGGGACCTTATCAAAGGCTTTCTGAAAGTTCAGGTATACTATATCCACTGGCTCTCCCTTGTCCATTTTACTTGCTACATTCTCAAAAAATTCCAGAGAATTTGTCAAGCATGATTTCCCCTTCAAAAATCCATGCTGACTCGGACCGATCCTGTTACTGCTATCCAAATGTGCCGCTGATTCATCTTTTATAATTGCCTCCAGCATCTTCCACACCACCGATGTCAGGCTTTTTATACTGTCCTTGACTTCCCTTGTCAGCCATGGTTGCCGCTTACTCCCCTTAGAATCTTTCTTCCTCTTTAGAATGAAATAATTCAGCATCTATTTCTGTCATTCCCCTTCGGATCATTCTGTTTGAATAAGGAAGATTTTACCTCCGAAATCTAAACACTTACATGCTGGAAAAAAAAAACACAATGTGCTGGATGGAGTATCTCAGCAGGTTGGGCAGCATGCTGGAGGAGATGAATAGGCAACATTTTGGTTTGGGATACTTCATCAGACTGATTGTAATGGGATGGAGAAAGCTGAAAGAGAATTTGGGCCAGGACAAAGCTAGGCGAGTCATGGGTGGATACAGGTGAGGAGGTTTTCATTGACAGATGGTTGGACAAAGGCAAGAGATGAAAGGACAAAGGGCTGTGAGATAAAGAGATAAGAGGCATTAACTGTGAAGGCAGAGGAAGGGATTTAGGTGGAAGGGGAAAGTGGGGTTGAGGATAGGGTGGTGGGAGCAAAGAGGAAAGGGGGACAAGATTGTGGGAGAAATGTGTGTGCAGCTAGGTGGGGTACAGGTAAGAGGGGGGAGGGGTGGAGCAGTGGGGTATTTGTTAGATAGGTACCTAAGAAAAACCTTAGACGGTCACTGTTAAAGTATTTATTTAGTTATTATGGGAAGTAGATGGTTCCAGCTTTCCTAGCTTTTAGGCTCCATACCTATATGTTCTCGAACTCAGGAGGTATAAACCCATAGCTACAAACCCTCAAGTCTTTGGGATGTGGGAAGAAGCTGGAGCACCAGGAGGAAACCCACGCGATCACCGTGAGAACGTGCACACAGAGAGCACCCAAAGTCAGGATAAAACCTGGGTCTCTGACACTGTAAGGCAGCAGCTCTGCCAGCTGCTCTACTGTGATGCCCTTTACACACACAGTAAGTTTGTAATGGATTGAACGTATTCCCCAATAGAATTATCATCTCTTATATATAGTGCACATACTGGAACTAAAGCAGTTTTGGTACTTTACCGTCAATGCCCAGATACATTTAGAAATTTTGTAACGTGGTTGCTTTCATTGTAGTTATGTGAAGTTATTTACCTTAATTTCTCATAAGCTCAAAAGTTCACACAATTTTTAATACAAATTTCATTTGTGTGATTCTACTACATATTCTGTTTATTTTAAAAGTGTTACGTTGGAAGCAGATCCCACACATGAAATCAGCCACATTCCCTAGACGAGTTGATCACCAAAGCAAGGACCTGCTAATTGTTAATTTGCAGGCTTTCATAAAAGCCCTTACAATAAAGGAGGTTAACTTGGCTACAATAGCACTAATAGACATTTTTTTAAAGGCGCCTGGCTTTTTAACCCATTTATTGTTAGCTGATTTGCAAGAGTTTGAGGGAAAACAAAAGGAAAACTGCTTTTGAGAAAACACGTGCCATTTGCACCCCAAGGAGCGAGCAATAATGACATTAATATTGACATCAATATTAATATTGTAGATTTGAATTAATAAAATGCTATTTCAGAGTTCAAATAATGAAACAAAATAAAATTATGTTTACTAGCAACATAGTCACCAGTCAGTAAAAAAGGAAAATTGTGTGGAATTGTCAGAAAATCGTCTGCATGCTTGGTGCATGATTTCTGCAGGTCTTGGCCTGTCCTAATGCTGTTACAAAATCTCCCTCCAGTGCTTTTTTTCAGTGGATGAGACGCCAAATATATTCATTGTTTCAGGAGGTAATGTTGTTGAATCTTGCTTAAGTTTTGTCATTTTCCAGGGAGAATCTTAGTTAACTAGCCACATACTGTGGAAGAGGTTGACTGATTGACTTCAGACCTAAAGCATTATTGATGTTTGTCGGCACCGGGCCTGTACTCGCTGGCGTTTAGAAGAATGAAGGGGGACCTAATTGAAACATCCAGAATAGTGAAAGGCTTGGAGAGAGTGGATGTGGAGAGGATGTTTCCACTAGTGGGAGAGTCTAGGACTCGAGGTCATAGCCTCAGAATTAAAGGACCTTCTTTTTGGAAGGAAGTGGGGAGAAATGTCTTTAGTCAGAGGGTGGTGAATCCGTCGAATTATTTGCCACAGAGGACTGTGGAGGCCAAGTCAGTGGATATTTTTGAGGCAGAGATAGATAGACTCTTGATTAGTACAGGTGTCTGATGTTATGGGGAGAAGGCAGGAGAATGGGGTTAGGAGGGAGAGATAGATCAGCCACGATTGAAGTAAACTGCACCTTTCAATTTGTTGCATGTAAAGCCAACCTGGAATCACAATATATTTGCCTGGGGATTGCAAATTGCAGTGCAAAAGGGATAGAAATTTCTAAAGGTTTGGAAATTGCGCCCATGGATTGTAACACTGAAATTAGTGGGGCAATGATTAAGAATAGGAGGGCATGAAGAGGCAAATGCAACATGTTAAACCCCATTAATTGTTGTGAAATTGATGCAATCTATCATAGTGATGAAGGAAGCATTCACTTGAACAGCACCTAGTTGGCCAGAGCAAGTCAGCATGGAATTTTGAAGAGTAGAGTTTCAGTTAAAAATATCATGCGGAAGATTTCTCAACAACGTGAGAGGAGTATCTTTGGTTGTTATTTTACAAATGTACCTATCTGGTATTTGATAATTCGACACATCTTTGTTTTATCATGAATTACAACATTTGTAAATAATGATAAGCTTGTGACGTCTTGCCAACAGAGTTAAGGTAAAGAGTGGGATATATCGATTGGTGGGATATAACATGCGATCTTTGCAAAGTTCTAACCTGGTTGCTCAGCTTTTCACAATAGAAACGTATGACCTGCATAAAGGAATAAAGACTTGTACATCCATGTATGCACATAATACTAAGATAATATGTTGCATAGATGACTTTAGATATATAGCGTAGAAACAGGCCCAGCAAGTCTGTGCCGACCAGAAATCACCCCACGCACTAGTACTGTCCGACACGCTTGGGCCAATTGTACAATTTTACCAAAGCCAGTTACCCTAAACACATGTACATTTTTAGGATGTGGGAGGAAACTGGAGAACCCAGAGAAAATCCATGCGGTCACAGGGAGAACACACAAACTCTGTACAGACAGCACCCGTAGTCGGGATCGAACCCAGTCCTCTGGCGCTGCAAGGCAGCAACTCTACCGCTGCGCCACTGTGCTGCTTTAAGATGGCAGTGGAAGGTTATACAATTATTACAAGGCATTGTTCTAGACCATCAGTCTGCACATGGAAGCTGTCCTGTTTCTTAAGAAGGCAGCGGTAAGCTGAAGACAAGTTATGTCAAATTATATGGTATATTCAAGTTAGGTCACAGACTCTCATCACAATGTACAGCACAGACCAACCCCTAGGTTGCTGAGGCAGTTACGCCAACTCACATCAGATTTTTACCATCACCTGATCACAGTGACTGAATGTCAAGCTGCAATGTAATTTTATTGTGCCATTCAGCAATACATAGGAGGGATTTTTTTTTAATGTGTATATTTATACCTTGTGTATTAGGAGCTGGAATTGGTCAGCATTGATTTGTGAGTGTAAAATTCCAATGAAATATCAAACTAATTAATTAATGGAACCATTGGAATAAAAGTGAAATTATGACGATAAAACCTCAAGAACCGACATACCTTTTAAAATTCCCCTTTAGAATTGCTACAGGAAAATTTAAATATCTGGGTATTCAAATTACTAGAAAATATTAATAGAATATTGACTGGCCTTGAGGGGGATACGACATATATTGCCTGAAGTAGATTCATATTGCCCGAGTCGAAGACGAGGGCAATATGGATCTAGTGAGGGCAATATATGTCGTATCTCCCGAAAGAGGACAGTCAATATTGTTATTATTACCCATTATCAGACATCTAGAGGAAAATCTGAACATCTCATATGATATGAATGTATCTATACATTTTGCAATATGCATTGCAACATTGTAAATAAGGGTACTAAAACCATTGCAACATTGTAAATAAGGGTACTAAAACAATGTAACATTTATGTTTCATTTATGTAATTTATGTCATTCATTTATGTGACAATGTGAAGGTCGAAGTTTTAAAACGGGAACCTTTTCTCGCAAACGGCAGCCATTTTTTTTTTTTGAGAATAAATTTTAAATTTCGCACGCAGCGTCACGTTGCCGTCACGCAGCGTCACGTTCCCGGATGTGAGACCAGGGGAATATAAGGTTATATTCCCCGCTGTTTAAACAGGTAAACTCCATAGGGGTTGGCTAGAAAGGGGAATATAAGAAAATATTCCCCTGTTAGCCCTGCTGGCAGTAAAAAGGAAGGGAATATAATTTGGTAAAACCATACCTCAGATGGCTGATATGGGTAATAAAAATCTTTATTCAATGCAAACTATATGCCCTTACTTACTAAATTAAATGCTTTGATTACATTTTGGAAAACACTACCGATGTCTTTAATTGGCAGAATAAATGCCATAAAAATGATTTATCTGCCACAAATCTTATATTTATTTCAATCAATACCAATATATTTACCTAATTTTTGTTTTTAAACTTGACTGATAAATATAAGATTTGTGGCAGATAAATCATTTTTATGGCATTTATTCTGCCAATTAAAGACATCGGTAGTGTTTTCCAAAATGTAATCAAAGCATTTAATTTCATATGGGACTATAAGTCCCATAGAATTCAAAGCATACACCTGTGTAAACCCAAGGAATTTGGCAGACTGACACTACCCCAACTTTCTGTACTATCACTGGGCAACGAATATTAAAAATATAATTTACTTGTTGCACAACTCTGCCCAACAGGTAGATTGGATAGCAATGGAGAGAGAGGACTGATCTCCTTTTAATATAGGAGCGATCCTTCTCTCACCGATAAAACTGAATAATACAATATATAAGAAAAATCCAATTATTCATAGTACAATACGAATGTGGAAACAAATAAAATTATCTTTCAAATTAAGAAATCTATCGCGTCTCTCTTCTATTGTTAATAATCCGTCGTTTAAACCATCTATTATCGATAAAATTTTTACACACTGGGAAAGAATAGGAATTAAAATATTTGGAGAAATGTATGAAATGGGAAATCTTTTATCATTCCAACAACTACAACTTAAATATAACCTGAAAAGTAATCAGTACTTTAAATATCTTCAAATCCGTGACTACTTGAAAATACATATACAGCTATGAACAGAACGGCGGATTCTACTAATTTAATATCATATTTGTATAATATCATTTTAAACATAGAGTTACCACCGTCTGATGCAATCAGAAGAGATGGGAACAAGAATTATCTATAAATATCTCGAAAGACAGATGGGATAAATATTTGCTATATGCACATAAATGCTCGATAAATGTAAGACATACCTTAATTCACTTTAAAATTTTACATAGATTATATTACTCAAAAACTAAATTGAATAAAATATTTCCAAATGTCTCACCCATCTGTGATAAATGCTTATCTCAAGATGCAACTATAGCACACTCTTTTGTCTTTTGCATAGAACTTCAGAAGTTTTGGAATGAAATGTTTAAAATTTTTACAAAAGTATTTAAAACAGAAATGAACCCCAACGCAGAATTGATTATCTTTGGAACAATGGAGACCAGCTCTGAGCTGACTTCATTCCAAGAGAGTTTCCTTAGTTATGGCTTAATAACGACAAAAAAACTTATATTAAAATTCTGGAAAAATGCACCAACACCAACGCTTAAAATGTGGATTTCAAACATGTCTGAATTGTTACACCTAGAAGATATGAGATTCGTCCCAGCAGGCAAATCAGACCAATTCTTAAAGATTTGGTGGGTACACAAAAAGCTGGAGAAACTCAGCGGGTGCAGCAGCATCTAAGGAGCGAAGGAGATAGGCGACGTTTCGGGTCGAGACCCTTCTTCAGACTTAAAGATTTGGTCTCCCTTTATCAATTTATTACAAGCACATGGTGCAACATAATCCTGAAAATAAACTGTTTGAGAACCGGGTGAGGGGTGCGCAAAGATACAAACTAGGTATATCCCTTTCATTTTATTTTCCTTTTATTATCTTTTTTGCTTTACTTTCTTGTTACATTTTTTTTTATAAATCTCCTCCTTTCTTTTTCTTGTATTTTTCACAAACTATCACTTTCACCACCTTACCTAACTCTCTTTTACGCTCTTTTTGTTCATATTACTTTTTAATTATTAATTTCAAAAACAAGAAGTTGTATATGAAATGTATTATATTATTCTTAATGTACCCTATTGTAAAAGACTTCTAATAAAAATATTATTAAAACATTTTTTTTTTTTAAATTAATGGGACCATTTGCTTGAACACACAACTATACCATGTACCAGTCAATTCAGTTACCTCAAGTACCGTGTATTTCTTTAGTCCAACAGTTTGGATGCAGAATTAATTTTCTTCTATAAGACTTTTGTCGAAATGGAAAGAATCTCATTACTGATATTTCCTTCTATGTTCTTTGTGTAAGGGATTTGCACATACAAGATTTTTTTTTTAGTTTTTGTTTTAGAGATACAGCTCGGAAACAGGTCATCCGGTCCACCGAGCCTGTGCCAACCAGTGATCCCCTACACTAACACCATCCTACATACACTAGGGCCAATTTGCAATTATACCAAAGCCAATTAGCCTACAAACCTGTATGACTTTGGAGTTTGGGAGGAGACTGGAGTACCTGGAGAAAACCCACATGAGTTGTGGGGAGAACATACAAACTCCGTACAGACGGCACCCTTAGTCAGGATCGAACCCGGGTCTCTGGCACTGTAAGGCAGCAGCTCTACCGCTGCGCCACCGTGCCGCCTGAAGATTGCAGGGCAAAATGGATAATATGTCAAGGCTCTGGAACCAAGGCTGCTGGAAAATCGGTGGTGGACCTGTACTAATTATTGAGATAGGAAATGGTTAGAACGTGGGGCTGCGTTCAATCATGTCATGGTGAAAAGTAAAGTTGAGTGCTATGGAGATGCCAAATGAACATTGTTACTCAGCTGTGTGTTCATAATTTGAAATTATAAAAGCATATCCCTCTCTGGTTTATAATATAATATTGTGCTGCCACAGGTAACTCCTAAGCAGTTTATGTTACAAATGGACAAAAAAGAAAAATACTGATACCATCCACAAGTGAAAGCTTGGATTGAATTTCTTTTTTAAACACTAGACAAAGGTAAGGAAGATTATAGGTAAGGCAGCAACTCTACTGCTGTGCAACCATTCTGCTCCGTTGCCATTAAATAAATCCATCACATATCTCATTACACCTAAGCAAATGAGTGTCATATCAATTCCGTTGGTTAGTCAAGTAAAAATTACCATGTCCTTCATTCTTTTGAATTTCCTGTGGCCATTAAACTGGAAACATCAAAGTATCAGTACTTTGATCAAAACCAGACTTTCAACCAGCGAGTTATTCAAATAAAAAATATCTTGTCAGATCCTTGCAATACCATTTTCCTTTGCAGATGATAGTGTTTTGACAAATAAACTGCAGAAAGTTTAAGGTAACTCCCTATATGTGAAATCCCAATGGGTGCATAGAATCTGAAAATATCACAGAGCTACGTGATCCTTAAATCTCTCCCACGATTCAAAGACGGTTCTGCCACAACTATCTGCGAGCTGTGCGGAGAATATCTTGGAGCAGGTTCTTAAATTTAGTCTCATGAAGTTGAAATGGGTGAACAGCTGCATTTCTTACGTTTGAGAATAGTTTGACCTTTACACAGTTGATAGGTTTCAACATGAATCTGAAACACTGCCTTGACTGATCTTTAATTGGCAAAGCAGCCGAATACTTGGATCTGGTGAAGGTACATGTTCAGAAATGATAAAGGCCTTCTGGCCATTGAATAAAAGCCAAAGACAAATGAATCAGTCAGTAAATGTATCTTTATCATCAGCAATAGGTGATGCCTGAAGGAAATACAATGCTACCTCTTGTTTGTGCTTCTCCTACAGTTATTTTACTTGGATGATTTTCCAGTTTATTTCTGCACCAGCACACAAAAATACCTCAATTAATTATCCCGTAGGAAATCAACAACAGCAACATCACATGTTTTATACTGGTCCTCACCTGCAGAATGCATACATCGAGGAAGCAGGGGGAAAAAATGATGCCAAGCAGCAGAAAATGAAATACTAAAATTAAATTAAACACTACTGCAGACAAAGAGAAACATTGCAATGATTTTCATTTAAATAGGCTGCTTGGAAGTTGGAACTTCCGCATCTACCTTTCTGGAGTCCGATCACTGCATGGTGATGTTAGTGCAGTAAAACTCTGATAATCCATTACTTGACCAGTTGGATATCTCAAGGAGTTGCCATTTTCACTCATTAGGGCCCTGGTTCCTTTCTACTGCGTGGGACTTTGGTTCCCATGTTCCCAAAGAATGGTTAAGGTTTGGGTTACGGCATTGCCTGATTGCTTGCTGAGGTACCAGTTCCCGTGCTCCTTACCACTCATCAGACCCCCAGCTCCTTTGCTCCACAATCACTTGCTGGGGTCCCAAGTCGTAGGGGGTGCCGTCGAGTATGGCTGCCCTGCCAGCAGCTGTTAGTCTATACACTCTTTTAAAAAAATTATGTTAGTTAAAAGTGTTTGTTTTGTTAGTCTTTTTATGTGTGGGGTGGGAAAGGGGGAAACCATTTTCTCAGTACCTACCTGGTCGGAGATGCGGCTTTTCTCCGAGCCATGTTTTCGCCCCTTCCTCGTGTCGTACCGGCAGTCTGGAGTGGTGTTTCCTGCCGGGACCGGCTGGGACTTCAGCTTCGGCGGCGGCACAGCGCTAGGGCACCATCGTGGAGCGGGCAATGCCTTGTCCGGGTCGCCGTGTGGTGGGCTCCGGAGGGCTGGGACCGCCGACTCCAACATCGTGGAGCTGCGGAGTTTCCAGCCACGGGCGGCGCTGAGCTTTAAACACCGCGGAGCCTGGGATCTCACGACGAGGTCGCTAGGGTTGGAGTTCGGACCAGTGTGGCCCGTGGACTTCGGGAGCCGCGGTCTCCGGGGAGGAGGCGGCCGCCCCAGACATTCCAAGCCGCTGAGGAGTATTCACCCGACGCCAGAGCTTCATCATCCAGCGAGAGGGCCTGAAGCATCGTGCTGCCGTAGCGGCGACTGAGGAGGCCTCAATAGGCCCGACTATCGGTGAACTGGGGATGGGACTGGACTTTGCTGCCTTCCCCCACAGTTTTTATGTTTACTGTAAAATTATTTGATGTTGTGTCTTATCTTTATTTGTGTGCTGCAATGGCAAGTCAAAATTTCACTACACCAATTGGTGTATGTGATAATAAATGTCCTTGTCCCTTTGTCCTTTGTCTAATTCCCCTGCTCTCAGCCCACTCACCAAGTGCAGTTCCCATGTTCCCCACTCACTCGATGGAGGTCCCGCTCCCTCTCATCTAGTTCTGTTTATAGCATTCCCTTTGAAACCTACATGTTAAGATTTCCGATTCTCCTGCGCTGTTTAAATCTACCAGCTTATTTTAAATGTAATATATTTTTAAAAAAATAGTGAATTGAAACGATGAAGGAGTATTATGAAAGCTCACAAATCCGGCAGTCCTAATCTTGTTAGATTGGTGGAGTCTTTTCGTAACAGCAGGACAGCGACTAGAATGTTGCAAGAAGAGAGGGTCATCATTTTTGACATTCTTCCACGCAATATTGTAAGGGCGTACAAGGTTAAATTGGACAATTTGTTTTGGCAAGGCTTCATTGGCCACATACACTGAAGGAACTGCCTTTAGAGAGAGAGATATATAGGAAACAGACCCTTCGGTCCACCGAGTCCTCACCAACCAGCCATCACATCGTACACTGATCTACACACTAGGGACAATTTTACAATGTTATCAGAACTAATTAACCCATAAATTAACAGACAAACTACATACAGACAGTGTCTATAGTCAGGATCGAACCCTGGTCTCTGACGTTGCAAGGCAGCAACACTACCGCTGTGCAACAGTTCCGCCCCATTGCCATTAAATAAATCCAGCACATATCTCATTATACCTACGCAAATGATTATGTCATATCAATTACATTGGTTAGTCAAGTAAACATTACCATGTCCTTCATTCTTTTGAATTTCCTGTGGCCATTAAACTGGAAACATCAAAATATCAGAGCAAGTCTCTGGCAATAACATTTAAGATTTTATGACAATCATTCGCAAAGTCAGGGCTGGCTAAAATTCAAAAGCTTCATGCATAACTTTCTGTCACTTCACTAAATTTCCTTCATGTATGTGACATGTTGTCAAGGTCACAATGGATACACAGATTGAAGACTGATTCTTTATTGTAATTGCACAGTACCTAATTACAATCTGTCAAGTCACTTGCTAACAGGACTTTGTCATTTGCTTGGATGTTTCTCTGGCAGGCTCAGTTCCAGAAGTAAGGCAGATTAATACCATTTCAGCACAGCCAACGGGAGATGTGCAGATAGACACAAAATGTTGGTGTAACTCAGCGGGACAGGCAGCATCTCTGGATAGAAGGAATGGGTGATGTTCCTTCGGGTCGAGACCCTTCTTCAGACTGAGAATCGGGAAGAGAGAGAGACAGGGATATGGTTCGAAAACAATAGATCAAAGAGGACAAAGGTCAGGGAACATGTCGAATAGATTATTGTTAGCTGGGGGAAGCTGACAACGAGGCATACAAAGTAAAATTTAATCAAAAGGACAGTTGGAGAATAAGGATGGGTGGAGAATAAGGAGGGATGAAGAGAGAGGGAAAGCAAGGAATACTTGAAGTTAGAGAAGTCAATATGCATACTGCTGGGTTGTAAGCTAACCAAGCAAAATATGTTTGCTGTTCCCCCAATTTGCATTGGGCCTCACTCTGACAATGGAAGAGTCCCAGGACAGAAAAGTCAGTAGGGGGATGGGAGGGGGAGTTAAACTGTTTAGCAACTGAGAGATCATGTAGGTCTGGGCGGACAGAGCAGAGTATGCATCTTCTACCATTGTCTGCCCTTTGTGCTGGAATGTCCTCCACCTATGGAATCAATGCAAGAACAAATTCACAAATTAACAATTAAAGGAATTAATTTCAATAAAGAAAATCAGGACCTAGTCTATAAAAGCATGGAGATACCTAGTTAACAAGTTGGACGGAAACGAGTACTTCCTACATTCTGTCATCCATATTCATTTTCAATGTGGTTGAACCTGCAGTTCCTTCCTATTCATTTTCAGCTGCAAGGTTGAGGGAAAGTTATTAAACTGTTCTGACACACCTTGTTCAGTGTGACTCTGAGGCATTATGGATGGTGGGGATGGGGACAGGGACGGGGACGGGGGGGGGGGGGGGGGGGGGGAAGGTGGGGTTGAAGTTGGGGTGGGGAAGGTGGACAGCAAGTCAAATGAGTGCAAGGTGGATTAACTGCCTTTCTTTACAATTTACTTCTACCTTTCCAGACCAATAAATATTATTTTATTTTTGGGATAAAGCAAAATGAACAGAACATTGCCCATACATCTATGAATATTATTGCCCCATCACTGGATACATCATCACAGGTCAATGTGTTGATTTGCAAACTGAGGGAGCCAATGGAACTGCAAAGATGCACTGTGGGTGTGAAATATATCCAGTATTATATGTTCTAAGACACAAATGGTTACAATAAAATCATGGAAATTGCATCATAAGATACTTTTGATCCAAATCCGTTTAGTTAGAAAGGATCCACTAATCCACTTCCATTTAGTGAGAAAATGGCAGCTGAGGGGGGAGCTGGTAACCAGGGTAACAAGAATGACAGTTAATTGAAAATAATGAGCAGTAAAGTTCAGGGAGGCATGTGGACCTATCTTTTATAAAGTTTGTGAAATCTGTTCTTGACTGTGGATCTGAGAATATATGTTTCTAATCTTAATGGAATCTGTTGGAAGTCAAAGGTGATAAGCCCATGCAAATTGGAGGAACAGCACCTCATATTTTGCTTTAGGCAGCTGACAACCCAGCGGTATGAATATTGATTTCGCGAACACCAAGTAACCCTTGCTTTCTATCTTGGGTGAGAGAGGGATGGAATCTCTCCACCCTAGTTCTCCGACTAGTTGCACTGTCCTTCTGATTGATTTTACTGATTGTATGCCTCCTTGTCACCTAACAATGAACATAGAAACATAGAAAATAGGTGCAGGAGGAGGCCATTCGGCCCTTCGAGCCAGCACCACCATTCATTGTGATCATGGCTAATCGTCCCCAATCAATAACCCGTCCCTGCCGTCTCCCCATATCCCTTGATTCCACTAGCCCCTAGAGCTCTATCTGACTCTCTCTTAAATCAATCCAGTGACTTGGCATACACTGCCCTCTGTGGCGGGGAATTCCACAAATTCACAACTCTCTGGGTGAAAAAGCTTTTTCTCACCTCAGTCTTAAATGGCTTCCCCATTATTCTAAGACTGTAGCCCCTGGTTCAGGACTTACCCAACAGTGGGAACATTTTTCCTGCATCTAGCTTGTCCAGTCCTTATATAATTTTATATGTTTCTATAAGATCCCCCCTCATCCTTCTAAACTCCAGTGAATACAAGCATAGTCTTTACAATCTTTCCTCATATGACAGTCCCGCCATCCCAGGGATCAATCTCGTGAACCTACGTTGCACTGCCGCACTCACAAGGATGTCCTTCCTCAAATTAGGAGACCAAAACTGTACACAATACTCCAGATGTGAACCATTCTACATTTCCTATTGATCTGTCGTTTTAAAATCCTGCACCTCCATATCACTCTCCCCTGACTCTGAGTCTGAAGAAGGGTCTCCCATTCCTTCTCTCCAGAGATACAGACTGACCCGCTGAGTTACTCCGGCATTTTCTGTCTACCTTTGGCGTAAATCAGCATCTGCAGTTCATTCCTACACATAAATTCAAACTCTTCCTGGTTAGCGTAGTCTCACAGATAGTCTAACCTTGTTATTCTCTGCAAGCGACTGTTAAATCTTCTCAGATTGTACCATAAATTATTTACCTATTTGGACAGTGACTTTTATCTTCTTTTGTCCTGCATACATGTAAAACTCTGTGGGGGAAGCCTAACTTTACCAACAGCTTATTTTCCACTGAATTTCATACAGGTGCAAGTCTGTAAATCCCATTTACCAATTAAACTTGGATACCTGTGCCAAAATGAATCTACTTCACCCTCTCACCTCATCACAATCCATTTCAATTAACAAAAAAAAAAAACTGGATGTGGAGGTTATAATATACCATATTTCATATATATATATATGTTAAAGGTTGTAGGTTTTGGGATATCCATAGGAATATCAACTTAAAATGTTGGCCGACTCTTGTTACTGATCTGCAGGGACAAGCAAGCAATCAAAATGAATATATTAGAGGAAATCTCAATACACAGATGTACAATTTAGTGGGACTAGCTGGGTGGCAAGTTGGGCCGAAGGGCCTGTTTCCACCCTGTATCACTCTATGACACTCTATCTACCTGCACACAAAAAACAAGTGGTGGATACATTCACACAAATTATAAACAAATATCCCTTCACTGAAAACCCACTGCCTCTCAGAAGTAAAATGGCTTCTTTGAACTTACATTATTTCTGGCCACCTCCGAAACCTACAACCTTTAACATCAATGTATGGAACTGAGAATTACATTCCACACTCTGTATCTCACCTTTTCACACTTTATTGTATTTGTGTCTGACTTGATTACATTTCTGTATAGTATAGCCGCTCTGTTTGGATAACATGCAAAAGGTTTTTCACTGTACCTCGATTTACATGACAATAATATACCAAATATAAGCCTTAACCAACCCTGAATAACAAGGGCAGTGGGTATAATGGAAATCACTACCTACAGTGGTTTCCCTCTAAATTCCCTCCAAATTACATATCATCCTGACATGGAAATCATTGAGCCAGATCTAAATCCCAGAAGTCCTCACTCAGCAACATTGTGGGAGTAATTAGCCAGAAAGACTTCAGCAAGTTAAGAATGGTTCATTGCTATCTTCTAAGGGACAACTGAGCATGGACACTAAATGGCAGGATGGCTAATGATGCCCAGATCCAAAAATATTACAAACAGCAGATATGAGGGATATGGGCCAAACACAGGCTAATGGGACAAGTGTAGATGGAACATGCTGGTCTGTGTGGACAAGTTGCACTGAGGGCCTGTTTTCACAATGTATGACTCTATGAATCCTTGAGTATAAAAGATCTATTATATGACAGGGTCTCAACCCTAAGCATCACCCATTCAGGAAGAAGGGTCTCGACCCAAAACATCACCCATTCCTTCTCTCCAGAGTTGCTGCCTCTCCAGCATTTTGTGTCTACCTTCATCGTATGACATAATATAATTGAACAAAAACACTGGTGAGAGCATTAGTGGAAAGTGGATTGTAGTTTAATCATTTATTCTCAAATGCAGATTTTTTTGTGTTGCATCCTTATGAACCAAAATAATGATCAATTTCCTCCTTTAAATTTGCCAATAGTATTTGCAGGCCAGATGGTCCATGGTTTCACTACAATCAGAGATTAGATCAAAACCTACTTACTAAGCATCATCCAATATTTCTCCAATACTGACTTCACCTCCTCAATGAGTTTTATGTTTCATTATGGTTCGCATATAATAATGAACACAAAGCATTTTAGGTTTTCCAAGTCTCTTCCTGAATTCTAAAATCTGGATTTCTAGTTTGTCCATTAAGCATAACAAACAGTGTTCAAACTAGAGCAGCAAAATGCCCATAGTCTTAGAGTCATACAGCAGGGAAACAGGCCCTGCAGTCCAACTTGCCCATGTTTGGCCCATGTCCCTCTAAACCTTTAGACTAAAAAATATATCTGTAATGTTCTTCGGTCAGTAAATTGTGGCAGTTTCATGACTTGGTGGATGTCAGCTGTACTGGCACATCAACTAGTGTTATAATGTGGGGTGCGTATTTTTGCGCATCTGACTGCACCTTAAAAACATCTCTCAAGCTGCATGTTATTGTACCAGCAAATTGGTGCAAATCCCATCCCCCTCTACCACTTTGCTGCACGGCTTGGTACAGATATGCTTGCTGTGAAGACTGGTGTGGGGTGTATCAGGGTGAACAACGCATCCCTTGCAGCTGAGATGTGAATCATTGCTGGGTCTAGTGGTGGACTCACTGTGTATGAACAGACAGCCTGGATTGTACTGTCTCTCTCATTGGCATCTGTTGGATGTGATGGAATCTGCTGTCTCCTCCTCTCTTGTTTGCCTGCACAGTCCCCCCCAATCCAGAAATGTATCTGTAGTAACAAGCTTAGTGGTGGTTAACAACTATTGAGCTTGTTCCAATTGAGAACTTTCTGGACTGATAAGAATTGTGCAGCCAAACAAAGGAGGAAGAAAACAGGAGGTTATGAGAGGAGATGATGAGTGACATGGTGGGATCCAGGCAGTCTTTTAGCATATGGAGCAGATACTGACAGTCCCAGCCATGACTCACACTCACCATCCAAGCTTCGACACAAGCCTGAGCCACACACCTCTATGAGTTCCCACACTCCTCGCCACTGATCACGCTACACCAGCCCTTGCCAGCATCACATCCTTACTGAACAGTGGTGCAATACATTGCTGGTTTCGCACCAGGTTTCTGGAAAAGCAGCACAATCAGCAAAGCATCTCCCTCCATAACTAACACTGTTATGATGATTTTTAGAACAGATTCCATCCTCTCATTCTTAGCAACTTGCAACTTGCTTTAGACTTTAGAGATACAGTGCGGAAACAGGCCCTTCGGCCCACCGAGTCTGCGCCGGCCTGCGATTAGCCTGTACATTAGCACTATCTCACACACTAGGGACAATTTATAAATTTTACTGAAGCCAATTAACCTACAAACCTGGAATGTGGGGGGAAACCGGAGCACCTGGAGAAAGCCCACGCAGTCACAGGGAGTACGTACAAACATCCATGACATAGTCAGAATGGAACCTGGTCTCTGGCACTATAAGGCACCAACTCTACCACTGTGCCGCCCAAGTCCAATAGAGAATCCAAACTTACCTTTTAAGCCCACTTCCGTGCTCGGTGAGATAGCAGTGTTAATGAATAGAGCAACACAGAGCACTTAACATCTCATACACATTCTACGTTAGGGCTCAGCATCTATACACTTATGAGGACTGTAAAGGATTTGGATGTTTATTTTATTTCACACAAGTTTATGCATCTTTTCAATAAAAGGGAGTGGAGAATAATTACAGTTTCTATATTTGTGTACTCTCCAGAAGTCATTGAGTAAATAATTTATCATGGCTATGCAACATCTTCAAGCTTTTCCAATCCCAGTGAAAATGGAAAAGAGAGGGTGGATGAGATTGGCTCTCCACGGGATTTGTTTACTGTTTCTGTTGAACATCGGTGATAAAGATAAAATTTAAATATGAGGCACATTAAATGAATAGAATTTTGTTTAGAGAATTGTTTTTATGGTGCTTAGAAAATTATTTGCAAATGGTGCTGTTTGAAATGATTATTTTTATAATTAATTGCACCTATTATCACTGCGATTTTTTTGAGCAAAGAATACGATGATGGTGAACCCACCCAAGATGCATATAAGCTCTAGAATCCATGGGATAATAACGAAAATGGAATTTATTCAGCTATTGAACTTCAGTGCTCCACATGCACTTTTTTTTAAAAAGCTTTTGCACCAAAATATTCTAAACCAAGAAATTTGGTTTTGCTTATAATTTGCATTGAGCCTCGATCTGTTTGCTAATGAAACAACATTATAAGGAACATATATTTTTCTATGCATAACGATGGAGTCATAGCATTCTGTTCCCTATGGAGATTCCAACAAGTTCATCTCAAATCAAATCATATCATGTTAAAAAACAAATTAAAATATGGATATATACAAAATGTATATATAAATCAGAATCAGACTCAGAATCACAATCAGACTTTATTCGCCAAGTATGTTTTGCAACATACGAGGAATTTCACTGGCCAGGTCAGTCATACAATTAAAAGCAACAGACTCAAAAACACATTTTAACATGAGCATCCACCACAGTGACTCCCACACATTCCTCACTGTGATGGAAGGCAAAATAATTTACTGGGTATCTGTTTGTATCTTAAAAAGTGATATTAATATGGGTTGGCAGAAAAGCCAGTTAATAAGACTCTACAGTTATGGCACTGAATCTGGAACCCGAGATAACATGTGGATATATTATCTATGCTTCATGTGATTCAAGTGAAATATTATAGGCTGAAACAAATAAAGAGCCACTGGATTTCCAGTACAGAAACCTGTAGAAAGAATGAAGAGAGAGAAGAGACACCTTTGCTCTATTTAT